>JAJKFI010000003.1:13179420-13250465 GCA_029204185.1 Lerista edwardsae | reverse complement strand
ATGCCAGTTTCCACCAGTTCTGGAGTGTGTGGTGTGAAACTGCAACATTTCTGTCATAAATACAAGGTGCGTAGGAAAGAATAATAGGGGTTTTATGTGGTATAATTACAAAAAAATGAGACTCTTGACAGGATTTTCTTTCAGGAGGTGCCCAGTTGCAATTTAACAGCTGCAAATAGTCAGGGGTGGCCTTAACCTGATGTGATCCCAAAGCCAGCCCTTTTCCCTCTCCCCTAATCCCCAGCACCTGCTTGGGCGGTGGCTCAGCCACTGTTTCTGTAAAGTAACAGTTCCAGGTTCGGACTCGCCATCAATATTTTCAGCCTCAGCTAATGCGCCTTGGCAATTTTCCAGCACAGTGCAGCCTGCATTCGTTTTCCAACCCGGCAAGCTCTGACAAGATCAGAGGCTAAGGTGCTGTTGAAGAAGACACGTAAGCACAGTGGTCGTGCTACCAGTCCGGATTCAGGCAGGGCGCTGCAACTCCTTCATTTCCCGGTGCTGCCACGGCAAGGGGGCATGCAGAGCTTGAGAGGGGGGATGCCGTTTATTGTGGGCGACAGGGATTAACCATGCAGTTGTTGGCTTCGTTGAGCAAAGAATTGATTGTAATATGACTCACAGTGCACCCTCCATCACCCCCTGCTCCATATTAGCTTCAAAATGAAAATGTTGCATATGGTACGAAAATAAAGTCAGTACTTGAGTGCCATGGAGGAGTCACATCAACGTTGACAAAGTGCACTACGTTTTTAAGGTTTGCAATGATCAGATCCTTTTCCTTTCAAGGCACACCAGCTTCCGAAACTACAGCTCTGGGATTAGGAGTCATGTCAGTACTTCCTGGGCTGGTTTGGACAATATAGTCTGAGCCATCCTGCCTCCTGCACAATTTGGGATGGAATCACATACATGTTCCCCCTTCTGACATGTCTTCCTTTTGCTCCTAATTGTGTGGCATACTTCCAAACTGCCCACTCACATCTGATCCAGAGCTGTGGTTCTCAAACCTTTTAGTACCAGAATCCACTTTTGAGAATGACAACCTTCCTGGAACCCACCAGAAGGGATGTCATGGCCAGATGTACCTTCATTGTAGCGCCAGAGCCTGCTGCCTTCCTGAGAATGCAGGAGTAAGTTGGGTTATTTCTCAGCCATCTTCCAAAGGTAAAGTGAATCAGGAAGGGGGAAAAGTATATTTACAACCTTGACACCAGCAGAATAACCACATAGTCTTCCCCCTTTCCAGCATCCCATCTTCCCATATTTTCAATATGGCTACTCTAGGTGCTTTGCGACCCACATGAATTTGGCTCCAAACCCACTGGTGGGTCCCGACCCACAGTTTGGGAACCACCGATCTAGTGATTTGTACCATAGCCTTCTCTTCAGGCCCTCCTCATTGGCCAGTTGGACTTAGTGAGAAAACAAAACCTGGTGTGGGGGTTGTGATTTATCAGTGGGTTAATTAACCAGTGAGGAGAGTGAGCAAGGAGACGAGAGGGACAAATACGTCATAAATCTCCCCTATCTGGGTGAGGCCCCATGACAATCCTGCTCCTGAACATCATATGTAGTTTGGCCCTAAGACACCACCATTTGACTAATACCTATCATTCAGACCACTATCATGTCAGACTCCACCGCTTCAATCCACCGCTGTCTAACATCTGCAATCAATATTTTCTTCTTACTGCAAGGGAAATGAGCCTTGTTCTCTTTAAGTAACTATTTACTTTCCTATTGTCTGCAATTCTTAGCCAGCTACATGTTTTTTTCCGTGGCACTTCAATGGCTTCACTTAATAGCTGCCATTTATTAAAATGGAGATTGTTTACATGTGTTCACATTTCTTCTATGAATATGAATGAATGCATTCTAGCAACAACTGAACAAACTGAAATAAGTTGGACCAGAATGCTTTGCAATATTTCCAGAATGTTTCAGCTGAAGTACTTTCAGCTGAAGTTGTATTTCATACAACCTGATCCTGTGCTGCCCTACCACCGGCGTTATGACCACAGCATGAGCAGTGGATGTCACAAATGTGCCATAATGCACATTTGCTCCTCCCCATGAGTAAGTGGCATCAGCAGGAAGGCTTGTACTGCCCCCCCCCAAAATAAGCCCCAGTTAAGATCATCAGCCAGACGGACACATTTACGTAGTACGTTCGCAGTGGCGGAGAGAGGGTGTAGCGGGAATAAAATCACTGACAAGTGTGTTGCCAATGCACTATGAGCAGGCTACATGGACAAGAAGTGCTCATTTAAGGAGAGATTTATTGCTGGACATGAGAGATTGGAGCCAATGGTTCTACAGGAAATGGAGTCACAAGAAATTCAGGCCGGAATTCGGGGTTTGGAGAGTTATGACAATGTTCCAGAAGAAGATGACATGACTGTATTTGAATGAATGTAGATTTTGAATTATGGTGTTGAAGAAGACTCTTGAGAGTCCCCTGGACTGCAAGGAGATCAAATTGGTCAATGCTACAGGAAGTCAAGCCTGATTGCTCCCTGGAAGGACAAATCCTGAAGCTGAAGCTCAAATACTTTGGCCACCTCATGAGAAGAGAGGACTCTTTAGAGAAGACCCGCATGCTGGAAAAGATCGAAGGCAAAAGGAGAAGGGGGCAGCAGAGGATGAGATGGTTAGAGAGTGTCACCGAAGTGATGAACATGAAATTGGGCGAACTCTGGAAGCTAGTGGAGGACAGGGAGGCCTGGTGTGCTGTGGTCCATGGGGTCCCAAAGAGTTGGACATGACTTAGCGACTGAACAACAAGATTTTTGTACATGAATAAATGTTGATTTTTGTAGATGAATAACACAATCCTATGGATCACGTAGTGTTGGCGCAACGGGATTGCACCGATGCTGCACACTTAGCGCTGACGGGGGGCACCAATTAGCACCCCCGCATTGGTGCTAAGGCAACAGGACTGGCGCTGCAGCAGCACCAATCCTGTTGCACCCCCCGTACTACCTCCCTAGCATCAGCCGAAGCCAGCTGGAGCAAGGGAGGCGTCATGACAGGGCAGCTCAGGGATTGGTGGGAGGAGGGCGGGACATGGGTGGGTCCAGGATTCGGCCATAAGGCCAAATCCTAGGCCCATTTAGGGGGCCATGCGGTCTCCTTGGATCTGCGCCCGCTATTTAGGTGGGCACAGATCTGAGGAGCCCATAGGGGAGGCTGGAACCTCCCCTATGGTAAGGGACACATGCTCCCTTGCTGCGGGGAGGCTCTACCCTCTCCTGTACTGCACTGGATATGGTGTTGTCCGGCCGGCCTCTCCATTCCAGCACAGTATAGGATTGTGCCCTAGATGTAGATTGTTGTACATGAAAAAATAAGATACCCCCTGAAAATAAACCCTAATGCATCTTTTGGAGCAAAAATTAATATAAGACCAGGTCTTATTTTCAGGAAAACAGGGTATTAGGTTGTAGCTGTAAGCCACACCCATGTCAGGCAAAGCCTCTGGGGATACCCCTGTATTTCCAGATCTGTCTAGACAAGGAGCCACTGCTGACACCATACCCTACCTCCTTGGGGTAATTTTCTGCATTGTCCATTACAAGTGGCAATGTTGTGTTTTTTTACAATATGTTGTTCCTACTTCTTGCCTTATTGTGGGGAAAACGGCTTTTTTATTAACACATTTACATAGCATTAAGCGCAGAATTATGACTAAACATTTCACATGCTAGACCAGCAAACAGATAAAATCCCATCAAAGGGAATAATGGCACTTAATAGAT
Source organism: Lerista edwardsae (assembly GCA_029204185.1). Lineage (NCBI taxonomy): Eukaryota > Metazoa > Chordata > Lepidosauria > Squamata > Scincidae > Lerista > Lerista edwardsae. The sequence goes on along the minus strand of JAJKFI010000003.1, from coordinate 13,246,701 downwards.
TTTGAGTGTAAAAGGAGTCACAAGCTTTTAATAAAAGTGCTTTTCAGGCTCATGGGCAACTTGTGAGTTTCCTAGGCTTTATTATGGAAATCTGAATTGTTAGAAGAACTGCATACATTCACTTCTGAGCCATATTTTGCACAGCTACAAGAGAAGCCAACATGCACATGTGTCCTGATTTCATTTGAGAGTAGAGTTGAAGGCAATCCAATTTCATATGTATGCCGTCTCGCCATTAGCAACAAATAACAGCAATACTAACAAGAGCTGGCAGCAGCAATCAGGTTTGCAGAGATGGTTTTTTCCTGGCTTTTTTTATTTAATAACATGTAGTGGGGAAAGCTTTCCAGGCTCAATATTTATTATTTTTTTATGAGCTCTTGTTGAAATGGGAATTGCAAGTGTGACATAAATGGATTGATAAGTTGTCTACAAATATTATGGTAGATTTGTAAGATCTTCCACTCTAAAAGTCTCCAACTATGCTGATAATAGCCAGTGCAGTGGATGAGGTAGCGTGCTAGATTTAGATGTGAAGGACTTTGAAGTCCTCATTCGACTCAGTGGAGGCTTTCAGATAGTCACTGCCTCGCTGCCTAACCTACTTTGCATGCTTATCATGAAGACAAAATAGAGATAAGTTGCTTCAACAGATCTCAGCTCCTTGGGTGGGGTGGGCAGAAATAGCTAAATGCTGAGCTCCATCAGCAATTTTGACTAGTGCGGCACCCAAAGTTATGCAGAGCGTTGTATTTCAGAACAAAATTAGGTACAGTTAGCTTGCATCTGGCATGAACTTTACTTGCACAAATCCAACAACAAACAGTGGAAAACAACAATTTAAGTAGTACAGGTGATTCCACCTGCCATTCCACTTAACTTGCTAAATCCAGCTGTCAAACCCCAGATCAGAACATCCACAGCCTCCCTGCTCCCAGATGGAAATGAGAGGTAGAGTTGAGTATCGTCAGCACACTGGTGATCATCACTGTGAATAGACTCCATCATATCAACTCTCCAGTTGTCCTAAACCCTGTTGTTTTATCTTTAAGCCGTTGTCTCTTTCTGACAACTGACAATAAACCAGTGACATGCCGTAGTGTCAAAATGAATTGCCAGTTTACTGATTCTTGGAAGTAGTGTTTTGCTCCATCTTTACAATGTTTCCGTTTTAGACAATTTGTTCTTCAGGAACCCTTTCAATTGACAAGGCATCTCGCATAGCTGAAGCTTCCAGGCTTCAGGGATCTGTTTGCAAGATAAATGGCTCTGAAGGTGACAGGCCCCTTTCACAGGAGTTCAGGCTCCTGAAAAACTTAGCATTCCCCCCCCATGCCACTTTTTTTTGTTTAAATGGAACAAAGGTGTGAACATGTTTTTACTTTCTCCCATTGAAATCCATGGAAATTAAATATGCTTATCTCTAGCTGATCAATGTCCTAAATCATTATATATTGCATCAGCAGAGAATAAAGTCATCAGTGCTTAATAAAAAGTTTCTGATTTTGGGCTTTTATTTCTTGGGGTGGAATGACTCAGGCGTGTAATCCTAACCTGGAGTTAGGCTGGCACAGTTAGGACAGCAAAGTTTGGCTGGCACATGCGACACCATAAAGTATGTTGGAACCACTCTCTGAGTCAGAGACCAGCACAAAGATGTGTACCTTCCTCCCTGACTCTGTGAGTGGTTTAAATGTGCTTTACTGTCTCCCTTCTGATGGCCAAACTTTGCTGGCTTAACTGTGCTGGCCTAATTCCAGGTTAGGATTGCGCCCTCACTAAAACATAAAGCTAATCATCTTCCATAAATGTATGAAAAGGACAAAAAGAAATGGCAGCAGCTCAGTTTCAAGGAAATATTCCTAATTTAAGAAAAATAATGAAACAATATAAGAAGGATCTCTCTCTCTCTCTCTCTCTCTCTCTCTCTCTCTCTCTCTCTCACACACACACACACACACACACACACACACAAGGAATAAGACAGGAAATATTTCAACTTGTTTATTGTAACTAATCAGGCACTAGTGAAGTTTTATGGTCACAAAGGTGTGTGAATGTGCTATCTAAAACTGCCCCTAGGGTTGTATCACATTCACATTTCAAGACTATTAAGGAAGTCATTTTCTTCTGTCCTTGTGATGGAAAGAGAACCTTTAGGCCCGTGCTCTGGCTCACTTACTAATTTTATTCGAGATACATACTTTAAAAAGACTCTGAAAACTAACCAAATTCAACACTCCAATGCCCAACACTCATCTGTCCTGGATTCAGAAGAGAATGAGACACAGAGGACTCCAGAAATGTCTCTTCTCTGCTGGGCAGCTCGGCAGTCAGTCCTCCTTCAGGGCTGACCCTTTTAATCAAACAAATCAATTTATATTTATATACCACTTTTCAAGAAAAAGTTCACAAAGCTGTTTACAGGCAAAAATAATAAGTTGAATGGCTCTCTGTCCCAACAGCGCTTACAATCTAAAAAAAAAAAATGCAGAACACCATTACAACAGCCACTAGACCCTGTACTGGGGTGAAGAGGGACAATTACTCTCTCCCTGCTAAATATAACACCGCTTGAAAAAGTGTCTCTGGCCCAGTTAGCAGCACTGGGAAAGCAGGAAAAAGCTTGCAAGCAAGCAAGCAAGCATGCATCCATCCTGTGCTCTCTCTCCCTCTTGTATCCTCTTTGGCCCTTGTAGAGATTCCCAGGTTTGGCCCTTCCCAGGTTAAAGTTAAAATGTCACATTTTCATATTTTCTCTAGTAATTGGTCTGCCATAGATCATATGTGAACCCAGTTTCAGCCTTTTGCCTGGTTTGGAGGTCCCTAACATGCTGCCTAATCTTGCTCTCCAGTTCAGCCTTCTGGGTACTCTGGAATGGCTGCAAAGGTTTGGGAGAACGGTCCTTGAAGTAAATTTCTAGGGAGTGTCAAGCAGATGCTCCCACATGCACACTATATGTAAGATCTCTAGCAGCCTTGGGAGCACAGGACCCTGACTATTATTAATAATAAAATATCCTTTCTTTCTAGATTTCTTTTTTTTGGGGGGGGGGGGGGTTGTGCAGTGTTATTCACACTGTGGGTTGGGACCAGCAATGGGATTCACAAACGACCTGGGGGAACGCTGGGCGGGGCATACGCATAATTGGCAGCCCGTGGTTGGCAGCCCGCGCGATTGGCAGCCTGTCTGTTCCGCCCCACCGCCGTCCCTGTCGGCCACGCGGGCTGGGCCTGCTGCCCCCGGTTGGCACGCCCCACCACTGTGTGCCCGGGCACCCGGGGGGGCCCAGGCGAGCAGGCGCCCCCTCTGAGGCCTGGGCGGCCCGCATGGCGGCAGGGAAGGCGGCGGGGCAGAACGGACGAGCAGCCAATTGTGCAGGAGTTCCACGTACGTCCCGCCCAGCGTTCCCACAGGATTCGTTTGTGAATCCCATTGCTGGTTGGGACCCATTTGGTGCGACCTGATGTCAGGTGGGTCGCGGAAAGCTGGGAGCAGCTATCTTGGAAACTGCAGATCTTAGTCTTGTTATATTCCTTTTGTGAATGTTAACTGTTTGAATTTTCAAGTGAGGAGTTTTTTAAGTTTTGTTTTTAGTTCAGTGCTTTTACACAATATTTTGACCTAATCTTTCTTTCTGTCAGGGGTATTTCATGGTTGTACAATTGCTGAGCCCAAGAATGCCAATTAGCACTTCTGGAGTGTGATTTTATTATGTCACAGTGACAGCACTTTCTGCTTGATGATGTCACTTCCTGCCACAACAGCACTTCCAGGTTAATGACATCATTTCCAGTGGGTCCCGACATGTCCCATTCTAAAAAGTGGGTCCCTGTCTAAAAAGTGTGAATACCACTGGTCCAGTGGGTCATGAGAGCTAAAATGCTTGGAAAACACTGAATTGTAGTCTGTATACATTGTCTTTCTCAAATATTTAAGGCAGTTTCCATTGGCAAGCTGGCCATAAACCCCATTTTTTAAGTATTGTTCTATGAGGAGACACATATGTGGAGAGCAGACTACATCTTCCCTGGTGGGTCACAAATTCTATACATAGGATAACCAAATTAGGATCCTATCCAACTTTCCAGCTCCGATGCAGCTGTGCCAATGGGACGCATGCTGTATCCTAAGGTGGGGGCAGTTACAGAGGCCTCCTCAAGGTGAGGGAATGTTTGTTCCCTTACCTCAGGGCTGCACTGCGACTGCATTGGCACTGGAAAGTTGGAGAGGATTGGGCCCTTAAAGCCATTTACTACCATTGGTGAATTCACCCGCCAATTAATTTCAATTAATGTTTTAGAGATTTTCAAAAAGTGGCTGCACCAAATTACCTGAAACTTGCTCTGTAAACAGTGTAAGGATAGACCTTTTTAGAGGTACAGTTGTTTTGACTGTCCACCCATGTCATCATTTAAAAAACAGGGGCAGAATTTGGGTTTTTTTGTTTTATGGGGTGCCGTTTCTGAATCTGATTGGGCCCCCCCCCAAATCTGAAATGAAAGTTGCCATTTTAGCTTCCTGTGTTAGGGCAGGGGCTAACCTTTCTCACTGAGTCTACTTTAAAGCTTTCAGGTACAATTAGCACCTGTAATAATTTTTTAAATAATTGGCGCGCAAATCCGCCGATGGTAGGGAACGCGGGTACTTCCATTCAAACTCTGGGCTAACGTGGGGTTTCTTTATAGAGGCTAACTATCTTTTTATTTTGGGGGACAAGTTAGGTGAAAATATAGAGGAGACACATATCTCCTAATTTTCCTGTGTTATTTCTACTGTTCTGATGTCTTCAGAGACAGAATAAATTATTGCATGTGGCAACAGAGAAAATGTTTTTTTTATACTCCACAAGGATTCACATCATTTATTGTGAAAGACAGGCTTGTGATGAGATATCTAGTTGAAGACAATAGGCCAGAAAGCTGCAAATGCTCTTCCTAGAAAAACACTAGCTTTCCATTCATTTTGTAATGACTGAGAATTGCCATTGACAATTGACATTTAGAAAAATCTGCTTTTCAATGTAATCACTATTCAATGTGAGGGTCATCCTGTTCTTGCACCATGGCAGGAAACTTTACTGTGCCATAGCTTTACTGTGCCATACTTCCCCACAATCTGTGATGCATCTTTGCTTTCAGTCATAAACTGTAGCTTTACCATTTACCTACTGGCTGAAGGGAAAAAAAAACCATGATGGTGCTTCTGTGCACTCATGACCCAGGTTGCAGGCACTGGCATGAGTACCTAGGGCCCAATCCTTCCAGTGGTGATCCAGCTGTACCAGTGAGGCATGTGCTGCATCCTGCAGTGTGGGGACAGTCACAGAAGTCTCCCCAAGGTAAGGGTACAACTATTCTCTTACCTTGGGGTTTCATTGTGGCTGCCTCAGCACTGAAAAATTGAACAGGATTGGGCACTTAGTTGCTTCACTGCCTCAGAGTTCCTCAGGAGGCCTCAGAGTTCCTCAGGCTAGTGACACTCAGTGACACATACTGGTAATAAATTATATTAGTTGTACAATCAGTCTTGTCAATGGTGCAAGAACACAGAAGAAGATTCAAATACGCTTCCTCCAAATCAGCATCTGGACACAGTCCAATGCTGGGAGATGGGACTGATGATTTTGCTTTGTTTCACACAGGAATCATCCTTGTAGCAACTAAAGGGTTATTTCTTGCCTCTGTAGCTGCTAGAGGACAAATCAATGTAATGAGAAAGATTTTTTTTCTCTCCACAGCTTGTTCTAGGGCTGGGGTGGGTGAAAGGTTGACCTTATATCAGTATATCAGTTCTGAAGCTGCAAGCTGCAGAAGCCAGCTCTGAAAAAATAGGGTTTTTCCCAACATGTTTATAAGGCAGAGAAGGGTCAAGGAAAGTTTAGAAGACTTCTGTCTCCATCTCATTAGGGGGGTGTAAAACAAGTACCAGAAGTCTGCAAAAGACCTAATTAGCCAAATTGTAGCACTCAAGCCTCTGCAAAAAATTCAGTTTTGCAAGAATGAACGTCTTACTTCAGGATTTGTACTCTAGGGCCCCCTTCTGGAAATTCCTGAAGTAAGCAAGCTGTATGCTCAGTGAACAATGAGTTTTTCAGGGATAAAGGTAGCTTTTTTTCAACACGTCCATAGAAATTGATACGCAGTACCTTGGATAGCACACCATTTTTGGACAGTAAACATTAAACTTTCAGTACCATTGGCGGGCAAAAACACCAGTTTCAGTTCAGGTATATGGGAACACTTTGACATGGTTCCAAAAACATAATTGCCCTAAGAAGGGCAGTGGCTGTACATGTTTCAAAAGGCAAAAGACTTTTGCGCAAAAATACCCATGGTAGCAAATGGGTTAATTTGTTACTGCTATGGATTGATTTATTTGATTTTCTTTTCCTCCAACAAATTCAGGTACTATGGAGATGAATGTGCTGTAGATGAGTAAGAAACGAAAGCTCAGCCAGCAAAACAAAATAGAAAGCAATTATTTCAAACCTGCACTTGAAAGCAGTTTGGGGCATTCTTCTTTAATAAGGCAATTAGCCCTGGTTAGGAGTTGCTCAATTAGCTCATGGTTGAGTTCTTTAGCAGGCCTTTAAAACAAGGGCAGATACCGGTTGCATCGCCTTTGCTAAGTGACACATTTTAAGCCTCGCTATAAACCATTCTGGGGGCTGAGCTGATACAGTTCCTCACAATAATTCACCGTAATTAAGCACATCTGAGAGGCACAAGTGCATATTCAGATGTTTTTTGCAACTTTCATGCCCTAATTCAATGCAGCACCAGAGCTCTGGCTTCGGAGGATTTGAAAAAGGGACGGCCCCCACCATTCCCCATCTGTTACTTGGATAAATAGGGGATTACAAGCTAGGCAGCCTATTAAGACTGTATTTGTCTCACACTAATCCTGTGGGTTTTCAAGAAGCTTGGAGGTTAGCTATAATTGGGTTTCCATTGAACTTGACCACCACACAAACTGGAGCTGTTGCTGTTGGCTGTTTTCCCCTCTGTCTACATCAAACTGAGAAGGCTAGAGTTTACCAGGCAACACAACTTGAAACATTTGTTTTGTTCATTCATCAGGTGATAAATGGAATCAATTCATGCTTTTTCCAGCCCTGTTGTTTTCCATCATGAGCAGGGCCGTATTAACCCATTGCCAGGCCCCTGGCTTTCAGGTAGTTCGGGGGCCCTCCGGAACTTCCAGGCCTTTGGCACTTTCAGGCCCCCTCAAGTACTAACCCAGCCATGGGCTAGCACGGCCCTGGGCTGCCTTGTAAAAGGAAGGCACGCCCCTAGCCCTTGTTACTTTCCCGCTCTTCTCCTTACACAAGAACATAAGAAAAGCCTTGCTGGATCAGGCCAAGGGCCCATCTAGTTCAGCTTCCTGTATCTCACAGTGGCCCACCAGATGCCTCAGGGAGCATGCAAGACAACCAGATTCTTGTATCCTGCTGCCATTCCACTGTATCTGGCATTCTAAAGTAGCCTATTACCCTTGCACCACCCCCAAGGAAGACACCAGAATGGGGTTGGGGCTTAACTTTATTAAAAACAAACATAAATCATGTACCCATCCGTCCCTCCCCAATCTGGGGAGGGTTAGGGTTAGGGATATGACCAGTGGTGGTATCTAAAGCGGGAGGAACCGGTACGCTGGGTGGGACTTACGTGTGATTGGCTGCCTGTCCATTCGGTTCCGCCACCTGCCCACCTGCTGCGCAGGCTGCCCTGGCCTTGGAGGGGGTGCCTCCTCGCCGGGGGGAGGGGTGGGGGTGCTCCGGGTGCCTGGGTGAGCAGCGGTGGGGCGCGCTAACCGGGGGCAGCCCGCACGGCGGACGGGCAGGCGGCAGAACGGAACGGGTGGGCTACCAATCAACCGTCCGTCCTGCCCGTTCTGGTTCCTCCCGCTTTAGATACCACCACTGGATATGACAGCAGGGACTGTCTCACAAGGATCGCACCGCAGCTGCCCCTTGCATGACTCCCTCCCCTCCCCCAGTGCTGTGAACTGGGCTGGGACATCGCAGGAACCCCGCATTGCTGCAGCTTGGCTTCCTGTAGCTGGGGTCGAAATGCTTGCAGCTGACAGCTATGAGCTCAGGGCCCAGCTCAGGCCTTGGGCCCCAACATCAGTGCAGGTTAGCAAGAAGCTTGACGCTTAAGGTCCCTTAGGCTTAAGCCTAGTCACTCCTATGGCTAATATTGCCCTGGTCATGAGGCCACATCAAAGGAGGCAAAATGGTTGAGATTTTCTGGGTGTTGATTGTTATTGAAGGATATGAATATACTGGATCAGCCCCAGATTTCAGGAAGTCATTGGGCACAAACCCTTAGCCCAGAAATGCACCAACTGGAACTGAGGTATCTGGGAACTTAAAAAAAAAATGACACACAGCAGGAAGGTGAATAGGCCTGCTGCTCCTTCTTCCAGCTACTGGTAAGGCATAGGGGGAGCAACAACAGTGGGGCAGGTGAGGGATAGTCGAGCAGACTCCACCTAAGATGCTATCCCCATGAATATAACAATGCATCAACTACAAAGGCAGGGAAGGAGCATGGCTATTTTTCTTCCACTTCTCACGTCGACAAAAGATACAAGCTACAGTTTCTTCTTTTAAAAACTCCTTAGGTAAACAGCACCCCTAATCAAAGGATTTCACCTACTGGAAGCTACACAGCAGTACAGCACCAAATCCCACTAAATCCAGTCAAAATTTCAGTCAGAATTCAGTATCAGCATATTAAGCTTCAAGGTCCCCGGAATATTTCTCCAAGATACATTTTGATATAAACAATATTGCCCTGAATGATATACAAGTGCAAGCAGTAATGGAAATTGAATCCCCGCTTTGGTTGATATTCTGAGGAGACATGAAATTAACCCATTGGGGGCTCTCCCCCTTTCTTTCAAAAAACTTGGTGGCTGTTTGCACTAACGGTTACTGCCATTTTGTTGGATGACCAGTTGTCTGGTTTGCGGACTCTGGATGCTCTTCCCCAAAGAGCCATTTCAATGGACAAAATCCAGTGACTTTTGGAAAGGGAATCAGCCAAGCTCTGCATTGTAGCCAAGCTTAATACTGCCTTAAGTGCCTTGTGGATTTCTGCCTCCAGGCACAGGGTATTTCAAAGAAGTCTGGGTAAGACATATTTTATCCCTCATCTGCAATTGTCTCAGCGCCTTTATTGTTCCTGATGAATCATGAGACATTCAGATGAAACTGGTGAGTCTGGAATCTAAATCTGTGGAGGCACTAAAGAAAAAGGCCAATGAAGTTGCATTAGAGATGAAGCACTAAAACAACAAAAAATACATGGAGTAGCAGCAGAAGTAAACTAGGAATTATCAAGTGTCGATTTATACCAGAGAAGCCTTATTAGCATCATTCTCGCCCTGCTGTATTATTTATTATAAGCTGCTTTGAGTCTCTCTGAGAAAAATGGGGCAACATTTTTTAAAAAAATTAAATAATCAAGGAGCATTGGCAAGTGCTTGATTCATTTAGTCAAGGCAGGATGAGAAGTACTTTTAACATAGATGAAGCATACACTACAATCAATTTATCCATCTTTTAGGTGCCACAAGATTCCACATTGGTTTTGCTGCAATGGATTAATTTGGGTATTCCTCTGGAAGATCTAGCCCTGGGTCACATTTTGCTCTAGCCATGACCTAATAGCCTTGAGGAAGCTGCTAGCATCAGATACCTCCCCCCACATGCTCCCTTGCCCACAGGATAATAGTACTGGCCTACATTACGAGATGGTTGTCAGATGGGATAAAGCACTTTGAGCACTTGAGGAAAAGTGCTCTAAACGTGCTAAATATTGTTTTCTAGGTAATGCATCTTTGTTGTTTATATTGCAATAGTAACAATTTTAAAAGGACATGGATCTCAGACTTCAATTGCCTAGGAACGTTGGCAACTCCCACATTGCAAAATTTCTCGGGGATTATGAATTGAAGTCAAAACCAGGAAAAACAATTTTCCGGGCATGGACCAATTAGTATGCATAAGCATAATCTCCTGAAAAACTTCTTGGAGGCAAGTTAGAAGCTCGCAGCCGTGGCGGATGTAATTAGTAGTCTCTCACTCCTGAAAACAAATTAATAAAAAAGTGAAGAAATAAAGTACCGGATTACGATTCAATATATTGCCCTTCGGGGGAGAGGAATCTCAACATGCAGTGTTTCATGACACGCATCCTTTCTTCTCCATGCAGCAGAAGAATCAGGAGTAGTGTAATACCTGAGATGGAAGTAGACGCTGCATTAAACACATGCTTCCCCCCCCCATATAATCAATCTCACAGGGGCCATTAAATCTCTGCTAAATCAATTTACCATGAAGGGCATGTACCAACTCTGAACATGTTGATGACTGTGGTGACATTAAGTCCTGCTTCTTTAATTTACATTGTGATGGAGAAAATACCATTGTGCCACAGCAGGTTTCAGATAATGTGAATATTTCAGAAGATATACATTTGGTTCCGGCTGACTCAATTAAGGGAAAACATTTCAGTAAACAAACAGTTACCTTTGCAGTTGCATCAGAGCACCCTGTGCAGAAATGCAATGATCTGTCAAAGCGTGGGAAAAGGTTGCCCGTGTTTACAGTGACATGCCTTTGGAAGACAACTTTCCAACAGCCTGTAATCTGTTAATGAGTGGCTTAATGAAGAAATAACCTTTGGAACCATTCAAACCTTCAACATTTGGAATCACTTGGGCAAATGACGTTTGCCTGTGACAAATTAGCTCTGGTTTGCTTAACCGGTGACACATAGCTTCACACTATTGCCAGATGTCTTCTCATGATTCTTTGCCACACTCTGGCCTGCTGAGAGCCAACTGTAATGGCAGATTACTGCATGAGCGTGATTGAAAGGTTCATGTCGTCATGGTTTAGCAGTGAGCTGTGCATCATGGCAGATGCTTTTCAATGAGCAGTGTAGGTGAGTTTCCAAACTCTTTGCTTCCCAAGCTCCTTAGCATTCCATTCGCCCTGTCACTTTGCAGACTATACTGCAGGCAAAAAGTAAGGGAGAGGGCACAGCTCAGAGGTGGAGTGTATGATTTTCATGTCGATGTGCCAAATCCAAGGCTTAGCTTATCCAATTAAAAGGTCTCAGGTAGCAGAACTGGGAAGGGTTTCTGCTTGACAACCTGAAGAAATGCTTCCTGTCAGACTAGTTACTACCTGCTGGATGGGCCAATGGTCTCCGTGTTAGGCAGCTTCATATGCAATTAATTTCATTCCATCGTTTGGATCATAAGGCAAGAAAAAACTTCCCTCTGCATTTTGTGCTCACGGTTTGCTTTTGGGGATGCAGAATACAATGTTGATAAAAACTGTTGGCTCCAGCTCAGAGCACTCATCCATCTGGCATCCAGAAGCGATAAATGTCAAGGTCCTATTCAATGCAATAAATTTAATAAGCATGCACTGGGGATATGTCCATGTGCAACTGTCGACGATATGCCATCCAGGGCATAATCCTAAACTGGAGTTAGGCCAGCATAAACTAAGCCAGCAAAGTTTGGCCAGTACAAAGGACACTGTAAAAGTATGTTTGGACCATGCTTGGAGTCAAAGAGGCCGGCACACAGATGTGTGCCATCCTCCCTGATTCCTAGAATAGTCCAAAAATGTTTTATGGTGGCCCTTGTGCTGGCCAAACTTTGCTGGTTTAGCTTATGCTGGCCTAACTCCAGTTTAGGATTGTGCTTCCACTCAAATGCCAAGAAATGCAAAATATAATCAATCTACTGTATACACGTTGCTGGCAAATTTTTGCGTCGAGCTCTTGGACAGCCATGTAAACACAAACACTCAGACAAATGTCTTGTATGGAGCAGCAGGGGAATGTCATAGGCTACAATTCGGTGCAGGTCTTTGCACAAGCTATGCTCACAGGGATATTCTGCACACTTCTTTGGACGTGGCCTTGATTGCCCTTGCGCAAGGAGAAGTGCTGATTCGCATGCAGGAGAAGGTCTCTGAATCCCAGCCTATAACATTTTTTCCAACAACCGGCACTATTCTAAAGGCCTTGCTATTTCTCTTGGGATCTTTTTTTTTTTAAGGTTTGGAGACCATTGACAGAATGCATTGCAACATACCTTATAAGCAATTTAGCTTATAACTACTTTTTTTCTGTTTATAGTGGGAAAGTGGAGGTTTACAACTGGCTCGCTTGAGAATAGCTATGTAATTGAATAGAGGCATTAATAATGTATTTCAGGGGGAGAGCCGCCGAGAAGTTAAATGAGGGCCTTGCTAGAGCTTAACACCTGCCCCCCCCAAAGCTGCTATTTGTCCTACTGTAGTTGAGCTCTTATGCTTGAAAGAAAAATATAAACAAACACAAAACACGGCGCTGTGTTTCTAAGCTACTTTTTCCATCCTATTTAGCTCAAGGCTAGCGCTGGGGCTAACGGTTGGATTGAGATTTATTTCCAACGTGCAACCGCAGGGGAAATAAAAGTTTATTTGAAATGACCTTTTACTTGTAAAGCGTAATCTGTGGCTGCTCGTGGTGCCATGTCTTTTTAACCACCTGGCATGTCCTTCTCAATGCTAAAGAGGATTCCCAGGAGGGGGAAAAGTCAAAGAAGACAAATACCAACACTCATACGTGCAAATGCTTCCTTCATTTCACTGGCGCTTGCAAAGTGGTAGATAAACTACCAGCCACGTCCAATGGCGTCATCCAGTTGGGGGACATTAATCATTTATACTGTGTACCAGCTTTCATTAGAGAAGAATGTCAAATACTGTCAAGGTAAGTGCAGGTCTGTTTCCTGGGATTCTTGTAGAAGAATCTAGAAGGAGGCGTCCTCACCCTCATTTACTGAGGGGGAAAAAAAAAAGCAACCAAGCAAACTCGTAATCTGTCCATGGAAGTGGACGCACCTAACAACACTTTTGCTGTCAGCAGCAGCAGCAATAAATAGTTGCCCAATTCACACAGTTACTCAGGCAGTGACAGTCTTCACACCTTGGAGCAAGAAATGAATCTACACAGAGACCTATACACAAGAGTGATTAACAACATCTTTGTCCCACCCACCCCTCCAGTTTTGACTGACACAAACCAATACCTTCATTCATGGTCCTCTGCATCAAGGACAGGCAGGGGTTGGCACAAAGACTCATGCCCATTCAAGGACCCACCCAGCTGGATGGTCACACTGGTAGCATCCAATCTGCCTTCAGAGATGGGTTGCAAACAATGCCCATGCCCACATCTATGGCAAAGGGCAGGGGAAGTCAATATATCAATACAGGTCTGTGAAGAACAGAAAATTCCTATCATAGAGATATATCCACATCAGTGCCATTACTGGCATTTATGTCATAGAAGGAAGAGCCCTGTTTCACAAACTATTCTAAAGGAACTATCAGGAAAAGAGTGATAACACCTGGCATCAATGCCTCCTGTAATCTCCCCATGTCATTTATGGCGACATCTCCTAAAGCAGCGGTGGTTCTCAAACTTTTTAGCACCGGGACCCACTTTTTCAAATGACAATCTATCTGGGACCCACCGGAAGTGAAATCATGGCCAGAAATGGAGTCATTGTGACACCAGAGCCTGCTGCTTCCTTGAGAATGCAGCAAAAAATTGGGTTATTTCTCAGCCATTTTCCAATAGCAAGGTGAATCAGAAAGGGCAAAACCTATTTACAACCTTGACACAAAGAAAACAACCACACAGTCCTCTCCCCTTTCCAGCACCCCATCTTCTTATATTTTCAATATGGCTGTCCTAGGTGCTTTGTGACCCATCTGAAATTGGCTCACGGCCCACTGGTGGGGCTCAACCCACAGCTTGGAAACCACTGTCCTAAAGGCAACCTGAGATCGGAACCTAGTTATGAACCTAGCCAGGGCACTTTACAATACCTGCTGTACCATGTGTAGCTTTTGTTTTCACTTTCGTAGTATATCACTGGTTTCTTGCTTCTGGTCAAGCCCCAAATGTCCTTCAAATGCATGCCTTAGAAACACAAAAAGAAGGAGGCCCAGTTCCATCAGTCAATCATGTCAACCGATTCCAAAGTATGTCTCTTTCAAAGGTCTTTGTACTTGTTCTGGCAGGGAAGTGCTAAGGGTGTCTATTTGCCTGCACAGTCTGTTTTCATTCTATCAAGAAAGAAGAGCAGATACATGCTAAACAGCAAGGGCTGGCATAAACGTACTTGATTTAATTAGATTCAGCAGATAGAAAAAGAGGATCAATACAAAGACGACAAAAACCAGTCTCCCTTTCAAAAAGCAGGAACACACCTTCGTTTGGAATTAAATTGCAAAGACTCTGTTCCTCTCATCGGGTGAATAGCCACCAACACATAATGGTGAAGAATGCCAGCGTTCCTGGATGGGGATGTTAAAATGGTGATGCATTCCGACCCATGCCTTACACAGTGTGGTTGGTGCTCTGTTTTGGCGGCTGTTTGCCCCACTGCCAAGAGTCTACAGCGTCATTGTCTTGAAAGAACTTGTATGGATGCAATGTCATGTCCACACATGCAAGGGCACCATTCCTTAGTCAGAGTCCTTGCAAAATGTTAAACATCTCACAAACAGCTGCGGTTGTGCTGTCTGGCACGATATGATTTAAGCACGGTTTCTGGGAGAACTAACCATGAGCAGGGTGGTTGTGTAGTTTTCACCAGACCTTGAAAAGCAATATCCATCACATCTGCAAAGGAAAAGAGCATGCACACCATCAACACTTTCCCTCTTGTGCATGTATATTTTCCCTCTTGTTTGGATCGTTTTTCTGAATGCGAGTTTATCACTTGATGACTATATGAAGCACTAATCACAGATCACCAACTGTGCCTTTGAATCATGTCACAGTACCTTCATTTCCTTCAATCAGGGTTACCCATGTTCTCCTGATCCTGGAGGCAGCAAGCCAAATGTCACCCTCCCTCTTATTCAGTGATGTGCCAGCCTCTGCTCCTTCCATTCTCCAGTGTTCTAGCTCAGCACCATCCATGCCTCCATATTTCATATTCCTCTCTGCCCCCCTGTGCTGTTTCCAACCTAGGAAGTGAAAGGAGAAGGAGGGCCAGTGGAGACACGTAGCCTACAGACTGAGATGGATGCCCCCCACCAACCTGCTGCCTGAGCTGACTGCTTCAGCTGGCCTCATGAATGGCTGGTCCTGTTTTCTGTAGAGGGCCAAAAGTACAGTTGCCAGGTTGTGGATATCACCAAACTGTCATAAGAACATAAAAACAACCTTGCTGGATCAGGCCAAAGGCCCATCTAGTCCAGCTTCCTGTATCTCACAGTGGCTCACCAGATGCCTCAGGGAGCACACAAGACAATAAGATGACTGCATCCTCTTGCCACTCCCCTACATCCAGCATTCCAAGGTAACCTACTTCTAAAATAAGGAGGTTGTACCACCCATCAATAAGAAGGGACATGGTGGTGCAGTGGGTTAATCTGCTGCTGCTGGGCTTTCTGACCGAAAGGTTGGGAGTTTAAGACTGTGTGACTGAGTGAGCTCCTGCCAACCTAGCAGTTGGAAAGCACCTAAAAATGCAAGAAGATAAATAGGTACCACTTCGGTGGGAAATCTTTACCTTTTTACTGCCTATAGCCTGCAATGGATTTTTCTTCCAGAAATTTGCCCAATCCTCTTTTAAAGGTATCTAAGCCAGATGCCATCACCACCTCCTTTGGCAAGGAGTTCCACAGATTACTTACGAGCTGGGTAAAAAAAAAGTACTTCCTTTCATCTGTTCTCACTCTCCCATTCATTCAATTGTAGTGGATGTCCCCTAGTTCTGGTGTTAAGAGAGAGGGAAAAGAACATCCTTTTATCCACTCTACCCATCCCATGCATAATTTTGTACGTCTCAATCATGTCCCCGCTCAGGTGACTTTTTTCTAGACTGAAGAGCCCCAAACACTGTAGTCTTTCCTCTTAAGGGAGGTGCCACAGCCCAGTAATCATTTTAGTTGCTCATTTTGATCAGTGTTTGAAAGATGAGGGAAAACACCTGATATTCCACACAAGACCAAACAATAAATGGGTCAGCACACAACTCAGTGACAAAGATTCACCTGATAAAGATTCACTTCCTCTGCCCATCCACCTGGGGAAAAACGCAAAAAAGATGGAAAAAACAGGATCAGTATTGGCAACTCTAGCTCTGAGAAGATGAGAGTCTGACACACACACAACTGATTAGTGGAAGTGCTGTAGATACCGTACTGCTTTCAAAGTAAAAGAAATGAAAGTTTGCTTATACAAAATGCATTTCGCGGATGATCCCCATTATGATTGCTATTAGTCCAGAGTGGAGCAGGAGAAAGTGCTATCATTGCACCAGAACAGACACTTTAAATAAACATAATAGGAAGTACCTCTTTAATGAGATATTTCCTGGTGCACTTCTTGTTTCCTTTCAGCTATCACCATTCAAAACAATGTGTGGAAACATCCCCTGGTTCAAATCATGTTCAGACAAAGCCACAGCGATGCAATGCAGAACTCAAACCACATGTCATCGGGAAAAATGATCAATTGTATTATCATCGAATCTTCAGCATTGTCTGAAATTGGCTTCTGAATAGGCATGTGGAACGGAAGAAAACGGCTTAGCACATTGATCATATAACAAAGAGGCTATATAGATAGAATTGGAAGGAAAATAGACACCCCCAAAATGCAGAAAATGAAGGGGAAACATAACCTCAAAAGGACAGTTTTTAAATAAACATCCCAATGCTTATTGATTTTTAATAGTACAGCATGAAGCTTATCTGTCCCATACCATGAAATTGTGTTCCTTTCCTGTCAATTAATTTTTTTGCTCCAACTCTGAGTTACTATCATATTTTCTGTCAGATCCCCTCTTTTCAGCAAGGCTACAGATATCTGAGTCTATTATCGATGTTGTGCTGTGGTTCATGGTAGGCATTGTATATTGGAAATTAAACCTGTGCTCATAGTATTTGGAAGTGCATTGCTTTTCTGAATGATTTGTCCTGAATTTTTTGAATTCAGCAAAGCAATATGTTAGAGCTGATGAAGAGGGAAGATACTTCAAACACTCTGCTTAACAGACTCCTAAAAACTCAGCTCCTTTCTGTACCATTTTTGCAGGCACAAATAATCCAAGGGAGTTGGAAATGTTCTCTCAGCAGACTCAAGTAGACCTCATTCAGGATGAAACATCTCTTGCATTTGGGCCTCCTTTTCACAGGGTGGGGAGATCTAGGACACACATATTGGAGCAGGAGGAACTACCGCTGGGAAGAGCATATGAATACATCAAATATCAATGGGACTGGTCTTGTTGGCCTTGTCCACTATCACTCTGGGCTGTTCACACACATGCATTTGTGTGAATAATGTGGGACTGCACCTTGGGGAAGTGGCCTAGAGGCTGAGCATCACATTTGCCAATTCTATTATTGTTATGTTTGCTGGTTGCTCAGCTACTGATTCTGCGAAGTTTCAAACCAAGTTCCTATGGGGTCACACATCATTTTCTATTCACAAGGGCATCACGTTCACCCATGTATCTTGCAGATGGAGAGAAGTGTTTTGGAGGGCAACACACTCCTGGGGGCAGGTTATTAAAATTGCCATGCTGGAGATTTGTATGTTCTTGCATAGTCTTTAAGTCATTCTAAGACATTTCTGCAACTGATTATTAGCAAGAAAATAATACGTTAATTGATTAAATTCTGTTGGCATCTCTTAATTGCGCTAATAGGGATCCTGTTCTATTTGCACCGGCTAATAATCATAACAAGGTAATTCAGACAAGAGCTAGCAGAGAAGGCTGTTGCAGTTCCAACTGAGAAGTCAGCACTTTTGCACACAATCAGTCAATCATTCTCTTTTAAACAAAGATCCGGTTAGAACAGTGGTTCTCAAACTTTTTAGCACCAGGAATCTCTTTTTAGAATGACAATCTGTCCGGGACCCACCGGAAGTGATGCCAGAGCCTTCTGCTTTCCTGAGAATGCAGCAAGAAGTTGCGTTATTTCTCAGGCATTTTCCAATAGCAAAGTGGAAGATAGAAAGTAAAGCCTATTTACAACCTTGACACAAAGAAAACAACCACACAGCCCTCCCTGTTTCCAGCATCCCTTCTTCCCATAATTTCAATATGGCTACTCTAGGTGCCTTGCGACCCACCTGAAATTGGCTTGCAACCCACTGTTGGGTCCCGACCCACAGTTTGGGAACCACTGGGTTAGAGAATTGTGTCAATAACAACCCAATGCAACTCCCTACATAGCAATGCAGCAGCATCGTTGAATCTTGCAGGGGAGTTTTAGCCTCCTGAGGATAAGGGAATATTTTTTCCCATTGCTCCAGAGTAAGCCCAGGTCAGCCTGCTGGTCTATTCAGACCTGCGCCAGTTCTATAGCTGGCGCAAGACCGAGCGGGACTGGGTTGAAGGATCAAGGCCAGGAAAAGGGTTAGGCTTCAGTATTGTGGGCTACTGCTGCCAAAGCCACCCTCTTACTGGTCCCACCCTTTTTCCTGCCCCGGTTGCCACCCCTTTCCACTTACCCCGCCTACCTCCCATTCTCTGTGCAAACATCCTGGTGCTGGCAGGCATCCATTGACCACAGGTGCATGGAGCTGGAACTCAGTGCTCATGGCAGTGGCCAGGTTCCACACATCTGCTTGCCATGTTTGGTGACAGCTGGAAAGCACCTTACACCACTGGAACACTTGTTCCATCAACATGAAGCCTGACCTGGACTGGGCCATAAGAAGGGCATTTTGTGGTCTCTTGTAAGGGATTCTAAATGGCAGCCCCTTGACTATCCTTCCTCCACTCTTCCTCCACTTCCTCCACATGGCCCTACTCTGCCATGATGTTCCTGAGCCTAGAATCTCTCTCTCTCTCTCTCTCTCTCTCTCTCTCTCTCACACACACACACACACACACCCTTGATTCTTGATTTCTGGTTACTGAATGGCGTCCTTTCAGTGGCGTCCCTTCAGGGGGGGCAAAGCTCTAAGTTTTGTAAGGAGCCTTACCTTGCTGTGGAAATCGCTCCTTTCCGGCACCATTTTTGCAAATCCCCATGGGGAAAAGCAACGTCTTGGCGTTGCTTACTGGCTACAGTAGCAAGGGAGAGGAGGGATTTACATGACACAGTAAGGCTCCTTGCAAAACTGAGAGCTCCGCCTCCCCTGTAGGGACACCAGTGCTGAAGCCTCATTCAGTTCCTTACAGCTCCTTATTCAAAACAGAGGGGCAGAAGCAACCTAGATAAAGATCTTTTCACACCTCTGCTTGCCACTGTGATGGCCCACCCACATCATACATGCTGCCATTGGGAGACTGACTTCTACAAGACACAAGTCACAACCGACTCAATGTGTTATGTTTGTGCAAGGTGCTTTCATCAAGTGTGATGCCTTGCCAACACGTATAAATAAGTCCCTGAGGCTTTGCACCCTAAAGAGCAGCATGAAGTTGGAACAGGTATAATGATACTCACACCAGTTTAGACCCAACAATCAGTCTGAAACAGTCTGAACTGTCTTCAAGGGCAGTCCCTTACATAATCCAGTCTGAAAGTCATCATGGCGATCAGATGAAAAATGGTCTCACAGCAATATATGGTAATATAATGCAAATGGCGACACTGCAACAAATTGCAGATAAGAATGCCCAATTTTATTTGGAACTATTTCTAAAGCAACCCATTTTTTTCCTTGTATGTTAATGCAGCCCTGAAAGATGTTGCAATTCATATAGCCTTCAAGGTTTCCTTCACTGGCCATTTTTTTTGTTTGTATAACTGCAGTACTTTTCTCTTTATTGCAGTTGCCAGCTATAAGCATATTAGGGTCAGATTGATTTATCAGTGTATTCCTTAGGTGATTTGCTGTTTCTCTCTTAAGTTGCTTCTATAATTTGTTTTTCTGGGAGATGTGTGCATCTTTTCTATGCCTGGCCAGTGTGGTCTTATTTCACCTTTTCTCTTTGCATATTCCGACATCATAATTCTCCTTTTGTTTGCTTTCTCTTTTGTAGTCATGTGTAGCCCAATACACTTTCATTTTACCTTAATGAACCATTTTTCTTCTGCAAGTTCTTTCTTTTGCTATGATTATATTTAAAAATCACCACATTTGCGTTGTGTTACTATACTATTTTGTAGCCAACATGTTTGCCCACTCATTTTGTGGTCCTGATTGCGTGGACCCAGCAGTGTTATGCTGCCGGAACGCTGGGCGGGACATCCGGGTGATTGACAGCCCGCCCATCGCATTCCGAAGCGTTACGCCGTTTGCATAACATACGCAAGCGGCGTAATTGGTTATGCAAATGGCGTAACGCTCCGGAACGCAACAGGCGGGCTGTCGATCACCCGGATGTCCCGCCCAGTGTTCTGGCAGCATAACACCGCTGCGTGGACCCCCCTCCCACCATGTCCTTACATTTAAAATGATTGTAAATGATGATGAACATGCAAAAGGACATGAATGTTTTCAAATAATTCAGTGCAGACCATTCTTTGAATTTTTAATAACTTCCTCTTTCTCACTTGTATTCATTTCAGAATTTGTAGAAACAAATATCTTATAATCATGGGCACCTTGTGGCAATTCCTATTCTTTAGGCATGAATACTTAATACCATCCTTGTCATCTTTGGATCAATTCTATAACTGAAAAATAGCATTTTGATTGATTATATGAAAACTAGACATACCAAATATTACATATTGAGCATCAAATTATCACTGTTGTTGCAGTAGATCTATTTTTTCTGGAGTTAATCTGTAGCACTCGGTAACTTCACATGTTGGATAAAACATCAGTTTTTTTTTTCAATTTGAGACATGCAGTCCCCATTTAAAGAATGAGAGTTGGCTTTAAGAAGAGGAGTTAAGAAAAAAATCTATGGCAGCTGGTGCCCACCCACCCCCACAAAAAAAAATGCAGTAGTGTTCTGGATTTCCCCTACCTGGCCTACATAGCAATCTAGATTTCGACAAGTACGCCTCTCACTGATAATACAAGACAAGGTCAACTTTGTAATGAATTTGGCTACTTTATTAACATATTTAACATATCCTGTGACACATCATGACTCAATACAAGGTCCTCCCTCTACTGTCTGCACTCTGAAGGAGACACCACTGTCACTTCCCCCGTGGGCATTACCACCTGGCTCCAAATCGAGGTCACCTTTTGACAACCACAGGTTTTCCACACCAGCCCCTGGCAGCCAAATTACTCCAACCATATCACCCCTGATAGCCTTCAAAATGGACTTTGCAATTTTAGCCTAAGGGGTCGACAGCCTGTATCCCTAAGACAGACATCTCCAAGATCAGTTCTAGTTTCATTCTGACTCTTGCTTATTAGTGCAAACTGAATCCCTAATCTTATTTCCTGTACCACACTATTCCTGCTAAAGACACCACACGACAAGAATAATCTGAGATAGGAATAAAAGAAACAACAACACCTCCCATCAGTAGCCAATAAACAGGAAGCAAAACATCCCTACCTAGCCCTCAAGGGCTAACTTCAGACTATCCCGTGGGCGGTTGGCTGAGGTGCGAAACGTCTAGGATCAGAATGCCGGGATGAAGCCAACACTCTGAAAACACTGCCTTGGCTCCATCCCTAGCCAACCCGACTCCCAATTAGGTGTCTGCATTTCCTGCTCTTGCCTCATGCAGGGCAGGACTGGGCAAAATGGGTGATCATTTTAGAGAGCAATCCTAACATGAAATTAGGCTGGCACAGTTAGGCCAACAAAGTTTGGCCAGCGCAAGGGCCAGCGTAAAACACGTTCGGACCACTCTCAGAGTCAGGGAAGATGGCGCACATTTGGCCAGACTTTGCTGGCCTAACTGTGCCAGCCTAAGTCCACTCTTAATCTTTTAATGGCAGGAGGGCTGAATTCCCCTCATTCAAGGTTCAAGGTGGATTTTTCATTATTACAATCACTCTCATGCTTACATGCTTACTTCCATGTTAGGAAGAAAAAAAACACATCTCTGTGTTAGCCAGTATGATAGTAAGCAGAATATAAAGGGGAGTAAGTGGTAATTTAAGATGGTCTTGACAAATATCAACCTATCACTCTTTTAAAACACACTAGTATATTCAGATCTGAGCAGCCCCATAGGACTGGCTGGGGCTTACCCTGGGGGAAAGGGGAAAATCTCCCCTTGGTTCGTGCTGAGCTGCTGCTGCCTCCTAATGTGGTTAGGATGCAGCGCAGGTGGGTCATCCTGCCTATTCCAGCGCAGGTCCGAGTTGGGCTGTCCGAGTTACAGTATTAGCTCTGATATATGGAAATGAGAATTGACTCATATCTTATTGGTTCCCTGCTGTGTCATAACACCACCTCATTGGCTCCTGAAACAGTCCCATCAGTCAGTTCTGTGTTAAGAAAATCTACCTTTTGTTACATAAGGCAATTGTGGGTTTTTGTTTTTGTTATTTTTTCTAGTTAATTGGCCATAATTTCTGATAGAATACAGATAATTCAACAACAAGGTAAGCAGACACGTAATATATTGCATTCTTATTTTCTCTTAACAAATCCTTTGTTCTCTGGCTTTTAAGCATTGAGAATTTCTAGGAACTGGAAATCTGAAATATCTATAACACCTAAAACTGCAACACCTAAAACTGTTAACACCTATAACAATAACATCAGCTAAACAAGAGCTTGGATTTTGTCATGTTTTAAAAAATAACTAATTATGAACAATTTGGAGAAAGAAAGGCAAAACAATGATAAATTTATACACAGATGGAGTCTATTCATTACTGGAATAATAGAATACAAGATAGTACAAACTCATATATTCTTCTTGGGCCAGTCTGGTTTCTACTTAGGGGGAAAAAGAGATAAGAAAAGTACATTATGTGATAAAGAAGGAAACAAGGGGACTCATGAACAATATAGTAACTAAAAAAGTAGACAGGAAAAAGTTTAAAAAAACAGAATATAACAAAACATTACTAAGGTAAATTGCTCAGAATATGTCTCATTACAGGAGATAATATTGTTTATCAACTGAGTGGAAGAAAGTAACTTCAAATTATATCATTAATTCTATGAAGAAATGACTCAAAAAGTGGCTATGTAATAATAATGTAATGCTATTTTATGAAGTATTTCAAATTAGGAATGCATGGGGGACAACTTGTTTCTGTGTTTCATATATCCACTTCACTGTTTATTATTCTATCATTACTGGTTTTGTTCTTGTCCCAATGCATGTATATAGCATTATATAATTGTTATCTCTCTTATATAATAAACTAGCTTTTTGTGACCCAGCGTTGCCCGGGGGGACAAATTATCCCAAGCCTCTATTAGGAGAAGGAATGAATACAGGGACACAATCAAGCAAAAGAGCGAAATGAAACGGTCACACTCACTGAACAATGTCTGCAGGTCCTGTGGTAGGATAGCACTGAAGTATGAGAAACAGGAAGAGGTGGCCAGTGAGCCCTCTGGAAATAGGTCCAGCTACGATCCGACTGGGTGCTGGAACTCTCTGGATCATGCTCTTTCCAGCCTGGGCAAGTGAGGCAGTGGGAAGATGTTTCACTTTCGTTTTTGAGTACTCTTCCTGTGTTTCAGCTCAGTGAGTGCAATCCAAGCTCATGACCTGCAGAATCCTTTGTGACCACAGGGTGGCAGCACAATTTCACTCCAATACAATCCCCTCACTGTCCCTCCCCCCCGGGGGGCTGTAGGGGGGCCTGACCCCCGCAGTGTTCTTCGCCAGGCCACAAGGTGTTTTCCTGCCAAGTTTCGTGCGGATCGGGCCAGGCGTTGAGGCGCCTATGCATAACATACATACACACCCACATACACACACACACACACACACACACACACACACGTCCATTTATATATATATAGATATACTCAAAAAAATTGTGAAAGTCTGAGTTTCTCAAACTGTGACTCGGGATCCATTTGGAGGATTGTGAGCTGATGTCAGATGGGTTTTGGAAAGCTGGGAGCAGCCATCTTGCAAGCTGTAGACTTGCTATATTCTTTTTGTGAGTGTTAACAATTTGAGGTGCTTTTTTTAAAATAAATAAAAAGTTGTTCTTATTTCAATGTTTTAACATATTTTGGGTAATCTAGCTTTCTGTCAGGGATGTTTCATGGTTGAGCAATTGTTGCAGTGCAAGAATGTCAGTTTACATTACAGGAGTGTCATTTTATTATGTCACAGTGATGGCACTTCCTGCTTGTGATGTCACTTTCAGCTATGACATTACATCGAGGTTAATGACTTCACTTCTGGAGGGTCCCAACAGGAGTGCCATTCTAAAAAATGGGTCCCAATCTAAAACATGGGAGAACCATTGCTCTAACCTATACCTTCTTCATGCTGTACAGTGGTAGCGAAAAGGCTATCACTGCATCCAACAGCAGCAAGGCAGCCTCTGGAGTTTCCCTTGGAGAAGGGAATGTTCGTCCTTTTTTTCCCCGAGGAATGGCCCATTGCCTGCAATGGGGCTCCTTGGCTCGCCACCAGCTATTTTGCCGGCAGTGAATTCAGGGGCCCCATGTTGGGCCGCCCGAGCCAGCGCCAGGGATAAGATCCAGGGACTGGTCATTTGACATTCTCAGCAACTGGAAGGAGGGGCAAAGTTCCTTCATGCAACTGAAACACTTACACATTCCTGCACCACCAAAAGCTCCAAACCCTTCCAAAAGCTCCAAAAGACAACACTTAAAACAAGCTTGTTGGCAAGAGAGGCAATCTGCACGTGGGAACAGGCAGCCATTGCCCGTTGGTTACCGAACTACTCTCTTCCTATCT
The DNA here is from genome assembly GCA_029204185.1 of Lerista edwardsae. Lineage (NCBI taxonomy): Eukaryota > Metazoa > Chordata > Lepidosauria > Squamata > Scincidae > Lerista > Lerista edwardsae. The sequence goes on along the minus strand of JAJKFI010000003.1, from coordinate 13,221,865 downwards.
TGGGAAGCACTTTTATTGTTTATAGTTCTGAAAACAAAACCAGAGTAATCCTAACCTGGAGTTAGGAAGGCACAGTTAGGCCAGCAACGTTTGGCTGGTCCAAGGGACAACGTAAAGCACCTTTGTGCCACTCTCAGAGTCAGGGCAGATGGCAAACGTCTGTGTGCTGGCCTCTCTGACTCCAGGAGTGGTTCAAACATACTTTACGGTGGTCCTTGGGCCAGACAAAACTGTGCTGGCCTAACTGTGCCGGCCTAACTCCAGGATAGGATTGAGCTCTCAGGCTCTGACACATGTTGTAAATTTAGCCTTGATCACATCAGTCTTTCCACTTATCCAGTACTGTATATCTGAGAATGTTACTAATTATTTATTGCTGTGTCCATCCCATCTCATTCCATAATCACAAATTCCATTAGAGAATAATAAAATCCCCAGTTTCTCCAAAAGCATGAATGGGTATTTTGCTGCAGGCAGAGAAATGCCTCTGGGCAGTCCTGCATCAACCCCGTATGGAACATATTCCTTCTTATAAACACAATTTCAAAGAGCAACTTTTTGCCCTTTCAATATATACTAAATGTCAGGTATTTAGTCAAGATCCCAGGAGAGGCCTTTGCTGTCTGTAAATATAAATTAATTGAGCACCGTGCTAGTATTAAAAAAAAACCTGGTGTGTGTGCTCTCTCTCTCTCTCTCTCTCTCTCTCTCTCTCTCTCTCTCTCATTTCCAAAAAGGAACTGAATTTGTCTATTAACTGAACTTATTTGAACAACCTGAAGATAACCAACTGATGGCCACAGTGGATACCTAAGATTCATTAAGAAGTTGAGGAAAAGATCTCATGCTCTGGCCAGGTTGTTAAAAAAGGCATAAAAACGCTTTTTTGGTGTTAAAATGTTTGAATAAAAACACAAAACTCTGTATTTTCATGTTTAAGATATTTTACAGAGATTAAAATAGATTACTTATCCAATTAGAAATAATAATGTGGCTGCATCTGCTGTCACTATAGATGGCCTACTCCAAGGCCCTCCAAGAATCTCTTTCTCCAAGACCCTGTTCGCACATAAAGACCCTGTCACTGCAGGTTGCAAGTGTGAAGAGAAGCCTGACCCAAGTGGAGGCGATGCCAGACAATACCCTAACTGTCCACTTTCCGTTGTTTTTCACTCCTTATTTTTGCACACCACCCATTTCTCTTTGCCTGCCTGGCCATTTTCTAAACACAGGTCAGGCGCCAAGCACAGGCGCCAATTCAGGCTCAGTCTGTTTAAAGAAGCAGATACGTGGCCAAAGAGAGTGCCCTGCCCTGCCACTTATTTTCACTCTGCCACCTGCTTGACCTGCCTGCTTTAAAGCAAAGTCGCTGGTAGAGCATGCTGGGAGTGATGTCCTGCTCTTCTGTTTGAAGACACAGGTGGATGAGAACAAGCAGGTGGCGCAGTTAAGTTGTGAGGATCACTTTGCCTCTGCATCTTTCTTGCCCACCCAGGCAAGAAGGATGAAAAGTGATCCTGTTTTGATCACTTTCCTGGAAGGGGAGCCATCCAAACAGGATCGCTGCCGCCCCAACGGCTACTTCCTTCTCCAGCGCAGCTGCTGCAGTTGTCCCTGCTTAGATCATCCACACACTCACTTTCAGCCGGCGATAGGAAGATTGAACTGCATAGTCAGGTGGTTTGGTGGGCAGCAGGCGGGAGCAGGGTGAGGGACACTACTTGTCAGGCCACTGCCTCCTCCAGTTCACTGCCGAAAGCAGCCTGTCTCTCTCATGGCTGGGCCAGCTCTGTGTGGAGGTCAAACACCACAATCAGAGGTTTCATATTGCTGGTTCTTCAAAAACTGTTTTCCCCTCAGTTCATACTTTCAACCATGCATTTTCATGTTTTCACTGAACAAGTTATAAGAGCATGTCTGGTGTGCAGGCAAGTAGAATCTTTGGAGCCACAGCCTGGCCATTTCTTGGTGCCACATAAAATTATGGAAATGTGGATTTTGAGTCACCATGTAATTCTGGTTATTTCTGCCTCAGACTATTTGTCTCCATGCTTCTGTAGCAGAGAACAAGAGGTTTCTCTTGTAACCAAAAGGCTTTTATCTATGAAAGATCAACCTCCTCCTCTTTTCGTTTCTGTTACCATATACTGGTATGCATACCTGGGAGGCAAGATTTTTCACAATTAAGATTCAGAGCATGAGTTATTGCGATTTATGGAGGATTAGATCTGGGCTCTATGACAGGCCCAATCACTTTACTGCAGTGAACAGAAACAGTTCTTACCACTTCTGTTCAAGTTTCAGAAACCACCTCTTGGCAAAGTTCTTATTCTTCCTGTACAACCACCTAAATCTCACTCCAGACATCCTGCAGTTTGCAAACTTGGCACACCTGAATACAATTACCTCCTACCCAGGTTAGGTGTCTACATAACCTGCTACTGCTGGATTTATTTAACAATGTGAAGTGAGATCTCTCTTGCAAAGAACCATCAATAGCATATTTATGGAAAGCTGGAGCAGAAGTTAGGAAAACAGCCTTTCAGAAAAGACTGGAGTCATTTTCATTGACCTGTATTTTGATTGCTTTGTTTTAATTTTTGATTGTTTTAAGCTTCTGAATATTGTTTTTTATAGTAATTGTATTTGTTTTTATGTTGTTGTTTTTAATTGTTAGCTGCCTTGGATCCCCTTCATTGTGTGAAAAGGGCAGGATAGAAATACAGTAAATAAATAAAATAGATTTTCAATGCTGTGAAACTTGGGGTTCATGAATGTTTGTTAGAGATGATTTTTCTTAAGCTAGAGCAGCAGGCTACAACCAGTCAAGAGCTAGGATTCACCACAATCTGCAACATGGGACCTATGTCTGGTTGATGAGAAATGTGGTGAATAAGTAAATGGGCATGGCCACAGTTGCTCTTTTTTTTCTTTTGCCCAGTGGCAGCCAATCAGCACATGCTCCTAGAATTATAGAGAAAAAGGAACTCAGTGTTGGAGGTCCTGTATTTCTCCCTGAGACACCTTCAGGGGCTCCACAAGGACACCACATGCAGCCACCATCTCCCCTTTGCTGCACCACTCTGTGTACGCATCAGAGATCTGGAGCTCCCCAAGACTGCACATGCATTGGTAGAGCTCTCTGAAACAAATTTTAGGAATGCAATGGGCTCTGAAGACTGAAAAGATTGAGAATCACTGTTCTAGTCCAACCCCCTGCTTAAAGCAGGCCAATACTACAGCATCCCTGACAGATTGTTCATACAGCCTTGGTTTAAAAGCCTCCATCCTGGGAGAGCCCATTACAGTATGAGGCAACTTTTACAGTCCTGGGCAACTCTTAGAGTTTGGTAATTCTTCCTTGGGTCTAGCTTATGTCTGCTTCCCTGTTGTTTAAATCCATTGGCCCTAGTCCTGCCCTCAGGAGCCACAGAGAGTATGCCTTTTCCCTCTTCCATGTGACAGCCCATACGATATTTGAAGATGGAGATCCTATCTCCCCTTGGTCTTCTCTTTTCCAGGTTAAACATACCATGCTCTTTTAACCAGCTGGTCATATTAGGAAGCAAGCCAGATCTGAAAGGCTTTGCGGGATACCACTTGACCTGTTCAAGCCTATCAGCAGAGAAATAACTGCTAATTTGACTGGGCTTACTGCAGTTTTTCTTTTTAGTCAGTGCTGGGTTGCATCATAATGTCTGAGTTCCCGGTGACCCTCAGATTGCTAGTTCAAGAACCACTCTGGGTTGAAGTTCTGACAGCAGTAGGTATGTTGTCATATGCATGTACAGTATTTTCTACAATGAAGAAAATGAGTTGGTGTGAAGTCCTGAATTCAGGTCTAATTTGTATTAACCAGGGATGTCACAGAGGTTGTGTATTTAGTCACCTTATTTGTACATAAGAACTGGAAATGCAAAGAAGAGTCTATATAAAGTTATGTCAGTAGTTCTCAAACATTTTAGCACCAGGACCCACTTATTAGAATCTGTTCAGGACCCACCCAAAGTGATGTCATGGCCTGAAGTGCTGTCATTGTGACACCATAGCCCGCTTCTTTCATGAGAATGTAGCAATAAATTGGGTTATTTGTCAGCCATTTTCCAATAGCAAAGTGAATCAGAAAGAAAAAGGCCTATTTACAACCTTGACACAAGCAAAACTATCACATAGCCCTCCCCATTTCCAGCATCCCATCTTCCCATATTTTCAATATGGCTCACCTGAAGCTTCGCAACTTACCTGAAATTGACTCGCAACCCACTGGTAGCTAATTATGTTCTATTGGTTGAAAACCCAATTGTAATGGCCTTATGTGAAGCTAGTGAGGCTTCTTAATGGATTATGTATGTTGGTAGTAATAATAAAAACGCCTGTAAATCTATGAGACTGAGAGTACAATCCTAAACTAGAATTCGGCTAGCATAAACTAAGCCAGCAAAGGCTGGCCAACACAAGGGCCAGCATAAAGACTCTTGGAGTCAGGGAGGATGGCCCACATCTGTGTGCTGGCCTCTCTGACTCAGAGAGTGGTCCAAACATACTTTACGGTGTGCTGGCCCAACTTTGCTGACTTAGCTTATGCCGGCCTAACTCAGTTCAGGATTGTGTCCTGAAAACCCAATCCTAACTTGGGCTGGAGCAGGCAGACCGACTGGCCTGTGCTGGATCTTAACCCAAGCAGAAGGCAGCAGCAGCTTTGCATGGGGGACAAATGTCCCCTTTCCCGGCAGTAAGCTAAAGGCAGCCTGATAGGGCTGCTTGGACCTATGCCTGTTAAATAGCAGGCGCAAGTCCAAGTGGGCTGAAGCGGCCCAAATTGGGATTGCATGGCTGGGGATGGGGTTTTTGATCTGGTATAACTGCTGGATCTGGGTTTCCTCCCCCTCCCTGGGCTGGCCTGCCCTCCCCATGCCCTGTTCTGTCTTTCCCCCCCTCCTGCCTAGAAAAGCTAGTGCGCTGGCGAACTCGGCCAGCATGGGGGTGGCTTACCTGCACCCTTCTCTGGCGTGCCTTGGTCAATGCTGCTGCCAGCACTGGGCCAATGCAGCAGACATGCATTGGCCCAACAGGCCTTTTGGATTGTGCTCTGCATTGGCGAATTGTGTGGATGTGGGGGGAAATGGCCTCAATGAACCTGGTGTAATATTGGGATCTAAAGTAAAAGAGCTTGTTGGAGAATGCAAGCAGATCATGGGTGTGCATTGAATGGCTCAAGCAGACGCCAATAAGGACTGGGTACAGACCTGACGGTCAGTGCAAATGTTGTGACAAGGGACATAAATTTTGTACACACAGTCTACATGACCTGGAATGTCACCTGATGCCATGTCTAGTCTGCCACCTCTGTGCTATTAAAAAAAAAAAACTCATGTTCCATGATGCTTACCATGTTCCACAGGCACTGTCATCAATTCTGAAAGTGAGGAATTCCCAGTTTTATTTAGTCGGTGCAAATGCAGGAGCAGCACTCTCCCACCCACCCATCCACCCATCCAAACACAACAACTATTCTCAGATGGTTTGTCTCTGTCTGCTCCTTAGAAAAACACATTCACCCCCATTCCAGACTGGTGAACTCTTCCAACTCCATCCTAATCAACCTTCCACACAAATAACTAACTGCACAGTGTTGTTGTTGTTGTTGTTCCTGACAAATTGCGGAAAGGATCCTTACTATTCAGCAGTAAGGCAAAATGAGAAATAAATTGCAGAAATAGTAACATAAGCTTTGTAGAATACTTTGCTTATTTATACAGTTCAATAGTCTCTCGACAATTTATATTTTTACTTGTGTAATTAACCTTCTGAACTTGCAAGGAAAAATGTATAAACAGTATATATCTGTTACTAGCTAGTCTAGCAATGGAATGCGAGTATTGATTTTTCCTCTTTGAAGTTCCAGCAAAGAAAGAGAGAGAAATTTCCCGTTTAAATGGAAAACACAATTTTCTGGTCAAACTGCCCCTTCTCCTTTTAGCTACCTATGTCAAATTTCGTATTCTTCAATATTGCACAGTGTTATTTCCTTTTCATCTCCATTATTTCAGAGGTGAATGTCATCTGGGTGATGGAAAAGTCTAAAATGCCTTTGTACATTCCATCTTTTTTCCCCACCCCAGAATTTTGATATAGTGGCTTGCTAGCTGCAGGTGATAATGCTGTGGCCAATGCAGAAACAGCCTGCATCATTCCTTGAGCGCTGTCATAAGACACAAGTTTATAGACCTATGTTTATAAATCTTAAGAAGGCTTTATACCCACTTCAGAAGTTGTGCTTTCTTCCTCTTTGTGGCATCTATGAAAAATTTGGATCCAACATTCAGGACAGGCTTTTCCTCAAGTAGCAAAATTATGATACTCAATTTGCATGTTTACTAAATTAAGAGGTCAATACAATAACAAGATTCCTTACACTACCTTCTGTACAGATGCCTCCACATTCTGCAATACCTAAATTTCCTCATGGAGTTTCATCTCATCATCATCTCATCAAAGTTGTAATGCATACCAAAGGTTGTATTGTGCTTGCTCCAAAGCTTCCAACACGTTTAGCTGCCAATGACATTGCCTTCTCATGAACATGTTAAATGCATCTGTGCTTGTACAATGAGACCTAGAAGAGCTTTAGGAAGTCTTCAGGCTACAAAAGACAATCCCAACTTGTTTTGACAGTTCCTGGAAGAGGTGATATAATAGTGGCATGGGAAGACAGAATATTGTAGGTTACTTGATCTTCTAGTGTTACAAAAGCATCATGGGAAAGGTACATGCCACAGTTCTCATGCCACTAAGGCAAAATAATAGGAGAGGTGGGTTTCCCTGACTGAAATATTAGGAATAAAATTGAGGACACCCCACGTGGTGCTTCCTGGAAGCAAGCAGTCATTGCCATAAGGAAGAGGTCATCATACAACTTTAGAATAGAATATATAATGTTTCAATGTAAAATATTGAACAATGGAGAAGGCTCTGGTTTATATCAGGGTTTTTATATGCAGATTTTTGTAAGCTGCCTTTTCCAACATTGCTAGGTATTTTATGTCTTCATGTGCAATTCCAGAGACACAGCAAAATTGGTCTATGCATAGATCAGCCTGAAATATCTTTGTTAGCCATGACAAATGCAACTCTCTGCTTTTGAAAATAAACTTGTAAAGTCATGGTGTTATTTTTCCATGTAATTAATATTTTAGTGAATCCTTCCTGGGCTGTGCTACAGAGCGTGACAAATTGTCATATTTTTGTACCATCTCAAGCCATCCGAATTCATCACTTCAGTGTTTAGGATGCAAAAAGACATTATGAATATAAATGCACATAATAAAAGCTCACTATGATTAATGCTATGCCAGTATCAGAAAGGTACTGTAGGAGAAAAAAAGTGCATTTATAGTTAAAAATTAAAAATGCTCCCAGCCACCACCAATGTAGCTTCTTATCCAACACAGGGATGAGAAATCAGAGTCTTGTATTTAAATCATACCTTACTACAGTTGACCTCCTGCAAACAACTATTAATTTTAGATGTAACTCCTCTTAGCCTCAGGTGTTTCATGGGAGGATAGCAGCAGGGGTGCAGGTGGTGAATTCATATGAAAAACATGATCTTAGATAAATGGTGCACTCCTGTTGGTGGCCACTGAGAAGTCTGTTGCTGTGATTTCCAGTATAGCTGGCAGTGAAAAAACTAAGCGTTTTTATTTAGGAATTGCTATTGCAAGTAGATGATTCCATTATCCAGACATCCGAAATCCAGACTATTCCAAAATCCAGGCATCTTTGTCCATGACTTTTTAAGAACTTTCTGTAGAAAGAAGGTCTTGTGTTCATTCCCACATACAGGCTGTAAGTTCTATTCTCTCTCTATTGCGTGTGCCTATACAAACCATGATGAAAAATGTCAAAGAGGCCAGCAGACACTCAAATGGGTAACAGTGAAAAGAGGAAGAGGAAGCATTTCTTGTTACATTTATGCAGCTATTCAAAAATTCAAACAAATCCAGACATCTTCCCATTCCAAGCAGTCTGGATAAGGGATAATCAACCTGTACTGCCACCACCTGGTAAGCACCCTCCCTTTCCCCACCTTTTGCTCCCACCACCCCAAAGATGGTGGAATTGCCTGATATAATACTGAGTCAAAAGTTCTCACTCTCTTTTAGCTGGTCTATTGTTCTTTGAAGTCTGCAGACTGAGGATCGAGCACTCCCTTTCCAAACAACAACAACAACAACAACAACAACAACAACAACAACAACAACATTGCTTCAAAGTGCTCCAATCCTGGAGTATAAATATGTTAAATAAATGTATACAGCAGCAACAACCTTACTTCCATTATTGGCATGATCTCCACACATGCTCAGTGGCAGTGCCAGAATTTTAGAGACTAGGGGGAGGGGAACTCTAACAGCACAATCCTAGGCTGCGCTGGAATGGTGAGGCCGGCCGGCCAGTGGCATATCCAGAGCTACTTATATTAGGCGAGGCTGGAGCCTCCCCGCGGCAAGGACACATTGTGCCGTAGGGAGGTGCTAGCCTCCCCTATGGACTCCTCGGATCTGCAACCGCTAAACAGCAGGTGTAGATCCGAGGAGACCGCACGGCCCGAATCGGGGCCACATGGATTCAACCTTGAGGCCTTGGATTCAACCTTATGGCCCACCCACAGCCCACTCTCCTCCCACCCAGAAACACCCTCCTCTCACCCACCCACTCACTCAGCCCGGCTCGTCACAACTCTGCGCCAGCCATGCTCGGCTGGCGCAGAGGGAGATGATGAGTGTGGCACTCCGAGGCCGGCACTGCCTGCAGCGTTGGTCAGAGTCAGAGTGCTGACACGGGGGTGCCACTAAGTGCCCCCCATCGGCGCTTTCTGTGTAGTGTCGACCTTATAGCATAGCGTCAACGCTAAATGTGGTCTTCCAGATAAAGCAAAGAGAGTTGCTTGGCAAATAATCTAGTTTGTCTGTCATTAAAGCTAAGAATGGTCTCATTGATATCTTATTTGAAGGTGTTGCTCTGAGAATCTCCAGTGCTTTCCCTGTGCCTGTTTGTTTAGAAAGACTGGAAATGCTTTGTAATTTATTATATGAGACGTGGCTGCATCAGGACAGGCACACAACAAAACAATAATATATGTGATTAAAAAATGAACACCTGCCTGTTGCTATGGAGACCTCCTAATTAATTGTCTCTTCCACCAACATTCCAAAAGCTTGGCTGTTGCTGCAGCCTCCTTTTATTTCACAAAGAGAATTAATGATTCTTCATTGATGTCACTGCTTAGGGGAGAGAGAGAGAGAGAGATTTTCAAACTTATTTAGTGTTGACTGAAAAACTAGTAGAGACGATGTTTCATGGACCGCATCATCCCATCCAGTCTCCATGGCAACCACAGCAGTCACCCATGGGCAAATTAGGATTTTGGAACTATTTTATATGAGTTTATTTCCCTCCTAAATGACCAAGTTTAGAGACTAGGAATCAGAAATGGGAAACTGGCTAGTCTTTCTCACCCTGGCCATTAGAAGGATTGTCTGGATGGGATCATCCCTAGTTTAGCATGCTCTGATAAAGCATCTTCATCTTCTTTTGTTTGCATCGCAGCACTTAAGTGTTTTCATAACAGCCATGAAGAGTGAAGCCAAAAATGCCAGCTCTCTTCTGTCAAGTTATTTCAACCAGCTCTCCATATGTGGTTTAGGACAGAACACAGTTTTATGACCTCCTGATCCTATCTATAGTGGCAGTCTCTAAACTGGAGACTGCTATGCAACGAAAAAAACCCACCTGTCCCACTGATCTCCAGATCAGTGCACAGGCATAGGGTTGCTCTGGGGGGTGGCATCTATTGCCCATTGTCCCAGCAGGCTTTGATGCAGGATTCCCAGGCAGACACAACTGCTCAATATAGCCCTATGGACTGATCAGGGTAGGGGCACACAGAAATGGCAGTGTGGCAGAATGGTAAGATATATAAATGAACAGCATTGGAATATCTGTATTCTATCAAAAATTGTTGTCAGTTAACCAGAAAAGTTTTTGTTTGCTTAATTTGATTTTGTTGGGGGGGTGGGGGGAGCTACAAAACTGTCTTCTTTGATCCCAGGTAGCAGATGCCTTAGCTAGGCCCAGGACAGTCCAATCCTAAGCTGCCCCTGTGCCAAAGAAGGGATCCTGGCTTCCCAGGGCTGGTGGCTGCATGGAACCTGATGCCCCATTGTGAAAGATATTGCAAATAAGGTCCTCTGAGGCACCTGGGACATCTGTGAGCCTGGGACAAATATCCAGAATATCCAGGCTTCATCAAGTACTGGAAACACCTACCGGAAAGGGGGGGGGCTTCTGAATCCCATGGAAACTCCAGGCCTCTGCAGGCTCCAGTCGTGTCTGGGAGTACCAATCTGGAAGGTCAAGTGAGGCTCAGCCTCCCCTGCCTTCCCTGTCTGCTTGTCCCTGTGGTAAAGCCATGATATCAGCAAAAGATATCATCAGAAGAGCCATCCCTGGAAGACGTAGTCATGCTGGGAGGTCAGGCTTTTGGCTCCAGTCGCAAGATGACAATAAAATTTTCCCCAGAACAACAGTGTGGGCTTATTTCTCCTTAAAGAGGTACAACAGCCTACAAGGTCATGGTGTCCCCTGTACTGGGCTTCCACATTGCTGGATGCAGCTCAGGGAAAACAGAAGCTTATCGTGTATAAGACTTTTTTTGAGGAGGGAAAGTATTGGAAAACTCCATGAATAGAGCATTGCAAGGATATTTAATATTCCTTCTAGACTGGGTTAACAAAATGTTTATGTTATAGGTATACTGTGGCAAGATAACTGTAGTGCTCTTCAGATAGTTTGAAATGCTAAAAACAAAATTGGAAACTTACGTTTCTCATCTCGTATCTAAACCGCGATGGTCCTTGACAATTGAATTTCATTGTTTTGACTATCTCCTAAAACCTATAACATAAAACAGTCCTTTACTCTGTATTGTATATAGATACAAGGAACATGTGTGTGTGGGGGGGGGAGGAATCTCACTACAACATGATTTTAATTCTAATTTGATGAAATAGCCAGACCATAATTAAGAGTTTTACATTAGTGCAACTGGCCACAGAAGAGTTTATGTCAAGAAAGGTGATAGATTTTTACCACCCCCTCCCCAAGGACATATTCCAAATTGAGCAACCCATTAATACGAAGGGAAAATAAGGAGGAATGACTGCTTTGAACGCTGCATGTCTCTGTGGGCTCCTCCAGGACTTTAGAACAGAAGAAGATTGATTGTCATTTGCTGGTGTAATTAGGGGAGACAGAGACATCTTTTTTTAAGATTGAAGGAGCTCCCAACTAGGCAGGAAACTAAGACAGAATGCTCAAAATACACATGCTCTCTTGTTCACGTATAAGCATGATGTGTCTGTCAATGCGGCCAGCTGATGCAGGTTGCCTGTGAAAGGTCTAAGAGGGGAGGCAGATTTGGGAGGACATTCACCACCACTGCCGCCGCCACCTAACCTGACAGGAGACTCAACGGGAGCCATACAAGGCCTAACCTCATAGCTTGAACCAGCTGAACATAACTTCCCTGTTATCTTGGCCACTGGGCCACTGGTGCTGCAGAAAAGGGAGGGATAGAAGGGATCAGAGAGCAGGAGCATTGGGTTGCAGGGTTTGAAAGTCCTGCCATCAGTGGATGATGAGCCCAACAGGACTGCAAGACTGAAGGCTCCTGGCAGCTGGTCTCTTGAGGGAGAGAGGCAGACTACAGGGCCCCTGGAGCTAGGCTGGAGGCAGAGGAACTGGTGACTGAACAACCCCCTCCACGCTCAAGGCTCTGAAACCAGATTGGGCTGATGCTGCTTGTCGTTAAAAGCAGATGCATGAATACGTTTACACTGTATACCAAGTACGTTTATCACAGAAACACAAATAAAGTGAACCAGGACGCAATCCTAACCTGCGCTGGAACAGGCCAGCTGACTGGCCTGAGCTGTATCCAGTGCAAGTTGGGAGGCCACTGGAGTTTCCACAGGAGCCTCCACAGAAGGCCACTGGAGCCTCTATGGAAGTCTGTCCCCTTACACTGGGGTAAGCCCCAGCTGGGCTGATAGAGCTCCTAGGATCTGCGCCTGCTGTTTAGCAGAGCCCACAGTGGCCTGAATCGGAGCTGTGCAGCCCAGGGACTGGGGTTTGGATCCGGCATAACTGCTGCATCTGAGCTCGTCCCAGGGCCACCATGGGAACACCATCCCTCTGCCCTCCCCCCATCCTTGCAGTTCTATTCAGTAGTATTCCTATTTGCACCATTAATTTAGGTTCCTCCTCCCTAATAATGGAGACTGCTGGAGCCATGAGGTTGGAACGTGATGCATGACTGCTAAGAACCACCACTCCAGCCAATTATAACCCAAGAACCCCTTGGGCTCCTCCTTCTGCCGTCCTTCATCCAATAATCATCAGTTCCTTCAGAGGTAGACAAGAGAAGCTGCTCCTGCCTCTCCTTCCTGCCTCCTGCTCGAAATAAAACATTAGCTCCTGACTGGAACTGCTGGCCCCACAAGGTTTTTCACAGTGCAAAAAAAAAAAAAAAGTAAGGAAGAACACACAGACTTGCATGTTTTCAGACTCAAGTTTTTCAGGTTCATACTCTAGTCAGTACCTGAGTGCCTTTATGCGTGTGAGTCAAGTCTGCATGACTCAGCAAAAAACAGGTTTTTTTGGTGCTTGGACTCGAGTCACGTGACTCGAGTTCCCATCCCTGCTTAATTGTGTCCAATTACTTTTAGATTTGTACTTCATCAGTTCCACTAGTTTGGGAAGTATTCATGGCCCCAGGCCTTTAGTACTAGTGGCAGCCATAGCTCCCAATAGCATAATCAATGCTTTTGCATGCACTCAAATCACTGTGGAAGCCAAACCATTGGGAATTAGTTTTTTTGGAGATTGCTATGATAACACAGAGGTAATGTATTCATTGAAATACACGGAGTAAGGAAGAAAACTTATTGACAAGATCTTGGAAAGTCCTGCCTCAAACCACATTTTCTCCTTTTCATGGATTCTTATTTTGAAAGAATTTGGTAAACACAACACCCGATTCCTAACATTTGCATTATATTATGGAAGTTGACCTTTGCATTGGTCAAGTTGCATTGGGAAGCAGACCTTTTCTGACTTTATGTCTCTGACACAACTGACGATGGTCTCTCTCATTTTCTTTATAATAAGCAGTTATAGTGGTAGTCCTAACATTCTCATTTAGACGTCTTCCAAACTGTATTTCATGAGCTTAACGTGGAGGCTAATAGGCAATTAAATTTTTTCCTTAGCACAACCCAGTGCTATAAGTTAGGTTGAGAGATAATGGCCCAGTTCAGGCCTAGGACAAACTATGATTTCTTGTTATGAGAATGAGGGAAACAATTAAGGAGCTTCTGATAATAGTTCGCAACAAAACTGGAGTTTCCTGTTCTATTCAAATACAAGTTAACAAACCAAGGTATCAATAAGAATCAGTTCTTGATTGTTCACTCAGGCTGTCGTCTGGTTACTCTTGATTAGTTACAGCAATGAAATTGACAGCGCAATCCTAGCACACCCCTTGAGTTGACATGACATCATCGCATCGCCACAAGGGGCAGAGTGCTGGTGCTGATGCTGCTCGCAGCGGGGGCTTCAGAGCGCTGACGGAGAACCTTCCTTGTGCCGACCAAAGACAGTCGGCGCAAAGGATTCTCTGCCCCATTTTGGGACGGGGATTGGTGGGAAGGGGGAGGTGGGAGGCGGGACTTGGGCGAGACCTGGGTGAGCATGGGAGGTGGCTGTACGGCCACATCCTAAGCCCGTCAATGAGGCTCCGATTTGGGCTGCGTGGTCTCGGATCTGCACCCGCTCTTTAGCGGGTGCAGATCCAAGGAGCACATAGGGGAGGCTGGAGCTTCCCCTACGGTAAGGGAGCGCATGCTCTCTTGCTGCGAGAAGGCTCCAGCCCATCCTAAGCAGCGCTAAATTTGGCACTGACCAGCTGGCCTCGCTAATCCAGCGCTGTTTAGGATTGTACCCCGAGTGGACTGATGTGTGGGAGAAATGAGAATTGCAGGCCTACCACTAGAAGGGTGCAATCCTAACCTGGATTTAGGCCGGCATAATTCGGCCAGCACAAGGGCCACCGTAAAGCATGTTTGGACCACTCTCGGACTCAGGGAGGATGGAGCATGTCTGTGTGCTGGTCTCTCTGACTCAAAGAGCATTCCAAACGTACTTTACAGTGTCCCTTGTGCCAGCCAAACTTTGCTGGACTAAGTGTGCCGGCCTTAATTCAGGTTAGGATTGCACTCTAAATGTGATCCAAATTCACATGAGAGGAGAGTCTGTAGCTCAGTGGGTGAGCACATGCACTAGGCCCTAGATTCCATCACCAGTACCTACCTACAAGTAGGGTTGGGGAAGACAGCTATCTGAAACCAGCAGAGCACTACCAATGGAGATATACTGTGCTAAAATAACCGTATAATCTGATTCAGGTTAAGGTGGTTTCATACGGACAATAAGTCCCTCCCTCCCTCAGAGAGCCTTTGGGTGATTTCACACTATTTTGGCTATGTGGTTACACACATTCTTTGCCCTGAAAACAAATGCTGCGGAATTCAACTAATGTGTGTTGAAACCACTTCCACCATTCCTTCAGATGTCTGTCTTCACCCTCTGTTGATTAGCATCGCACTTCAACTATTCCTACCAAAGAGGAGACAGTCCATGGCGTAATGTTATATACATTGTGGGTGGTTATGTTATCATTAGTTCCGCTACAACTCATAACAAGAGAGCAATTCATTTTCGAACAGTGAAATACTTCTTAAAAATGTGTGCTATTTGGATAACCAGCTCAGAACTCAAATGCCATTTCAAATAGTGCCTGAATGAATAAACAGATCCTGTGACCTTTGCACACACGCTTCCTTGCAGTTCCCTGTAACAACACTATTAACTGTTATGTTTTCATCCACATTAATCTCCCGGCACCATTCAAATATGATAACTAAGTTTTTACTGCTGAATAAACAGTCTACAGCTACAAAGCATCAGACAATTACTGAATCAGTGAGATTATATGACTCAGTGTGAAAGTTCATATTTGGTTTCCTGATTAGCTTTTACCAACAGTTTTAATTAATCTCCTTGATATCTTTGCTTTCACTTCAACCAATATTTATTTCTTCTCCGGTGTCATTTAAAGGATTGGGGTTAATTTCCATAGATACTCTCAAAGGCATTCTCACTAAGGCTAAACTGAAAGGGGGGTGTACTCTTCATGAACATTTTTTGCATTATCTAAAACTATCCTCACCCTCAGCAATTTTTTGGTGATTACTTTGGAAGGGCTTAAAAGGGGGCTTAAAAGGAATGAATTAAATAAATGCCAAAAGCACTGCCCCCACTCTCAATTGGCCTTTACATCCCCAGTGCTGTCAGTACATTGCCAAATCTGACCAGCACAACACAGCATTGTGATGCCATTCTGTTCATTACACCAATGTTTCTCAAATTGTGGGTTGAGACCAGCGATGGGATCTACAAATGAACAAGGGGAACGCTGGGTGGGACTTACGCAGGGCTTCCGCGTGATTGGCTGCCCGTCCGTAGCGTTCTGCAGCTGTCCTGGCCTCGGGGGGGCTGCCCCGGTTAGCACGCCCCCCGCTGCTCACCCAGGCACCTGGGGCGACCCTCACCTGTCCCCCGCGGCGAGCAGGAGCCTCCCCCCCCCGAGGCCAGGGCAGCCGCTGAACGCTACGGACGGGCTGCCACTCAAGCGGAAGTCCTACCTACGTCCCGTCCAGCATTCCCCTTGTTCATTTGTAGATCCCATCGCTGGTTGAGACCCACTTGGTGGGTCATAACTTGATGCCAGATAGGTTGCGGAAAGCTGAGAGCCGTCATTTTGGAAGCTGCAGACCTTACTCTTGCTATATTCCTTTTGTGATTATTGATAGTTAGAATTTTCAAGAGAGGGAGTTTTTCAAATTTGTTTTTAGTCCAGTGTTTTACAATATTTTGTCCTAATCTTGCTTTCTGTCAGGGATGTTTCATGTTTGGGCAATTGCTGCAGTCCAAGAATGCCAGTTTGCATTCCAGGAGTGCCATTTCAGTATGTCACAACGATGGCACAGCCTGCTTGATGATGTCACTTCCAGGTTACTGACATCACTTTCGGTGGGTCCTGACACAAGTTTCATTCTAAAAAGTGGGTCCCAGTGCTAAATATTTGAGAACCACTGCATTGAGAACCACGATCTCCACTTCAGTGACATCACACATATGATAATGACTATGAAGAAGACAGTTGTAAGATAAAATGACATGGAAGCAGCAACAGAATGATTATAAAAGTTGAGCTAACATACTTTTTTCTTCAGAAAAATATATCTGTCCCACTACACTGCAAGCACTAATTTTAATTTGAAGATGAGGAGAGGAAAATATCTAGCAGAGCCCTAATCCTGAATTATATGTGCAGTGTGCCTTCCATCTTGTACAAGGAAATATGAATGACCTCAGGGCACATGTGAAATGGAAACACATGCATCTCACAACAGGGAAGACAAGTGTACCATACCTTCAAGGCATAACTCTCTTGCAATTCTTAATATGGTGAAGCTACTCAGAGGAAACATTTGATGAAAGGGCTGTCATGCTGGCAACGGTGCATTCAGTGGCCTTGTGAATAAGACCGCAGCCTTAGTCCTGACTAACTTTGGCTGGACTGAGGCCAATGCAGAGATCCAAAACATCACTTGCATTCCATGAACTATTGCACCTAATTTATACTTGTGATGGAACACACAAAAAAGCAGCTCCCCATGTATGAAGGACCCAGTATTTAGTGCTGTACAGGTCAAAACAAGCATTTTGACTTGTATATAGAAGACATCACCAGGCTCTGCAATGCTAGAATAAAGGGTTCCGGAAAACATCACTACAGTTGCTGGGAGTCCTGGAGCAAAGTCCTGTATTGAGCCTACCACCTTCCCCTGGTGGTGTACAGGGTACTTCCAGTGGTACCAAGAGTTCAGGTGGGCCCTCCGGGGCATGAGGTCCAATCTGTGTCCAATCTGTCCACCCTCTGGCCTTGCCTTGGGTGAGCATAATCTCTCTTTGACCAATCTTGCCATAATCTTGCCTAATATTTAGGGCACAATCCTAAACTTGAGTTAGGCTGACACAGTTAGGCCAGCAAAGTTTGGATGGCACAAGGGACATGGTAAAGTGCATTAGGGACCACTCTAAGAGTCAGGAAGGATGGCACACATCTGTGTGCTGGCCTCTCTGACTCAGAGAGTGGTCCAAACATATTTTATGGTGTCCCTCATGCCGGCCGAGCTTTGCTGGCCCAACTGTGCCAGCCTAAATCAAGGTTAGGATTGCGCTCTTAGAAATTTCCATTGAAGGACCAAAATAACCTTCTAGAATCACAATGTAAGCAGGTTGCTTTCATTTCCAATGATAAAGCTTATCAGGAGGTTCTTAGTTTGGTTCACAGTAGGGAAGAATGTAAACTACAAGACACAGCTAGCGAGTAAGAGTCCCATCAATTTCTGATGCAGCCAAGATGTATAAACATTTGACTGATGCCTCTTGCAAGGGGAAGTAGATTTCAATCCTAATGAAAAACCTGTTCTACTGAAAATGTAGCCATTATTTCATCCCTCTGGGATTCATTCAGGGGAGCAAAATTACCATTGTACGAATGCCATCAGAAAGAAAGCCAACTCGAGAAGCACATTGTAAGACGTCTGGGTAAAAGTGGTGCATTTTCAATGTCACTAAACATTACGTTTTCCCAAGTTTGCTGCAGAAAGCACTTTATTATTAGGAGAGGTTTGTTTAGTGTCCCATATGTACTTAGAGCTTGTGTTTGCTTAGTACTTAAAAAAGTCTAGTATTCCTATGGGAAAATGTTATCAGCTATGCTTTCTTTTTTTTCAGAAAGAGAGAGAGAGAGAAAGAGCAAAAAGAGAGGGAGACATTTTCAAAAAATATGTTCACACCTCCCTTTTCCAAACTGGTGAACCCAGCTGAGCTACTGGTGAATGCAGACATGACAAGAATTAGGCTGCACTACACTCTACAAATGCAGAGCCTGCCTCCTTCAGCAGTATGTAATTAGCTTCCTATGGGTTTACTGGTGGTCATTATTACCAGAGGATAGAAGGGGGCTAAACTGGGGCTAAGTTGCACCCCAAGCCTTCCTCACAGGCTTTGATCCAAGGCAGTGGTGATCCTACCTGTTTGTATGGGGGGGTCAAGTACCCCCAGGCGACATGCCAGTGGAGGGGTGGGGGATGGTGCGGGCACATGGTGCTGCCGGTGGCAAGCAGTGTTTCACCTGCCCGCCTCTGCTCCTGGAACACTCCAAAATGGAGCATTTGCAGATGCTGGGGTGTGGTGCTGGGTGGCCGATGCAGGGGCCAGTGATCAGTGGTCCCAGCCAAGTGGAAAATTGACTGGAAAGTCAATTAAAGCAGCAATTTTTGTTTTAAAAAAAATTATATGGGAGTGATCGTCTTCCTAACCCCCACTTCCAAACTGGGCAGCTGCCACCACTGAAAAGGCTAAACAGAATGTAGTGGTTAGGCCTCCTCATCTCATTCCTTCTTTACACAAAACAGGGACTGTGGAATGTTCTGGGAGAGCTCCCAGCAGGTTCTGCATTTTGTTTTGCTTAATGCAGTGATTTTTAACCTTTTTATCTCACGGCACACTGGTAAGGCCCTAAAATGGTCAAGGCACATCATCAGTGTTTTTGACAAGGCACACTATGCTGCCAGTGTGGGGCTCACCCCCCCCCCATGGCCCTACTAATAGAAAACCCTTTCCCAAATTCCCGCAGCACACCTGAGGGCCATTCAAGGCACAGCAATGTGCCACAGCACGGTGGTTGAAAATGGTTGGCTTAAAAGGACTGCGCAAGAAATGAGCAAGGCTAGACCTAAGGAGAGCCTACGGTACTAAACAAATTTATTAGAAAACTTGGGTTCCTCAATTTCAGCCTATCCAAGGCTGCATCTCCACTGCAGCTTTAATCCACTTTCAATGCACTTCTATTACCCTAATGCATTCTGGAAAGTGTTAAGGGTAGCTCTAACAACTCTTAAGAGTCCTTAACAAACTACAGCCCCATCCCCTGTCCCTGCAACTGCATTGAGGGAACAGAAATGCATTGAAAGTAGATTAAAGCTGTAGTGGAAATGCAGCCCAGGACTACTCTGTAAGCACCAACATATATTAGTAGAATTCAAACATGAGAAGGTGAAACCTATACCTTAAAACCAGAACTACTAGGCCCCAAATTTGTGGGTTACCCAGTTCACAGAATTCCCAGGCTCCAATAATAAGCTCCATTCTTCTACTTAGTGTCTAGAACACACAGCTTTGGGTCAAGTCTACATGTGTTTTGGCATTGTTTGAAGGTGAAATTAACAGTATGAGGAGCACACAAGAGAGAGAGAAGAAAATAAAAATAAATAAAAAGGCCGGATAAATGGGCTTTGTTTCAAGTCACCACATAGTACTGAGGGAGCTAGGAAAAGCCAGTCCTTGGATGTCTGTGCATTATTGGGGGGGGGGGAAGCAAGTGGGAAGCAGGACTTTGCTGAGAAACACAGTAGCACCATTCAAAGTAAGGATGTCTGACAGAGAATTGTGGGAATCTAGAGAAAGCCCTCTCATACAAGTTTGTTGAAGGCCTCGTTGAAGGCCTCGTTGAAGGCCTGTTATTTCAGTTGTTAGATGACATATGAAATATAAAAAGTAAAGGTTTCCCCACGACCGAATGGTCTAGTCGTGACCGACTGTAGGGGGTGTTGCTCATCTCCATTTCAAAGCCTGTAGAGCCGGCGTTTTTGTCCGATCATGTGGCCAGCATGACTCTACGCCGTAGCGCACGGAACACCGTTACCTTCCCACCGAAGTGGTCCCTATTTGTCTACTTGCATTTTAGGTGCTTTCAAACTGCTAGGTTGGCAGGAGCTGGGACAAGCAATGGGAGCTCACTCCGTCACGCAGTCTCGAACTCCCAACCTTGCGGTCGAAAGCCCAGCAACAGCGGATTAACTCGCTGCGCCATCACGTCCCTATATGAAATATAACTTTGCATATATTAATATGTTTTTCAATCTTGTTCATGCCAAGTTAAAACTGTAATTGGAAATTTGTTTAAAAAATGTAAACATCTGGTTTGCAGGAAAATTTAGGAAGGGAGGGCAATCATGCATCTTGCCTCAGGCCCAGTGCCAGCTCTCAGCAACTCTGAGCAAGGATACAAGGGGCCAGATTTCTGCCACCCGATCTGCAGTGGGCCACAAGTCACCATTTGACATGATTCGCTTCACGCAGGGGTGCATGCTGGATTTGGTCCTATGAGCCAACCAACATTTAATCTCAAACCATTGATCCTTTCATATGCATTTGGGGAAGGGCAACACACTCCTTTGGGAACCTCCAACCTAAGCAACATTTTCTCTTTGTCATCTCTAGAATTCATATAAGAAATAATACACTCTATGGTGTTTTGATACCCGATTCCAACCTCATACTGGCCAATGCCATGAAGCTGAAGACATGGCTGGACCAATATTATGGATGCAATCCAGTGAGAAATCCCTTGGTGCCACTCGTCCACAGACCCCCCCCCTTGTTTTCTCTGGGATGGGCCCTGCGCATGCCACAAATGCAAGTTATAATTATGATGAGTAGGGGTTATTTCCCCCCCCACTCCTGAAACAGAACACCGTACATAGTTATGAGGTTGAGCGCATAGACTGACGAAAGGTGAATCTCTCCCCACTGCCAGGTTTCAGAGGAGTGTTCATGAATAATTTATAGAACGCTTGAGCATGCTGCAGCCGCGGCTGGGCTGGTGTCTACTCTGAGACAAGAGCTCCTTAATCATAGCCTTTTTTTCTTTTTTTCCTCTGCAGACAGAGATTAGCATTTAACACAGAGCCGTAAACTAAAAACTGAAATGATAGTCTGATTACAAAGGTGGGATCTCCCTTAAGCCTGGAATATTTATCATTTACTGTCCTTGAAAGGCAGGATATTTGGCACAAGACTCAAAGGCCTGGATGTACTAAATGCAGCTGTTTATGGAGCATATTTATCAGTGCTGGGAGCACTGACGGAATGTGGGAAGGGGACTTCAAAAGCTGCATTGCTCGTTCCACTCGGTGGGGCCATTTTCTTTTCTTTTTCATGGACATCTTACATCTCTTTGACAGCTCTCACCGGAGTTTCTGTGCAGAGGCCTCCAATTGCTCTGTCCAATGCAAATCTATGTGGTCGTTTGTATTCAACCCTATGGTCTCATTAGAAACCTAATGCTACAAATGCTGTGATCCAAATAATAAGCGTTATGTAGACTGCCAGGTCCTACTGCAGGCGTTGCAAGTCTCGGCTGAATACTCCGTTGTGATGGGAATAGTGCTCTTGGCTTAAGAAGTGGAAATTGGAAGGGTTGGCTTAGAGAACTTGCCTGATGATCTCCGTTTCAGGGAGAGTTAATTAATATAGCCTACTCTCTCAAACAAAGCAAAGTGTAGTCTTTCTATACACCCAACTGGAAAAGAAGGACCACGCTTTTATTGTGATAGGCAAGAAAGTTAAGCCAACATATGTAAATTTGAAATGATTTCCATATTGACCTTACACATGTTTCATTAGCAGCAACTGGCACAGGCTGGTGATCTGCTTGTGGGCCCGATCCTATCCAAATTTTCAACAGTGATGCAGCCATGCCAATGGGGCATATGCTGCATCCCACAATAGGGGGCAGTCACGAAGACCTCCTCAAGTTAAGGGAACATTTGTTCCCTTACTTTGGGGATGCATTGCAGCTGCATCAGTTCTGGAAAGTTGTATAGGATTGGGCCGTAAGAGACTTAGCCTATGCATGTCTATTCAGAAGTAAGTCCCATTATAGTCAATGGAGCTTACTCCAAGGTAAGTGTGGATAGGATTACAGCCTTTTTTAGGGTGCAATCCTAACCTGGAATTAGGGTGGCACAAATTCCTTGTGTCAGCCCAGGTGTGTCACAAACACTCCATAAAGTGTGTTTGCACCACTCTTGGAATCAGGGAGGCCGGCGCATGTCCAGGTTACTTGTGCCGGGACTTGGGCCAGCCTAACTCCAGGTTAGGATTGCTCCCTTAATGACTTCCTAACAGAGATGTAGCAGGGTGAAGATTTTGCTAGCAAGGGGGTGAACTGATGGAACAAAACCCGTTTCCTTTTGTCAAGAATCTGTTAAAAGGCAAAGGACCTCTTTCAAGCAAAAACATTGGCCAGTTACAGTGGGATTTATCTCTCACTCTTTGTTTCCCATGCCTTCGAATTCACATTAAGCATATATAAGCCCTTTGCAGACAACAGCCTTGGCAAAGGGGTGCACCTTTCGTTCCCTTGCCTTTCCATCTTTTACTGCTCTTTCACCAACTCTCTTTATTATTCAAATGAACAATGGCTGCTTAACCATTTGTCAAGCTGAACTTTAATTAAGCTCTCCCACTTGACACTGAGAATTGTCAAGACACCATGATTCACTGGAGCTGATTAGCTAGCACATGTGAGTCAATGTTGTGCATCCTTGGTGAATAGCATATATGAGGCATCCCAGTGCATTACACACTGTGCCTTGGCACGACTTATCTGCTTCCCCACCAAGGCATCAAAACCTATGATATTATCAGGCTAATTCTGGTTTAATTGGGAAAAAACACTGATTCTACATTAAATACATGGTGCGTATTCAAATAGAGATGTCAAGGCAGTCAAGACAGAAAGTGCAGTGAAGCCACTAGAATATGGTAGGAGTCATTTCAGAGGTTGCCCAGATATATACAGCAGTATATACCTTTCCTTTCCAGTATATACCTGAACCTTTCATTTCTGGCATCCACCCAGTGATGTCATTCAGGGGGAACGGACCAGAACGGGCGTTCCGGATCCTAACGGGCTCCGTGGCTGATTCCGGGTTCCCAACAAGTGCCAATCAAAAGTGAGTTCCTGTTCCTAAATCATTTGAATGACACCACTGCATCCACCTATAGCTTAAATCTGTAATGTGAAGTCAACTTTTCAGTCTTGTTTTTAACCATATATTTACTTTCTCTCTACAGACTCATTTCACTCTTTCTCCATTCCTTAAGAAACCTGATGTAAACAATTATAAAAGAAAATGGCATCAATGCCTTTGGTGCAGAGCAGTTGCGGGGGCTCTGATGGCGCCAGGGGTGGGGCAACATCATGACGCATCACTGTGCTCCCAGTTCTGATCCGCCACACCCCTAGCACACGGAATTTCTCCATTTAAGAGCGATTCCGAAAGCAAGGGAGGACAGGTAGGCGACACAAGCACCACACAGCCGCCGTGTGTTGCCCCACAAACGGTCCAGCTCTGCTCTGGTGCAGGGCATCTTCAAGCTAGATACATATGACACTGCAGTCTATAATGTGATTGTGATGGTCTCCTCTCTATTGCAAAGTCCCCCTTTGGAAGGGGACTTTTTCAGGGAAGGGGTAAGAGACAAAAGTTGTCTCTTTTTTCAACTTGCTTCATCTCCCTACCCCCACCCCCACAGAGTTCCATTTCCATTTTAGGAGGTAAACATGAATCCAGAACCCAGGCAGAGAGAAGCTGGAAGAGGGGATGATTTCATAGGAAAGCAGCTGCCAGGGGTTAAGCTCCCACCCACTCTTCTCTGCTGCAAAGTGCTCCTTTCCGAGGCCACTTTAAAATGGAAAAAGGGAGAAATGGGGTGGAACAACCACCCCGCCTATTGCCATTTTTGGTGGACTAAGTGCAATCCCCTTAGTAAAAAATATCTGACCAATATAATCATTGAAAAGAAAACTGTTGATAAACTGCAATGAGCTGCACTACTAGGAACTCTGAACATTGTGCAAGTGATATCACACCAGTTCTTAAATTGTTCGATAGAGTTCAGACTCATGAGCAACTAAAAATCCCAATTAAAATGTCCAGTGGGCTGAAATACCACCAATAGTGATAATGATAATGATATTATTATTATTATTATTATTATTATTATTATTATTATTCCTCTTTGTAACAAGGTTGCCAGATCAGGAATCCAGATATTATTTTGCCTTTAACTTCTGACATGAAGCAGTACTTGGGTGCCCAAGTTCAGGGACTGAGAGAAGGACCCCAGTCCTTACAAACAAGTGTTGGAAGCAATATCAGGAACAGGAAAGGTAAGTACCGTACAGCTACCTGTATTGGAGCCTGGTCTAAGGCACTGACCTCAGTGGGCCATGGCAGGTCATTGATGACCAGCAGACCGGTGCCACCTCCACAACCCTGACTCCCGTCTCTCATGCCTTCAGCATAACTTCTCAGTATTTGTTAATCAGGCTATGGAGCCTTCCAGTCTCCTCAGTGGCTGTTCAGCCACAAGGGTGTGTTTCACTAGCCACAGCAGCAGTGTTAAGTCAAAAAGAGTCTCTACAGTGCCAACCTGAAATCAGGGGAGGGAAAGGGGAGTGTTGACAGCTGCTATACAGGTGAGGGGATTGTTTGAGATTCTGCTGTTTGCCTCAAGTATTTTTTTTAATAATCCCTTGCTACAAAAATTTCACTTTCAAAACAAATACGAAGAACTACTCCAGTCTTATGAGCTGTGCCAATCTGAAACCTTACAGCGTCACTTGTTGACCACCCTTAGTGTAAATAATCCCAAAAGTGCTTTATTTTATTGACTCTTATTTACGCATTTATGCAGATTACATTGCCCACTCCAGACAATATGTTTCTCTTTCCCTTTTTTACAGCTGTGAATTAATATGTGCCAGGTTTGATTTATTAGTCCAAATGATTCTGGTTCTTCTGAGCTGGCCAAGCTCATTAATCACTTGAACATCTTGACTTGATCTCCTCCAGAACTGTGAACCCACATCAGATTTTATTTGCTTAGAGCTGATCCATTACAAGTTTCCCTGTTCTGAGGACCCCACTAATACATGTACTAAAGACCATTAATTTAAACGAGAAATATAACAGCAGAAACCTGAAAGGTGGATGCCTTGTCACACTAATTATTCCAAATTCATGTACAGCGAGTATTTCAGATATTATTTATGATTATCTTCTACAGCTCCCTTGGTTTTCAACAGTGAAGGTGAGGTCTTCCACTGGCAGAATTTAATTTGAGTTCAGCTATTATGTTATCTTAATAAGATTGCTAACTGTTCTTTTTTTTTTTAAGATCACCCTCTTGTCTAGTCAAGCTATTCCTTATTTTTATGATTTATATGTTATGCATCAAAATCAAAAGTATGGCAACCATTATGTAACACTGCATTCTGAGCCAAACCCAATTTTCCAGCCCTGATGTACTGTAGTTGTCCCAATAGGGTGTGTGCTGCATTCTGTGGTGAAGGGGGAGTCAGGGAGGCCTCTTCAAGGTGAAGGAATGTTTGTTGACTTACATTGTGGCTGCACTGCAGCTACACCATGTATTGGAAAAGGCAGGAGACATCCCAAGGAGATAAGGAATGGTAACAGCAGTGGCCCCTTGTCCCAGATTACCCAGGAAGTACGGGGTTAATCCCAGAGCTTCTTCAGGTCTCAGGAGCACAGCTGCAGGCTGATGAGGGTTCTGGCTAGGATTAGCACAGGTGCAGAAAGGGTGTGGCTGATGAGCTAGAGCCTGCCCATCAACAGACACAGATTGGCCTGCCTCAGTATAAAGTTGGAGGCAGGAGCTGCAGTAAGGTAGCACTGGGTAAGTGCAGCACTGGGTAAGTACTGGGTGGATCCTTAAAGGACTGGATAAAGGAAGGGTGATTAGCACCCGGTAGGTGTAGGCTGGACAGATTGGGACTGGCCAATGGAGGGAGTGTTAAAGGCTAGATAAGGTAAGGTTATTGTGGGAAATAACTGTGGGGAACTGATATATGGCTGCCACACCCCTGGAGCCACCAAGTGGAGAAGGCATTTGTGGCTTAGGCAAACTGACTGCCTATTGTTTGGTGGTGCTAAATTAGGGTATTTTGAGCTAAACCAGTGATGAGGGCAGTCTGGAGGAGGCTGACCAGCTTGTGATTCAAAGCAAAACTGCTGGAAGAGAGTAGGCCCAGTGGGTGAATGAACCAGCAGAACCAGCAGGTCTCCCCAAGGATAGGATTGGATAGGATTGGGCCCTCAATGAATTGAAACCAAAGGAATGCTGATTAAGCATCAATGAAATGGATGGAAACAAGTTGGTTGTGGCTAATAAAAGCCCTGATAATTTAACTGATGCTTGTTAAGATTTGCTTCCTTTGGAAACAATTCAATATATTTATTTCATCCTGTTGTTAAACATAGGTAGATCTAGTCCCACTTTATAATCCCTTTACTAAACATGGATTTGCATAATGGACAAAATAATATGGGTTGCATCTGGTTTATAAATTCAAACCGGTCCTAATTCATAAGGATTCGCCTCTGAAATTATCCACATGATGCTCGGTAGACAAAATTGTCTACACCTGGCTCATGAATAAAAAAAATGGCAGTCAAAGCAACACAAAATGGAAAAAATTAGGATGCACCTGAAATTAATTTTGAGACAACATTAGGCATCTTTGCGAGAATATTATCGTAAGTACAGATGAGTAAGTTCAGTACTGTTTGGCTCCCATTAAGCATCTCCTCCTTCCTTTGCTATGAAGGACACAATTTCACTCAATGACAGTTCCTTGACTTTTGGATCTTTATGTGATGATTCTGCACACCAGACAGAAGTGGGGCCATATTCTCCTGCTCCACAGAGTTTTGGAAGGCAGCAAAATGAAATGAGTCTGCTTTGCCATGACTCCACTGTGAATCGTGGAGTGGCTTCTGCAGTTTGCTCCAAGTATGCATAAAGTGCGCTAGTATGACTGAGCCTCTCTGCGCATGCCCAAAATTCTCTGATGAAGTGAGGTGGAAATAAAAATGCCACCACTTCACTGTCCTGGAGGATCTGAAGAGTAGAGGCAAATGAGTAATGCAGTCCAGGGCTTTTGCCACCTTTTTCCATGGCTGAAGTACAGCCATGCAAGATGGAGGTCTACCATAACCCAGGAAAACTTTATAAGCTTAACTAGACCTCAAGCTTGCAGGGGAGGAAACACATCCCCTTCCAAGCCACAGGTTTCCATTTATTTATTTTTATCAGACCTTGAACTTCCTGGAAAGTTCTGGGTGGTGTCATTGCTCCAGAAATAATTCTGCTGGCTGCTGTAGTTCCAGACCAGAGTCCACTGGACATTTTCCAATACTTCATATCTTTTCATATTCTCCATATACTTCATATCTTTCTCAGGCTCCCACCACCACACAGTAGCCCACTCAGATATAATGGATGAGAAGAATAGCATTGCTGTGAAGAGAAATAGCCAAGTTGGAGTGCAGCAACAGCAAACTAGTCCATCTAGCCCTCACTGGAATTGCTCGGGTCCCTTATCTCTTCCCTTATCTGTTGCCTTTTGAAGAACAGTAGACTATTCTATTCCAGTTTTCAACAAAAAGTTCACAAAGCAGTTTAAATAATAATAATAATAATAGCAGAACAGCAACACCCACTAGAGAAGCCACTGTGCTGGGGTGAAAAGGGCTAGTTACTCTCCACTAAATATAAGAGGAACACCACTTGAAAAAAGTGCCTCTTGCCCACTTAGCAGGAGATGTAGCCTCATTTCCTTTGTCTCAGAGATAGTCACTCTTCTAAGGATTATGAAGTACTACCCATAATACTTTTCATCAGCAGGCCTCATTCCTGCCTGCAGCTGCAGACTTTGCAACACAGAAGGTTGGTGGCATGCACCTCGCACGTCGCCATGTTTGCCCCCGCCCCTGCATACGCAAGGGCAGGGCTTGGTGGGCTATTTGGTCACCGGCCAGGGGGCGGGGAGCGGCTGAATTGCACGCTTTCCCCGCCCCCAACTCAGTTCGAGCGTGGCCGGCGATCTCCCTCCCGCCCTCCTGTTACTCAGGCTGAGAGTAGCTGGTCGCTTAGGGGCCGGGTAGGAATTTTTTACCTTTAAGCTTAAATTGGCCGGTAGCTGGAGGTTTTTTCGCCTACCCCAGCCTGAGGCGGGTGTTACCATGGGCGGTTTAAATAGCATTGGTCACTTTTACAGGCAGGTTGCGTGCTGGGGGTAGACAGGTAGGTCTTTGAATTGGTGTGCATTCTGTGGTCAACACGGTGGGGGATCGGTCGGGCCGCTCATAAGTTGCCTATCCGGCTCGCGAATGGCTGGCCGTACCCTGACCGGACCTGCAAAGGCTGCCTATTGGCTCGGGCTCGGGCGAGTTCGGCGCAGGCGCGTTGCCTCGGCCTTCTGGCCGGCGATGAGGGACACTGCTTGTCAACACGACCTAGTGTCTGGAGCCAGGATGCACACCCGTTGATCATCCAGATCGCCTGGGGAGGTAGACGGCTAGTGCCATTTCCCCATAGTCCCGCACGCTGGGGTTTAGCTCTGCTGCAAGTTGTTTACTGCTGTTTAATGTTAAAATGTTTAATAAAGTGGCCCAGTTAGTCCAAGCCTTGGTCTTGCGTCATTATTGTGGGGTGCGGGGTAAGCACACCCAGTTGTATTTTGGTGTGGTCTTGGAATGGGTCATGGAAGCTGGCTTTCAGGAGGGTAGGGTTTCTTAACTAGGCACTTGTGGTTTTTCCAGTACAAAAACACAGGGATCTGAAATACTCAGCTTCCTGATCTGGCCATTAAAAAGCACAGGAGAAAAAAGTCAAACCTAGGTGAGTGGGAAAGTGAGCAAGCAACTACCATTCTGGAATGTCTTAATCTTTCAACAGCAGCAAGTAAAAAGGCAGTGTGGCTGAAGTAGCACCCGAAGGAGATGGTGCTTGATTAGCTTGGAAAGGGAATGCACACAGCTGACCTGGATTAAGAATTTATTAAAGAACAAACTGTGTCCCTGAGTGCTTGGTGTTGATGTGGTGCTCAGGACTGAACTCTGCAAGGAATGTAGATTGGTGCTGAAAGAATGCCTTGACTGATAGAGGATTCCCCCCCCTTCAATTAAAAGCACAAAGGGGGAAAACCTGTTTTGAATTGTCCAAGTTGCAATTCATTTTTTATTATTATTCTTGTTGCATGCTTCGCAAGTGTTCAGGCTAGAACAGCATGTGATTCATAAGCTGAGTGCAGTTCAATAGGCCTGTATTGTAGCTTTTCAGAGGCCTGGCAATCCCAGTAGGTTTCTAGTTCCAGGCAAGCAGCAAAAACAGTAGATTTATTGATCCCCTGGTGGGCTTCCATACTTGACTAGTAGGCTATGTCCAGCTTGCTGGGTCACAAGTTGTTCCAGCCTGCTGTAAGCGTTTTCTTAAAACAGAATTGAATAAACCAAGCTGTGCAATTTTCAGAACATTTGCTTTTCCCTCCCTAAACCCACTGGGAATAGACCTCTGGGGGAGAGCCTTATAAAATGTTGGCCTTTAATCTCAAAAACACTTGTCTTTATAGTCATTAAAACCATTTAGATTAGATATGTCCTTTTCGCAGCAATATCACCACGTTGTAGAAAACATAGGCATCAAGCCTATGCACACTTTCTCAAGGGTAAGCCCCACTGAAGACAATGGGACTTACTTCTGAGTAGACAGGTATAGGATGGTACCCTCCTGGCCCAATCCTATGGTTCGCTAGTGCCATAATGTGTTGTGCCAGCGCTAGCCATCATCAAAGAGCCACTTTTTGACAACCTGGGAGTAAGAGATGCTGGTGGAAAAAGCCTGTGCCCAGTTGCAGTCCTACCATTTTTTGGGGAGGGGGGGGAATACCCTGGGCGATGAGCTGCTTGAATGGGAAGAGGACAACAATGATGCAGCTCACCTCTCCAAGAGGAGAGCGTTCTTTGGCCCTCCATCCCTTGCCCCCGTATAGCTCCGAAATGGAGCCTGGCATGGCGGAGGGCATGTCAGTGGGTGGTGAAGGGGCAGGGAGCTGGTGTAGGGGGCACCGAGTGTTGACCTGATCCTGGAGCTGAGCATGGGCTGGACGCACCACTGCCTGTACCATCCCTCCACTGCTGCATGCAGCAGGCTGGGACTCAGCAGAGGGTAAGGGAACAAATGTTCTCTTACCCCAACCTTAGGCCTGCTCAGTTTCAGTGCTGAGCCATGCAACCCCACTGCCCCAACGCTGCATATGTTTGAACTGCCTGTTGTGGAAAAAGGCATTGTGTGAGTTACCATGTAGAACAAATAATGCAAAGGGACAGCTAAGGAAATTTAATTTATTGCTATTATAAATATAAAAGCTAAAGCTTTCCCCATGACTGAATGGTCTAGTCATGACCGACTGTAGGGGGCAGTGCTCATTTCCGTTTCTAAGCCAAAGAGTGTGTCCTAGGACAAGCTTCTGTGGTCATGTGGCCGGCATGACTATACAGCATAGTGCACGGAATGCCATTACCTTCCCACCAAAGTGGTACTTATTCATCTACTTGCGTTTTTACGTGCTTTCCAACTTCTAGGTTGGCAGGAACTGGGACAAGCAATGGGAGCTCACTCAGTTGCATGGTCTTGAACTCCCAACCTTCTGGTCAGAAAGCTCAGCAGCAGCGGTTTAACCCATAGCGCCACCACGTCTCTGACTGTTATAAATACAAACAATTTTTTTTTGTTATAAATATAAAAACAAGTACATGGGGGGATGTAATATTCAATAAATAATAATAATAAATAATAATAATAATAATAGCAGAAAGACCTCAATTGTATTTTACATATTTATTTATTTGAAGTATTTTCAATATATCCTGCCTTTCCCATGCCAAAGCAAATGCTCAAGGCGGCTTACATCGACAGTCTAGTCTAAATCACCATTTTTCAATGAGGTTTTCCACAAATATACAGTACTCTGTGATTCACCAAATCCTCAGTACCAGATATAGCCTTCACATTGTGATTCTTTCCTCTACTCTGGCTGTGTGCTGTTGAGCTTCAGCAGGCAATTGCAAGTTAAGCTTGGACAGGTCCTCAAGGTCATAGTCCATTCTTTTGTCAGCTGGCCTCGCACACTTCCCAGCAACTCTCACTTGCCGTGTCTAATCAGCTCAATAGTGACTCCATCCTACCACAAAGGGTACAGCAGCTTGTTACAGGCTTACATTTTGTCTCCCATCCAAAAAAACAAGACCATGGATTTTCCAGCAGCTCAACCATCAGCTATGAGTAAAAGTATTCTCTAGTTTGGTTAATACATACTGATCTGAAGGAGATTTTTGAAAATACATATTCCGTTGTAACTTATTCCACACAGATGACTTTGTATTCATCTCAATATTACTGTGGGAAAGATTAGTATATACTGTCTTGACTGGCGTATATAAACTGTGTCCTTCTATAATGATAGCCTAATATCATCCGAACCTAAGAGTTTGTAATGCTATTTGAAAGATAATGTTAATTTAACTTATCAAGAATGGATTCTTAATGTTGCTGAAATATAGCTTTACATGATTAAAAACCACAGATACCATCAATATTGGTCAGCTATAAGAGACTATAGATTTTGGTTTCATTTGCAAGTTGACTGCAATCATACACGTATTGATTCCTTGAGTTAAATAGAATTTACTTCCAGGTAAGTATGTCTGGGATTATAACCTAAAGCTGCATTCTAAACACACTTTAATGGGAGTTAGCCCCATTGTCCTGAAAGGGGCTTACGTTTGAGTAGACATGCATCGGATTGTGTTGCTAGATTATCTCAAATAGCTCTGTAAAAAGTAACATTTAAAAAGAAATGGAATACACATAGAATATACATCGCTTCAATTTGAATGTATGAATGTTGCAAAAAAGGGGAAAACCTAGGGCAGAATCCTAACCTGTAGTTAGCCCGGCACAGTTAAGCCAGCAAAGTTTGGCTGGCAGAGGGGACACCATAAAGTATGTTTGGACCACTCGGAGTCAAAGAGGCCAGCACACAGATGTGCATCATCCTCCATAACTCCGATAGTGTCCAAACACACTTTACAGTGGCCCTTGTGCCAGCTAAACTTTGCCGGCCTAACTCTAGGTTAGGATTGTGGCCTTAATAATCACTATAAAATGACATAATGCTATTCAAGAGTGACCTCAGGTCTATAAAGAATGTTTATATTTATCATGTTGTAAAGGTAAAGGTTTCCCCACGACCGAATGGTCTAGTTGTGACCGACTGTAGGGGGCGGTGCTCATCTCTGTTTCAAAGCCTGTAGAGCCAGCATTTTTCTCCGATCATGTGGCCAGCATGACTCTACGCCGTAGCGCACGGAACGCCGTTACCTTCCCACCAAAGTGGTCCCTATTTATCTACTTGCATTTTTTTAGGTGCTTTCAAACTGCTAGGTTGGCAGGAGCTGGGACAAGCAACAGGAGCTCACTCCGTCACGCAGTCTCAAACTCCCAACCTTGCGGGTCATGTTGTACTTACATGCTATTGCCTTGAACTGTTGGCACATCTAGCCTGGTACTCTTTCCCTTGGCAGACCATGGATCTCTAAAATTTGCTGCTTTTTACATGGAGAAGTTGGGAATTGAGCCTGAGGTCAAATCTGAAGGCAAAGCATGTATTTGCGGTGCAATTGAGCTATGTAGAGGTCCTTTAACCTCTGGTCTTATAATCACATGAAGTCAACACTTAGAAAAATACATTTTATTTCCGAACACTTCACACAATGAATATTCTACTAGCACAAGATCATAACACTGAAATAATCAGTACTGCAACCCCAAGCATCCATTCTAAGTGAATGTTTACAGTAGCATATTTTTATCAAAAAGGATGAAGTAATGAATAATGTAGCTGAAATGTGACTGATCCGAAATCTCAAGCCATATTTATTCACTTTAAGCCCTCGGTCATGCAAAGTGGCCACCAGCAACTAATAACAGACTACATTGTTGCAAGAAGATACTACAGTGTTTCTACAAAATGAACACTTTCCTAGAACCTACAAAATGAACCCTTAAGGATTGGTTTGCTCTGAGTTTAAGTGAGGCAACAGACTCTTTAGTATATATAATGATGATGTCCAACATCTGGAGCACAGCTCGGAAGGGGAAAAGCCAGCATTGAGAAGCTGTGATTACAATTTCCACCAGATCACCACAAAGAGGAGGACTGAGTTTTAATTAGGCCTCGGGCTGTGGCATCAAAGAGGACCTAAATGCACATAAAGCTAATCTGCAATCTGGACAGAACTCCTCAAATCCAGATTTTAATCCCTTGCTTCAGCTGCATACTTGGAACCTCCTCTATTGTGAATCCACTAATATGGTCCTTGGGGTTCCACTGTTATGTTGTTTATGATTATGTAGAGCATGCCTTTTTTTCCCCTGTATGTGCACATGGACCAAATATTCAAGATGATGGGTTAGGAATAAGGATGGCATCAGAGGACAGCCAGAGTGGGCACTGACCAAAGGCTCAGGCCTATCAGAGAGTCTATAGCTGGGCCTTGAAACCTCGGTACCAATAGGAGTGTCCAGTGCACCATGAGCAGGGGGGCAGGGGGTACTGGGGGAAGGGGGAAGCCTAGTGAAGGTTTACTCCAGGCCCCCCAATTTCTTGGCACTAGGAATGAACGGAAATGCTGTTGGAGCAGTAGTGGCAAAGTTTGGACAGATTGTGGAGGGCAGCCTGGGCTAGCATGTTCCACCAAATTCCCTGCTGGGCCTCCCCAAGGGCCCCAATGTCCACACTAGGGTAACTAGTTTCCCCTCCAGAGTGGCCTCAGAGATAGGCAAGAGGGAGGGGGTTCAGTCACTCACTGGGCCTCCTCTCTTCCAGCAGCTTTGCTTGGGATCACTAGCTGGCCAGCCTCCTCCAGACTGCCCTCATCACTGGCTTAGCTCAGATATACTAACTCTAGCACCAACAAACCCCACCACCAAACAATAGGCAGTCAGCTTGCCTAAGCTACAACTGCCTCCTCCATTTGGTGGCTCCAGGGGCGTGGCAGCCATGCAACAATTTTCCAATAGTCTCCCACAATAACCTTACCTTAGTCATTTCTCTAGCCAGTCCAACAGTCCTGCCTTCAGTCCATCTGGCAGGCAGGCAGTCCAGCCAGCAGTCCATCCATCCAGCACCTACCAAGGTGCCTCTCCTACAGCTCCTGCCTCCAACTTTATACTGAGGCTAGCCAATCAGTGGGCAGGCTTTAATTCATCAGCCACACCCATCTGCACCTGTGCTAACCTCTCTTCATTGCCAGGGGCCTCATCAGCCTACAGCTGTGCTCCCGAGGCTTGCACCTTGGGGGTTAACCCTATAATCCCTGGTTTATCTGGCACAAGGGGCCATTGCTGATACCATTCCCTCTCCCCTCTGCCTCTCCAACGTAGGATCAGAAGCAAAATAATATTCCACCAAATGTCCCAGAATTTAATTCCATCTTTCACCTTCCCTAATATTTTTTGTTTGCTTTGTGTACACATCTTTAAAAAGTTACAACACTGCATGCAGGGCTTAGACCATTGAAATCCAGTACTGGATTCACATAGTACAATCACAGTGCAATTAGGTTACTAGCATAGCCAGGTGCCAAGCATGTGTCATTAGTTGTTATTTATACAATGCTATCCATGTGCATGGCACATTTACACAGTAATATGTCACACAAAACAAGAAAGGAAAGGAGGGAAAGGAGAAGTGAGGATAAGAGGGGTGAAAGCAAACCAGAGAAACCCCCCCCCCCACAGTGGAAAAGCAGTTGGTAGTAGGATTTTCAGCAGAGCAGCATCTGGAGAAAAAATTCACACACACTGCTGTTTCTCTGCCTGTCCAAGTCTGATTTGGTTCAACAGACGTCAGGGGAAAGTTGCACTCAATTGCATGTAGTGTCTCGTTTTGTTCTAAGTGCCTTCTTTATCCCAGTTTGGCTGTTATTCTCTGTATCCACTGCCACCACAACCAACCCTGTAATCCTGACAATAGCCATGTTTGACTCTCCCTTCCTATGGTGGCGTGTTTCAAAAGAATGGTATCCTTCTGCCAAAGTTTCCGCAAGGACTCCCTCAGCATCACAGCCATTTAACCCATTGCCCATGCGCTGGATCCATCTTTCAGCGGTTAGAAGATTTATTGACTTTGAACAAAGAACAGATCTGATTGGTCAGAACTCCATCACTCTGACTTTCTGACCAATATGTTATCTGAGATTGGAGCACAGTCTCCGATGCAGTGAGCAACTGGCTGAAAAAAAAAATCTATCTCTCATTAGGGGTATCTTAGGGTCCTAGCCAACGTTCCAGTGCCAATGCAGCCTCGAGGTAAGGGAACAAACATTCCCTTACCACTAGATGGTAACCATCCCACCACCAAACCATCCCACCACCACTGGGGGATGTTGTGCATGCCCTGTTGGCACTGCTGCAACAGAGCTGAAAAGTGGATAGGAATGTGCCTTTTCAATGAGCTTACAGCCCAATCCTATGCCTCCCTCATGTCCAGAGCTACAGCGGCGCCAAAATGGCTACCTCTCTAACCTACGGGGCCAGGGAAGCTGCCACAGATCTCCTTAAATGTTCCCTTACCTCAGGTCAACTTTCAGTGGCCCCAATCGGTCTACTCAATCTGGGTTCATGTTTGAGTGGGTGCAGAAGCTAGGAGACCCGTGTTGGTTCTCCTGGCTTGGGAGGAAGCACAGGATACTGCGGCAAAGTCTGCTGCCATCTCCACCCACACTACCAGAACTGGTCCACCCCTTGGGATGCCATATCTCTGCCCAGTTCTGCCCCTCCCTGCCTTCCCCCCACTTTCTCCCTGCCCCCAAAACCCATAGCACCAGCCAGCAGCGACACTAACCACCACCTGTGCATCAGCATCAACTTCCTGGCGCTGAGGTGCAGCTCTTCCTGGTGCTGTGTCAGTGCAGGCAGTATGCTGCTCCCACCAGCAGTCAAGTGCCTCAGAACACTTTTGCGAAAGCTGAAGCTGGTGGTCGTAGAGTACCACCGGCGCTAGAGCCTTTAGGATTGGGCTCGCAATCTCAGGTTGAGGTAATGATGACTCAGCTCTAAAACCTAGACCCTAAAGCCAGAAACATACCCATCTAATCCAGAATCTAGCTACACTGGAGTGCTCCAGGATTAGGGTCCAGTCCTGAGCCCTCCAGCACCAGCAGTATGAACATACCATGGACACTGGTGTCCCAAACATGCCATAAGGCACACCCAGCATGGTCTTACCATCTGTGCTGCCCCTGAGCCAAGCAACTGGTGGTGGCAATGCGGGAATGACGGATGGTGAGGTTGCCGGTCCCCAGTGTTGTGCACTTTCCAGGTGGCCGGGGAGGGCAGAACTGGGCAGGGCAGGTGAGGCAGGGGTGGGACCAATGGCAACCTTTGCCGCCAGATCATATCTTCTGGCCTGGCACATCAGCACTCGCATCTGTACCCGCAAAATGGCCAGCTGCAAAATGGCCCTCGCATCTGCACCAGCAAAATTGACCCAATGGCTAAAATGGGTCTCCAAAAAACGCAAGGAGACCCATTGGCAGATCTCCAGGCTTATCCGGGGCAAGGGGACCAACATCCCATTCTCCCGAGATGCCTCTGGTGGCTGCCTGGCTACCGCTGGATGCAGCAGTAGCTGTTTAGCTACTGTTGTGCCTGTGGTACGCAGGCAGTTCAGGTTTGGGCTGTCAGTTTTTTTGCATCTTTGAAGGAGTGCATAGAGACATAAACAGAGTTTCCCTGATCCAAGGTCAGTAAACTACCTGACCAGTAACCTTCCTGACTGGCACTTATCATTGTAGACAGAAGTCCATGTTTTGAATTCTTTCTCCCCTAACATTTTTGTCTTTTTATTGCACTTTCCCGTTGGTATTCTCCCTGAAGTCTCATCATGTATCTGTCAGACATGGACACAAAAGGGTTATGCCAAAAGTTTCATGGGAGAGGTGGGTTATAAGGAGGGATTAATGAAATGCATTGACAGAGACCAGTGTAGCCTTGTGAACACTCCTGTGATTTGTGTAGGTTTTACATTAAACTGAGCCAGGATGTGTAATTATCCATCCCACTGAAAATTGATTGTGCTACTGTTGAGCAGCTGGATGTTTCTTCACACAGCTGGATGTTTCTCCAAACATGCTTTCTTGCTTTGCTTCAGCCAACATATTCTCCCTATCTTGTCCTTCAAGTTGTAGAAGGAGGGTCAATCAAGTTGCTTGAAGGATCTCAGAAGGAGGACGTAGGCCCCAAGGACATGCATCCTTAGACATGTATCATCCATGACCATTCCTTCCCTGCTAGAAGGGATGCAAGCAGAATACCAGTGGTGGATAAATTTACTGTCTCCTGCCAACTTCTGCAGGCACTGTACCATTTTTTGGTATTCATATCACAGAGGACCTTTCATGGACAATTAACACCACTGTGTTAGTAAGGAAAGCACAAAAGCGGTTATACTTTCTGAGGATGCTCAGGAAGATAAACCTGCCACAACATCTGCTTGTATCTTATTATCGTAGCACCATTGAGAGTGTCCTGACATATGGCATTTTGGTGTGGTATGGGAGCAGCTCTGCAATGAACAAAAAGGCATTGCAGAGAATCATAAAGATGGCTCAAACCATCATTGGGATACATCTTCCAGCCCTAGATGACATTTTTATACCCTATTGTCTGCAGAAGTCACATCGTATCCTTAAAGTTTCGTGCCATCCAGCCTACAACCTATTTGAATTATTGCCTTCTGGGAAACAATATAGAGTTATTAGGACACATACCACACAATTTATGAACAGCTTTTATCCCAAGGCTGTAATTATGTTAAATGACGAACTCAGGAAATTGCCAGGAACAAGTTAACAAGGCATTTCCTATGGTGTTGAGATTCACTATCTTGCTGCTTGTTGTGTCCCTGAGTGAATGGTATTGTTGTTTGGAGATTTTAGATATTTATTTATTTATTTATTTATTTATTTATTTATTTATTTATTAGATTTTTACCCCGCCTTTTGTGCCCAGAGGCACCCAAGGCGGCATTACAATATATATATTAAAAATACAATATAACAATTAACATTAAAAACAGTTAAAAACAGTATTAAACAACAACAATCAAGATTAAAAACACAAAAAATTTAAAAACAATTTAAAAAACAAGCCCCGTGGATCATAAAACCAGCCAGCCAGACTGTCAACAGTTAAAAGCTTTTTGGAATAAAAAGGTCTTCAGCCCCCACCAAAATATAAACAAAGAGGGAGCAGTTCTCAATTCTAGGGGAAGGGTATTCCAGAGTTGGGGGGCCACCACCGAGAAGGCCCTCTTCCTGGCCGCCACCCCTCTCACTTCTCCTGGTGGCGGCACAGTCAAAAGGGCCCCCCCCCAGATGATCTAAGAGTACGGGTTGGATTATATGGAAGGAGGAGGTCCCTCAAATACCCCGGACCCGAGCTGTAAAGGGCTTTAAAAGTCAAGACTAGCACTTTGAATTGGGCCCGGAACAGAACCGGCAGCCAGTGCAGTCGCCGAAGCAATGGCTCGACAGAGTCAAACTGACGTGCCCCAGCAACCACCCGAGCCGCTGCATTCTGTACTAGTTGTAATTTCCGGATGGTCTTCAAAGGCAGCCCCACGTAGAGCGCATTGCAATAATCTAATCTAGATGTCACTAGGGTGTGGGTCACAGTGGCCAGGTCCGCACAGCTCAGGTACGGCCGCAGCTGGCGGATCAGCCGAAGCTGAGCAAAGGTTCCCCTGGCCACCTCTGCCACCTGGGACTCCAGGTGTAGCTGTGAATCCAGGAGAACCCCCAAGCTGTGAACCTGCTCCTTCAGAGGAAGTGCGACCCCATTCAGAGCAGGACGATAGTCCAATACCCGAGCTGTGGATGTCCGAACCAAAAGCACCTCTGTCTTATCCAGATTTAATTTCAGCTTGTTCGCCCACATCCAGCCCCCAACTGCCGCCAGACAGCGATCCAGGACCTCAACCGCCTCCTCAGAATCAGGGGGAAAGGAGAGATAAAGTTGGGTGTCATCAGCATATTGATGGCACCCCACTCCAAACCCCCGGATGACCTCTCCCAGCGGTTTCATGTAGATGTTAAACACCCTGGGGGATAAGATGGAACCTTGCGGCACCCCGAACCTAAGAGGTCGGGGTGCCGAACAAGCGTCCCCCAGCACCACCTTCTGGGATCTGTCAGTCAGGAAGGAGCGGAACCACTTCAAAACAGTGCCTCCAAGCCCCAACCCGGCCAGCCGACCCAGAAGGACACCATGGTCGATGGTGTCGAAAGCCGCTGAGAGGTCCAGCAGGACTAACAGGGTCGCACTTCCCCCGTCTATCCCCCGGCGCAGGTCATCCACCAAGGCGACCAAGGCGGTCTCCGTACCGAACCCCGGCCTGAAGCCAGATTGGAATGGGTCCAGATAATCCATTTCCTCCAGAACCCTCTGAAGCTGGGACGCCACCACCCGCTCAATCACCTTGCCCAGAAATGGGATATTCGAGACTGGCCCAAAGACTCCCTGACTGATCCAGGGAGCCAAAAGACTCCCTGACTGATCCAGGGAGGGCTTCTTCAGGAGGGGGCGAACCATCGCCTGCTTCAAAGCAGGTGGGAGCACCCCCTCCTTCAGATATGAATTCACCACCCTCCCCGTCCACTCGGCCAGCCCTCCCCAGGCAGCTCTAATTAGCCATGCCAGGCAAGGGTCGAGCAGGCAAGCAGCAGGTCTCACACTCCAGAGAATCCTGTCCACATCCTCAGGCTCTACAAGCTGAAAAGAATCCCAAATCATAGGATAGACAGGTTCCCCGGGGACATCACTAGATATGCCCACAGCGGCATCCAAGTCATGCCGGATCTGATCGACCTTGTCTGCAAAGTGTTTAGCGAACTCATCTCAGCGAGCCACCGTGTGCTCCTCCCTACCAGTAAGGGGGGCAAGATGTAAAAAACTGCGGACCACACAGAAGAGCTCAGCTGGACGGTTCTCTGCAGATGCAATGGTGGCAGAAAGGTGTGCCCTCTTAGCTGCCACCACTGCTCTGGAATATATTTATATATTTATTCTAGATTTGTGTGGGTGGGTTGAGTGTATAAGGTGTGTATGAGTCCATGTCCTGGAATGCTTACAAATTTTGTTGTACATTAATGTATAATGACAATAATCTAATCTAAACGTCACTATATACAGTCAATCCTCTTTATATACAACCTCACTTATTGCTACTTTCCTCATTATCTGCACCTCTGTCCTTGTTATCAGTTATGCAGAGACCATCCAAAGGCCTTCAGTATGGCACCTGTGACCAGCACTGACCCTTTTAAAATGGCTGGCAGAAGCATGCACAGGCCGTGTTTAAAGGGTCCGTGCTGGTTGCAGGTGCCATTCTGAAGATCCCTGCAGGCTTTGGAAGGTCTCTGCAGCATTCAGAGATCTTTTTTGGCACTTCCTTCTGCTCTCTGCTGGCTTCCTGAGGGCTAGATTCTTCTGATGGCAGATAAGGTACCCCTTGCACCTAACCTCATTGATCCCATAGGATCAATGGTCCATTATCTATGAACTTGCTATCTGAGAGGATTTCCAGGAACCTAACCCTAACAAATAATGATGGAGTGTATGTCTAGACATCAGTTCTCAAACAGTTTTGGTGGGGCTACACTTTTATTAAAACACATGACTTTCCTGCACATCGTAGTGGACCCCCAAGGTACCCCCATGACCTGTTCTCCCCATTTCACTTATCCAGTGCTTCTGCATGTGGGGCACCCACTTTATTAACAGGGCAAGCGATGGTGCAAAATGGCTCCAAACTAGAATGCAGGGTTGTTTTATCCACTTGCTTCAACATTCCTCTATGTGCTGCAGTTGATTGCAGAAATTATACATTTCTACAATTTCTACAATTATGGGTCGGCACATTTTTTCATATAAATAGTTAAAATACCAGACTCCCTGGCAACGCACATATTCAGCCGTGCAATGTAACAAACCAGCAGTTATGCCTGATTATCCTGAATAATTACATGGTATGAACACTGAAATTAGAAACTGCCTAATGTAAAACGTGATGATTATTTTCTACAGGAGAATAAATTGAATTAGGAAAAAAGAGCTGTATTGATCTGGAGCGAACCACAGTTCCGTTATGGTCTGGGTTGTCCTGGACTTCCCAAGTAGCACAACTTGAAAAGCTTGGTGCCTGTGCTGAAAAAACCACCAGCAGGCAGTGAGTCATTCTCCTCGAAGAAGCAGATGTGTGCCACGACAGAACTTACACGACGCAGATGCCTGCACAGTTGAGAGCTGAATTATGCAACAGCCATTTTAATACTCCTAAATCTTAATACTGAGACTTGATGACAATGTATAATCCAATCACACTTAAACATTTGGCAATGGAGTGCTGTGCCTCAAAGCACGAATCTGCTGAAGGGCTGTACAATGGAGGATAATAACCTGAGTGCAGCGATTTTCAACCACTGTGCCATGGTACATTGATATACCCTGAATGGTCCACAGGTGAGCCGTGGGAGTTTGGGGGAGGATCATTTATTAGTCGGGCCATTGAGGGATGTGAGCCCACTGCCAGCATTGCGGTGTGCCCTGCAAATCATCAAAAAAACTGATAGTCTGCCATAACAGTGTTAGCGCCTTGTCAATGTGCTGTGAGATGAAAAAAAGTTGAAAATTGCTGACTTACAGCCTAATCCTGAATCTGGCTTTGCTCCAGCAGCACTGAAATGGTGACCACTGGATCCTGAAGTGGACGAGGTTACCGCTGGCAATTGCACAGGGTAAGGGAGCATCTGCTCCCTTACGGGTAATGCTACTGCATTACCCTTAATGCAAGGGATACCCTTGACATGGGAGAGGGGTTGCAGTTTGGCAGCAGAGGCTGCCGACGTCCCTGCCCCTCTCACAGGTCCTGTCCTCCACTCTCTCCGTCTTCCTTCCACTCACTCCCCACCTGCCCTGAGAGTACTTACCGCTGGCTGATGTGGGGGAGCACCAGCTGGCCATCCTCCCAGCGTTGAGGCCCCTCCTCTCTCGGCGCCATAAACGTATGCCTCTCTCGGCACATTTGAAACACTCAGAGCCAGCGGCAAAAGACTAAGTGGCTCAAGACTGAGCCCTCAGTGTGTAAAGGAGAATTGAGGTTCTGGAGGAATCCAACAACAGCCAGGAAGCTTAAAATGAAGTGTGGTGCTTTCTCTTCAGTAGTATGACTATCAAAGAGTGAGTGTATGAGTTTTAGGGTGCAATCTTAACCTGGAGTTAGGCCGTCACTTGTACCGTAAAGTGAGTTTGAAATACTCTTGGAGTCAGGGAGGCCAGTGCCCAGCCACACGCTGTCCTCTCTGACTCTGAGAGTACAATCCTAACCTGGAGTTAGGCCGGCACAGTTATA
>JAJKFI010000003.1:13166106-13179020 GCA_029204185.1 Lerista edwardsae | reverse complement strand
TATTAGGCCAGCAGAGTTTGGCCAGCACTAGGGACACTGTAAAGTGTCTTTGGACCACTCTTGGAGTCAGAGAGACCAGTACACAGACACGCACCATCCTCCCTGACTCCAAGAGTGGTCCAAACATACTTTACAGTGGCCCTTGTGCGTGCCAAACTTTGCCAGCAAAGTTTCTGTTCTGGCCTAACTCTGGCCTAACTGTTCTGGCCTAACTCCAGGTTAGGATTGCATTCTGAGAGCTTTGCAAACACGCTTTACAGAGCACTTGCAACACTTCTAGGCCGGCTCAAGGGACTTGTGCTGGCCAAACTCCAGGCTAGGACCATGCCCTTCTTATTAAATGCTTTTTTAAGGCTGGGCTTTGACTATCTCTGGATCATGTTTCACAATCCCCAGATTTAAAAAAAAAAAAAAAAGATGAATGTAAAAGATAGAAGTCTCCATTACTTCAGACCCACCAGCTCATATAGCTTGTATTTCGGTTTCCAAAATACTTTGATGATTCATTGTTGGCCCAATGACAACCTTTTAGATAAGAAGTATCATCAATTATTCAACTTTATCTGTAAGACTGGGTTTAATTTGTTTGTAATTCCTGATTCATTTCCTAGTAACTTTGTAATAATGTATCTAATAAAATTTCAAAAGGATAAGGAATCGGAGAGGCTTATAACAATTCTTCCTTTTGTGTCTTTCTTAAAATGTCTATAGATTCCATATCACATAAGTTGTGTAACATGTGCTATGTTCTTATCATCTGGACAGTGATCTTTTTCACCCATTTTCCCAAAAGAGGGACTTTTGGAGTTTTCACAAGGACTGTTTTGGCTGCACTTAATTTATTTGAAAGGTGCTTGAAATTAATTTGCAACCCAGGATAATGACTTTGCCTGCATTCGTTTTACGATTTGTTTGTTGCACTACAATGAACTCCATCAACTACATTTATTCATGTCACTGATATATGGACAGAAGGGTAACATTTGCAAAGTGATAAATGGAGACTTAAGTGATCTTCATCAACATGAATTGGCTCTAGCTCACTCGAACCACAGTGCAGTTGTTGGAGAATACGACAGAGCCATTCAAGTGAATGAAGAGAGGTACTCTTTCATCTCCAGCCCACTTCTGCTATGATAATATAAGATAGAACTGGGTTATGGTACTTTAGAAGACTTCTGGTAAGTTTCATGGAGTCTGTGCAGAAAGGAAATTATATAGGTAGGCTTCCTAGTGCTAAATCAAAAGTCTGTTGGATCAATTTATAAAAGCTTACTCATACAAGATTTTCTTTTTCCATTTTCAGCATAAGGATCTAATTTTTGCAAATTTGCTTTTTTCGCAAAACTAGCCGGGAAACAATATCGTTGTAATGGAATTCATTTCCATGAGCTGTAGACCACAGCTAATCCATAAGATCTTATCCAAGCTACCTTAAAAGCCTCATAAATACAAAATAGCACTTTTGCAAAATAGTTTACGGTTGCTATCCTCTGCTGCAAACATTTCTTATCTAGGAGGTCAACCTACACCTTATCTAACAGAAAACAAACATGAAAGCAAAATAAAAGAACCTCCTCGCTTTCTCCCTCTCTCTCTCTCTCTGTGTGTGTGTGTGTTTGTGTGTGTTTGCGTGTGTGCGCGCGCGCACACACATGCCAAACTTTGCTGGCAAAGTGCGCTGGCCGAACTCCAGGTTAGGATTGCATCCTCAGTCATACACAGATATATTTGGGATTAGGCATACATGCATGCATATACATGGTTCCTCATTCAAGGCCGCCAACCTATGCACACTTTCTTTAGAGTAAGTCTCTTGAACTCAGTGGAACTTCTGATTACTATGCTTCACCCAGAAGCCTGCTTTTGCATGATAATGACAAAACTACTACATCTTTGAAACAAGGACATTAGGGTGGATTCAAACTACTAGCAGATCCCCGGTGGCTGCTATAAATATGTCTGAATGGAGATTCCTCAACATGTCCTGTGTTCTGATATCATACAGAATTTCCAGTTCTCATCAGCTTTTTGCAAACTATTGGCCCAATCCTTTCCGGTGCATTCAGAGGTTTACAACAGTGAAATAGACTTCCATTATTATAAAATAGTTTTTGATGGCACACTACCAGTCATTTTGACTACTCTGCCGTAAACTGTGGCAGTGCGGGAGGCCTACCATCGAACTGAAACAGGTAAGCGGGATGGCAGTGGGGGCAGAACAAGGCAGGGAGGGGGAGGAATGATGGTCATCCAAGGTGGAGCGATGGCAGGGAGGTCGGTGGACCAGGGACGGTATCGGCAGCACTTGTGTGTGCCAGTATCCTGACCCTATCCGTGTCCCTTCCCACTACAGCTGCTTTGGACTTATGCCTACTAAGCAGC
Organism: Lerista edwardsae; assembly: GCA_029204185.1. Taxonomy (NCBI): domain Eukaryota; kingdom Metazoa; phylum Chordata; class Lepidosauria; order Squamata; family Scincidae; genus Lerista; species Lerista edwardsae. The sequence goes on along the minus strand of JAJKFI010000003.1, from coordinate 13,176,635 downwards.
ACGTATAGATCCAAGGGAAGCCAGCCAGGCAGATACAGTGTGCTCCATTTGCACAGCTGCATTGGTGGTGGATTTGGGTAGAATTGGGCTGTAAGCCTCCAGGTGACTTGGTGATGTCTCACCAAGCAACCTTGGTGATGAACTGATAATCAGGGTATTCCTATTTTTATAACATTAAATCACATTTAAACAAAATATGACACACAATCACAATTCAGTGATAACCCTCACCATGCTATTATTTATATTAAGAGGCATATTTTTCTACCTGGCACAACAAATGGCAACAATCATAGCTAGATCATGTGGTTTTTTCCCCCCAACCATGCTTATAATATGCAAACATATTTAACGGTTGAAAATCAATAAACCAATTCAAAGAGAGGTTATCATCATCATCATCATCATCATCAATATTTCCACAATTATATACTAGTCTTCCTCCAAACGTGGTGGACATGGTGGTGCAGCGGGTTAAACCGCTGCTGCTGGGCTTTCCAACCGGAAGGTTGGGAGTTCAAGACTGCGCGACGGAGTGAGCTCCCATTGCTTGTCCCAGCTCCTGCCAGCCTAGCAGTTCGAAAGCACCTAAGTGCAAGAAGATAAATAGGGACCACTTCAGTGGGAAGGTAACGTCGTTCCGTGCGCTACGGCGTACAGTCATGCTGGCCACATGACCACGGAAGCTTGTCCTCGGACAAAACACCGGCTCTACAGGCTTTGAAATGGAGATGAGCACTGCCCCCTACAGTCGGTCACGACTAGACCATTTGGTCGTGAGGAAACCTTTATCTTTATCTTCCTCCAAAGAAGTCAGGGAACATTACTCCTTTTATCTTAACAATAATCTTGTGAGTAGGTTTGGCTGAGAAATAATGGCTGGCTCCAGGCCACCAAGGAAACCTCATGCCTGAGCAGATTTGAACCCAGATTTCCTTGGTCCCAATCACATTCTAAGTCTCACTACATTGGCTATAGTTATATAATTGAATATATTAAATTGGCTAACAGCCCAGTCCTATGGGCTGCCTAATGTCAGCAGGACAGAGCCCCACTGAAGAGTTCAACAGCAGCCACTTCTGAGCAGCCACTGCAAAGCATCAGAGCAGGTGCTGGTGGCAGTTTGTGGGCAGGAAGGGGGAATAAAGGGGGATTTGGGGGAGGAACTGGGGGTGTCAGGAGAGAAAGAGGATGGATTCAGTGGCAATGGTGCACACTGGATCTTATCCCCAATTTTTTGGCCTGGTTCTCCTAAAACCTGCACCAGTGATATAACTGGCATATATCCAAGGTGATTCAAAGGTGGTCAGGCAAAATACTGGGGGTAAAAAATATTTTGTTTACTTCCTTCAGGCTATTGCATCACACCCCCAACCATAGCATCCAGGACAGCCTTGTTGGCAAATCTGCATGTTGTGATATAGCGGGTGGTCGGATTGGGTTTACAATACATTCAGAATGCAATCCAAACCCTGGCTGAAATAAGCAGGCTGCCCCATATATCCAGCTGGGGCATGGAGTTCCTACTGCGCTACCTGGGGAAAGGGGAAAATATTCCCCTTCACGCCCACCCCAGGTAACTCGCAGAGGACAGGATGGGGCTCCTTGGAGCTGTGCTGCCGAAATAGGTGGTGCAGCTTCGAGTGGTTGAACTGGGGCTGCCCGGGCTAGGGGCAGAGATTAGGGTCTGGCCCATTAGCCGGATCCTGTCTCCATCCCCCTCCCTGGTTCAGGCCACCAATGGGCCCCCCCATTCCTCCCCTCCCCCACACCCACTCCACCCATCCCCTACCCCGTTCTGCCTGCCGTTGCCCTCCCTGAGTCACAAGGCTGGCCTTACCTTTGGGCGTCCAAAGCACAGGGCACATTCACTACCTGGCTTATCTCTTTAAAAGATGGCACAAACACACTTTAGGCATGTTTGGATTGCACTGTGAGTTGGGTGAGAGACCTTCAGAAAAATGCATCTACCAAGGAAAATGCAGTTACTAGGGAATTGTTAAACAAATTCGTGAGTTTTGTGTCAAACACAAAAGGACAAAGAACTCATCATATTACACCAAATAGCTAAAATTATTTCTAATCCTCCTGACATCCAGATTCATCAGCATTTGCCACCTTATTTTTTTATTTATTCAGTGATGATAAATACTGAAACATATTCCCCTTGATTATTCAGTTTTAGCATGATTAAGAGATTAAATACAAATTTAGGATGGTGCCTCTTGACTAATCAGTGTGATTGTTCAGAAATTTGCTTTTCATCATAAAAATTTATTTCCCACTGGCCGAACATTGATGAGGCTACTCTTAAATTATAAGAACTGTACCTTTTATTGTATGAGCAAATTTAAGACTAGAATGAAGTACCTACAATATCATTCAATGTCAACACTTCAATTTTGGGCCATATTAATCTTTTACCTTGGCAAAATATGCTGAAGGTGAATTATATCTTGTACTGAGGCATCATAAATATACTTAAATATAACTCTAAAAGCTAATATAGACTATTGCTAGGCAGTTAACATAATCGTTGGATATGCTTTTTGTTTTTGCAATATGAAGATTTGCTCTTTGAAACCTGGAATTTTTTTGAAATATTTTTGAACTGTGGTTGGTTGCAGTCACAGATGTGGGACCTGCAGATTGGGGGTGCAATCCTAACCTGGAGTTAGGCCAGCACAGTTAGGCCAGCATAGTTTGGCTGGCACAAGGGCCGCCATAAAGCACACTTGGACCACTTTCAGAGTCAAGGAGGATGGCGCACATCTGTGTGCTAACCTCTCTGACTCCAAGAGTGGTCTAAACATACTTTACAGTGTCCCTTGTGGCAGCCAAACTTTGCTGGCCTAACTGTGCCGGCCTAACTCCAAGTTAGTATTGCACCCTGGAAGGTCTACTGTAATCAAATGGAGGAAATCTTATTTATTGACCATGTCTGCACTCACTAGTATATTCGGAGTCCCTTCTGAGAAATTTCACTTGTTTTATAGAAACTCATTTGGCTTCCCTTGAAAATTCTAAGATTCTTTTCAGGCATGGAAATTCACTTCTAATTTTACTTTTCTGGAAATTTCAGTGCCAACCTTTGTAATACCTTGTAAATATCAGTTTGAGAAACATTGGTCTCGCAACCGGAATGACAGCCCAATCCTAAGCTGCCTACCCCCAGAAGGAGCAGTGGTGCCAAAATGGCTACCGGTGCATCCAGCGTGAGCCACGGCAGCTGTCAGAGGCTCCTTGGGGGAAGGGCAATGAGCATCCTCAAGTCTGCACTGGCTAGTATAGTCCAGCATGGAGGATAAGATATGGCAGTGGAGTCGACCACCAGCCCCAACCCTGCTCTGGCCCACTCCACCCCTCCCCCACACCCTCCCCATTCCCTCCCCTCACTGCCAGGTGGCTCCAGGCAGCTCCATCCATACCGCCAGCAGTAGAAGTGCCTGACAGCCGTTTGCCATCGGTGCAAGTGCACCGCCTGCGGAGGCGGATCTAAGGGGGGGGCAAAGCTCTAAGAGTTGCAAGAAGCCTTACCCTGTCATGTAAATCCCTCCTCTCCCTGCTGCTGTAGCCAGTAAGCAACGCCAACTTTTCCCTGTTGCTTTTCCCTGTGAGGACTGGCTACAACGGTGCAGGAGAGGAGTGATTTCCACTGCAAGGTAAGGCTTCTTGCAAAACTTACAGATTTGCCCCCCCCCTTAGATCCGCCTCTGACCGCCTGCGCTGAGAGCCATAGAATTGGGCCCTGAATTATCTTTGCAAATGAATGTATGAATCCTCAGGAGAGAAGAAATGGTAGACAGTTTCCACCATTTCAAACTGCCTGTGAGCCTGCTGATGAGCTTTGCCCCTGCTGTCTTGTTCTGTAACCCCTCTGCTGCTCTTCCTATGGATAGAGTTTGTTGGAAGAGACAAATACAGAAACACTGTCTATGGGTAAGAGAGATCTTCCTGGAATTAGGGATACTGATCTCCATGTTTGTTTGAATGCCTGCTGAGGGTAAGGGTGAGAGCACATTTCTGTAGAAGCCAACTGTGAAGATGACCGGCCTCTTGCTACCTACCCTATCACTACTCCAAGCAACAAGGAAAGTGCCAGGATCCAGAGCTTGGACCAGAGCTTCAACCAGAGCTTCAACATAAGAGCCCTGCTGAATCAGGTCAAAGCCCATCTAGTCCAGCTTCCTGTATCTCACAGTGGCCCACCACATGCCTCAGGGAGCACACGAGACAACAAGATGCCTGCATCCTGTTACAACTCCCTTGCACCTGGCATTCTGAAGTAGCGTATTACTAATGTAAGAAGGTTGCACAACCCATCGTCAGAGGCGTTTCTATAGGGATGGCAAAGCTCTAAGTTTTGCAAGAAGCCTTACCCTGTCATGTAAATCCCTCCTCTCCCTTGCTGCTGTAGCCAGTAAGCAACGCCAAGTTGTTGCTATTCCCTGTGAGGATTGGCTAAAATGGTGCAGGAGAGGAGTAATTTCCACTGCAAGGTAAAGCTTCTTGCAAAATTTAGAGCTTTGCCATCCCTGTAGAAACGCCACTGCCCATCGTGGCCTATAGCCCCGATGGATTTTTCCTCCAGAAATCTGTCCAAACTCCTTTTAAAGCCACCTAGGCCAGATGCCATCACCACCTCCTGTGGCAAGGTGTTCCACATATTAATGACCCGCTGGGTAAGAAAGTATTTCCTTTTATCTGTTCTAACTCTCCCAACACTCAATTTTACTGGATGTCCCCTGGTTCTGGTTTTGTAAGAGAGGGAAAAGAGCATCCCTCTATCCACTCTATCCATCCCATGCATAATTTTGTACGTCTCAATCATGTTCCCCTATAGGCGCCTTTTTTCTAGACACTCATAGCTAGCTCAGACTCTTGCAGGATGGAAACTGTCTCCCACGCTGGTCTCAATACCAGCTAGTCCACACAAATAATTTTGGCTTGTTTTTAAATTAAATTAAATTAAATTAAAATTTTAAACTTAAATCAAGTTAAACCGTTTAACCTCAAATGCTCCATTTTTATTTCATAAATACACTGTTAAAAAATAAGAAAAAAAAACAATAGACTGAGATGTATGTGGTACAATCCATGCAATAAAAAAATATAATACTTGAAAATATTGAACCATTTTTCAGAAGGAATACTGTTTCTGTTAAAGAGATCATTGATAATAAGTATTGAAAATATCAAGTAGACAGAGTATTAAGCTAGCTTAAAAAGATATTAGGGAGATGTTGCAGGGAAAACAGCAAAGATAAGCCTTCTGGAGCAATATGATAATAAATCACAGAAAATAAATAAAAGCAGGTGGGTGGGTAGGGGACAAGGGAATCAGTCTCGCAAAATTTATTTTAATAGGGAAAGCGAAAGGAAGAGATAAATACCATTTATCAGCCAGTGTTTTAAGCTGTTACAAGGGAACCTACTTTTTCAGCTCCCAAAATATAAAAAGCCACACTTCTCTAAAAAGTGTGGAATCAACACTGCCAATACAATCCTAGGCATGTCAACTCAGTAGCAAGTCCCATTATGTTCAATGGTGGGTTTTATTCCCAGGAAAGTGTGCATAGGATTGCAGCCTGCACCTCAGGACAATGGTAGTTCTAAGACTGGAAACTAAAAATTCCCAGGGCTTACTCTAGTGGACCTTCTAAGCTCTAGTTGAGGTTACTTTAACGGTGGCAATGGCAGCAGCAGCTCTCAACACTCTGTGGTGGCAACAATGGGGCACTGAATTACTAATGTTTTTGTTTTTTTTTAAGGATAGTAAAATGGCTACATCCCACAGGATCTATGGCAACTTCCAGGTTCTCCTCGGGGGAAACCCCAGCCCTGCAATGGGATTCCTAAAGTCTCAGCCTGCTGTTTTTCCAGCAGAGACCGTGATCACAATCCTAACTTGTAGTTAGGCTGGCATAGTTAGGCCATACTTGTGCCGGCCAAACCTTGCTGACCTAACTGTGCTGACCTAACTCCAGGTTAGGATTGCGGCTTCAAGCATCTCCATTTTGGAAGCCACCACAGGCCTGTTCCTCCCCTCCCCCACCCAGTTCTGCCCCTTACCTGCCTCTCCCCACCCCAAATTGACTTCAGGGTGCTAAGGCCAGGCACTAACGAGCAGTGGCCCATCTACCTCCTTCTACAGTGACATGAACATGCTTTACAACACATTTGTGACATTTTTAGCCAGTGGTAAGCACTTATGTGGGACGTGGTGACGCTGCGGGTTAAACCGCTAAGCTTGTTGACCGGAAGGTTGGCAGTTCGAGACCACGCGATGGAGTGAGCTCCCCTTGCTTGTCCCATCTCCTGCCAACCTAGCAGCTCGAAAGCACATAAAAATGCAAGTAGATAAATAGGTACCACTTTGGTCGGAAGGTAACAGCGTTCCGTGCGCCTTGGCGTATAGTCATGCCAGCCACATGACCACGGAAGCTTGTCCTTGGACAAAACGCTGGCTCTTCGGCTTAGAAACGGAGATGAGCACTGCCCCCTACAGTCGGTCACGACTAGACCATTCGGTCATGGGGAAACCTTTACCTTTATATTTAAGCACATATCACCAGTGATAAGGACCTCTGGACTGGGCCCAAACACTGGGAACTGCAGAGATCAGCTTGTAAGCCATCTAATGGCCCTCAGCCCCGAACATCTGGCTGACTAATTAGGTGGGATCAGGTCTCAGAACTAGGTGTACTTTATGTGCTGAAAGTGTCAAACTGCCTGAGGTGTGGGATGCAGGAGGTGGGGGAGGCAGGGAGGGTGTGGAAGTGGGTGAAGGGAGAGGAGGGTGGGGGAGAGGAAGAACTGGGTAGGGGGAGGAGGCTGCTACACCTGACATGAGGCTGCTCCAGTCTCCGTCAGCAAAATAACTGGTGGCGAGTGTAGCCCCTTTGCAGAGGCCATGGTTTTATTTGGGAGAAGGGTACAAGGAGTCCCTGGTGACTGCTGCAGCTCCCATGGGAAGAAGCATTAGCCATTTTGGCAGCACTCCTCCTTCAGGAGCCCAGGAACTCATGATTGGACTGAGTTGCCTTGACTGAGGGCACAATCCTAACATGGAGCTAGGGTGGCAGTTAGGCCAGCAAAGTTTGGCTGGCATAAGGGCCACAGTAAAACACGTTTGGACCACTCTCTGAGTCAGGGAGGGTGGTGCACATCTGTGTGCTGGCCTCTCTGACTCCAAGAGTGGTCCAAGCATTCTTTACCGTGTCCTTTGTGCCAGCCAAACTTTGCTAGCCTAACTGTGCTGGTCTAATTCCAGGTTAGGATTGCGCCCTCAGAAATGGAACCGCACACACACACACAAACCTGTTTCAAAGTAATTTTAATTAATTAATATACTTACATAGTGATCCAAAGGAAGTATGAAATCAGTATTCAACTGTTAATTCCTGACATACACATTTTTAATTGTTTTTGTTAGGCCTTTAACCTATGAATATATCCAGCAGGATATCTTGGAAAGCATGGCAGATACATTTCCTGAATGCTGAGCATGTGAAACCATGTTAATGGAGACATTGTTGATATAATAGGCAAGAAGCAGGTGCTAATTGGATCAGAATGCACTATTCCAATTGGTTAGAATGTCTGCCAATCATGCTGGGACAAAGAGTGCTGCAACAAATCAATACTAAAGAAAGCAGAATTCGCCAAGGTATGTCTGTATAAGGGGAAAAAAACCCACATGTGGGCAGTATTCTGCTCCAGTCCAGCATACCTTGATCCCATTTCACAGAACAGTCTGTGGGGGCCTGCGTGTCTCAAGGTTATTCCACTACTGAGACCCCTTTCTTGTTCAGCTTCCCAATGTTCCGAAGGAACAGTTCTAACTCTGTTTCTTACCAAGTTGCTCATAAAACCTGCAGGCCGTATTCTGTCCAATTGTTCAGTAACAAGTCAGCCTGTTCCCATTTCCAGTGTTTTAGACAGTGAATGCAAAGACACTGGGGTGACTGATAGACCTTGGCCACTTATTAATTGATCTTTTTAAGAAGTGAAACAGTCGTGTCCATGGCCCACGCGCCGCCCCGTGGCCAGGAGGCAGAGTGCCGCCACCCCCCCCCCACTCACCTCACACATTCTGGCACCTCACACAATGTCCCTTGGCAATGGCAGGATCTCCACAAATGCAGAATATTCTTGACGAATTTTCCACTAGATGTGCAATACTGAATACACTTTTGCCTTGAAGGATAAATCCAACAGCTTCCTTTACAAAGAAAATACTGTCTGAGGTACGAGCACCACATGGTCTCCGAGTGTAACATAATAAGGACAAAACACAGAGGAACACCCTACCATTTCAATATTCCCCGACTCTCAAAGCCAACCTTTTCCTTTTTATTTCCTCTAAAATGGACAGTTCAAAGAACTGCCACTCTCAAATGGTAGCACTTCTCAGTTTCCTTTCAACTACTACTGCCACCCAGCCATTGTGTCAATGCGCCAGATCTATACATGTGACCTTTTCATACAGACAGCAAGGGCATAAGAGAAGAGAAAACAGGAACACAGCAGCCTACCTTGGCCACCTTTTTTATTTCTTGTTAGGCTTTAGCTATTAATCATTTCTGACTATGTATAATGAAGCCTGTTCCTTATTTGCCTCAGGACAAGCAGACACAGACAATTATCTGAAGTAGAAAGGAGCTATTCTTTTTCTTTTTATGGAATAAAACAAGCTCAATTTAACTGATCAGACACCACAGAACAAATTGCCCCATCTCCTATCTTGTCCCAGTAATTTCATGCGCATCTTATATTCTTAGCCTCCAGGTCTTTTCAATGTGGTTAACAATCTTTTAAAACATAACCTACATATAGAACCGCAATATAAAAATTTCACTATCAAAAAAACCAAACCATTGGCAGGGATCTATAATAGAACGCCTACAGATTAATGTCCCAATCCTAATCCCCCACCACTTGTGTCAATGCAGTTGCACTGAAGGAGCATGTGCCCAATCCAGTGGTGGGGACGATCTGACAGCCAGCAGAAGGCACATAAAAATATTTTACTAGCATCCAGCAGTGCAAGGTCCAGTTAGATTGGGTCATAAATCTAGTTTAAATTGCCTTTCAGTAACCCTAATCCTGCGGAGGGTGGTTCATCTGAATCCCCTCTCAACATGCAGTTGAAATGTTAAAGTAGGGTCAATTCATTTAGAGTCAATTATCAGTTTAACTCCTACTGTGATCAGGCTACAGCATGCCAGGTGGAAAGGGAAATGTGCACGAATCATCTGAACCAAATCCAATGTCATTGTAATACACTGTTGGAGGAGGGAGACACTTATATGAGGGTGCAATCCTAACCTGGAGTTCGGCAGGCATAGTTAGGCCAGCAAAGTTGGGCCAGCATAAGGCCTAACAGTGCCACCGTAAAGCACGTTTGGACCACTCAAGAGTCAGGGAGGATGGCGCATATCAGTGTGCTGGCCTCTCTGACTCAGAGAGTGGTCCAAAAATACTTTACAGTGTCCCTTGTGCCGGCCAAACTTTGCCGGCCTAACTGTGCCAACCTAACTCCAGGTTAGGACTGCACCCTGAATCTCCTTTTTGGAAGAGAAGATTAAAAATATGCTGATAATTCCACAAGGATATTTCTTTAGAGGAATCTAGTTGCCACTCTCTGAACCTCTGGTCATGGATTCTTACAAAAAGCCTCTGCTGATAAGGTGCAAGGGTTGATATAACGTCTTCATCATATAATGGGAGGAGAAACGTCTTCAGAATTCAGATACTCTGGTCATAAGGTGTAATCCTTTAAAGGGCAACACCCTTTGAACTAGGTCTGAACACAAAATGGTAACAAACCCAAGACTTTGAGAATGGTCGTTATGTCAACATCTCTTTGGCTAGGATGCAAACTTCCACATTCAGAGCTAGCTACACCTAGCTACAGAGCTAGGCATTGCTTATCTGGTTTAACTGTGTCAAAGTATTGGTGAGCTGCCATTCACTGACCACAGTCACCAACAATAGCCTAGAGCAGTGTTTCCCAAACTGGTGGGTTAGGATCCACCAGTGGTCGCGAGCCAATTTTTGGTGGGCCACGAAAGATTTATGAAACATTTTTGAAACCAAGCACCCTTGCCTGGTTTGCAGAAGAAAATCATTAGTTGGAATGCTAGCCTGTGGTATGAGGTAATCTGCATACCAACAAATTAAAATGTCACATTTTCAGATTTTTTTCTAGTAATTGCCATGCCACAGATCATGTGGGAATCCTGTTTCAGTCTTTTGTCTGGCCTGAAATCCCTAACTGCACATCTTGCTCTCCCATTCAGCCTTCTGGATACCCTGGAATGATTGTAAAGGTTTGGGGGAACAGTCCTTGTACTCAATTTCTAGGGAGAATCTAGCAAATATCTACACACACATACTATACGTAAGGTCTCTAGCAGCCTTGGGAACACAGGACCCCAATTATTAATAATTGGTAATTATAATTTAATAGTGTATTATTATTATTATTATTATTATTATTATTATTATTATTATTATTATTATTA
>JAJKFI010000003.1:13127171-13150743 GCA_029204185.1 Lerista edwardsae | reverse complement strand
TGTGTGTGTGTGTGTGTGTGTGTGTGTGTGTGTTGACACAGAGCAAGAAACAGCAGCTGGGAGGGAAATATATTGACTGGGGGGGCACTTGCCCTCCCCTTTCTCCTTCTGACATGACCTAAAAGGAGAAGAGCGTCCTGATGAATCAGAGCCATGGCAAAGAAAATGATGCTTCCATGCTACAGCACACTGGTACCCATGGATTTTTGCACCTTCAAATATTTCTTATTCAAATTCAAGTGATGTTCTCAGTAAAACTGCATGCACCGTATTTTTTTTCGAGTGCACAGCCATTTGCTTTGGCCACCAGTAAGTTTTTGAAAGACACCTCTGCATAGGACCCTTGAGTTCAGCGATATATGGCTATATTATACATATATTTTTTCAATGTCTTTCCTGGAATTCACAGCTCAGAATAACTGAAGAAAAAGCAACCTCTCTAGAAAATTTGACAAGGAGTCTTGGAATGAGTTAGTGCTCAAAGCTCTATCTTGATATCATTGAAAGGGTAAAAGGAACAATTCAAAAATAGAAAAGTAATGTGCTTTCCCCTTAAATAAATAGAATTACCAATTTTAAAACCAAACGTAAGCAGTTTGTACTACAGGTAGCGACAGTATGTACAGTTTTATGGATTTTATGTCCTTCTCCAAGGGTACAAGGCCTAGCTTTCTACCTCCCTGCTGTTTCAGCCCTCAGCAAGGGACAATAATAGATCAGTAAAAAATATCCACCTTATTCCTCCTGCACCACTTTGAGATAACTAATTTTCCTCCTTTTTAGCCAACAGACAAGAAAAGAGAAAAATTGCTCTTCCTCCAATCTGTTTGCTTCTAAGAGCAGTGGGAAAAGTCTTCTGCACAAGGCTGGCTCCAAGAGCAGCAGGGCCCAATGTGGGGTGTTCCCGCGGGGGTGGGGGCACCTCCCCATGCCGCCCCCCCACTAACCAAGAAAAAAGCTGGTGGTGCTGCACACAGCACCTGAAAATAGTTGGTGGTGACGTGAGGAAGTCACCACCAACTGCTTCTAAGAGGCCCAGTTTGGGCCAGAGGCAGGATCTGGTGAGAGGGCCCAAGGTAAAGCTGCTCTCCTTGCCCCACTGACTTACAGTTCATAAAGATCCTGGCTGCTGCTGCAGTGATACACTCGCTGTGCTGGTGCGGGTACCCAAAAATGCAGGGCCCAATGTGACAACATTGGTCAAATTGGTTTAAGGCCAGCCCTGCTTCCGCCGCACATTGCATGTAAGCTTCCAGTTGCCATATCTTACCATGGAGATGATTGAGGACCAAAGTACTGCATATATAAAAAAGAGATCGATATCTATACAGATATCTTTGTAGCCAGTGATGTCATGCACCCACTACGCACCACTACGCGAGTACCAGTTGCTAGAAGTTGAGCTGGCCCTGCCCACTTGAAGCTGGCCCTGTCAGCTGGTTGGCTCAGCAGCTGCACATGTGTACTATACTGCACACCCGCAGCCGTTGCCTGCATTTTCTGTGAGGAGGCAGGCAGGCAGTGTGGTGGTGGCGGCAGCAGCGGCAGCAGCGGAGCAAGAGGACTGGAGGCAGCAGCAGCGGCAGCAGCAGCGAGGGAGACCCGGGAATAAGGCAGCAAGCGTGAGAAGGTAGGCTGCCTGGGGCTCCCGCTCCCTCCAGCCGTGCAGATCCAGCGTCCCGGTTCCTCCTGCAGCCTCCCCCCAGCCCCAGCCCCCATGTGGTCTTTTTTTGGTCGCCTGTTCCCCCTCTTCCTGCTCCTTGCCAACCGCCCGGCACTCGGTCAGGCGCCTACATGGTCATGCGGCCCGGTGGGCGCCCGTTCCCCCTCCTGCTCTTTGCCGGCTCCTTGCATTTAACATTAAAGTTAAATGGCTCCCTGTCCCAAAAGGGCTCACAAACCAGTACAGTCTAGCCTGCTATTTAACCAGGGAACAGTTGAAGCAAACTATGTCTATACATAGTGTTTAATGTAATGTATGTCTATACATACATGTTTAATTAGTGTTAAATCAACACTAACCACAAGCTGAAGTTATTACAAACAGATCACATCCATGGCAACAATCATGACATCACTTCCAGCTATGACCTCACTTCCTGCCACGGCATCACTTCCGGCTTATGATGTCACTTCCGGTGGGTGGACCCCGACAAGTGCCAATCAAAAGTGAGTACCTGTTCCTAAATCATTTGGATGACACCACTGTTTGTAGCCATTGTCTTATTTGTGTGTTTTGGATGGGCGTGTTCATGTGAAATATACTGCTATTTCTCTTTCAGAAATCTTACATGTGGGACAAAGCTTGTTTCCCTCTCGGAAATACACTTGGTCCATTTTGTGTCCTCCCTTTTATTTCTGCGGTTGCCAATGCTGGCCTGTTAATCCTCAAAGCTTCTGGGAACTATCAAAGCGTCTCCTGAGGCTGAAGAGATTTGCAGCCGTTTGGTCCTTGATAGGATTGGGCCATTAGTTGTTTGGAACACTCGTTATGGTCACAGGATTAGGACATTGTGAGTGTTACAGCTTAATGTCTTTTTACATAGCTTGAGAGATTACTAAGGACTCTTCAAAAACAGAGGACCCAGATGAAGTTCTCTCTGTCAGACTAGTATGTCATCGCACTGTTGCTGCCGTCCTTGACTCTGACAGATGGAGAGGCACTGAAGTTGAGATGACAAGAAAGCCTGTTATTATGAATTATTATACGCTGCTTGAGGAAAGTTGGTTCCATGCATGCATTTTTGGGCTCCTGTCCTCTCACGGTGATGTTTCCTACCTTGCAGATCTGTGTGTAAAAAGGTGGAAAACCTTTTCTGGTTTTACTGCCCTGTCTCCATTTACAGCCCCAAATCAAAGCAGCCACTTACCTACTGTTTTGCAAAGCTGGAAAACACTCCATCAGTTTCCATTTTTGCCTAGGTTGAAAAAAAAATCCAGTAGAAAAAAAGTTAATCCCCCCCCACCGGGCAGTGCACGCATGTACTGTCTTTACAAGTGCAGGTATGTATTGTATGCACCCCACCAGCTGCTCCACATGGTCCCAAGTCACCTAATAAAATATAATTATATTTTATTATAACACTAAAATGGCATATTAAAATCATACAAACATCAAAAAACAGGAGACACTGGGAACATATCATGATCCAACTGCAGCCAAAACCACTTGTTCATTTTTTATTAGAGCCCAAATGCCTGACCAAATAAATGGTTCTTCAGAGCCTACTTAAAGACAAGGAGGGGGGGGACTCCTTGACCTCCTGGAGCAAGGAGTTCCAAGCCACGACAGAGAAGTTTTTCACAAGTGCCTGCCATCCCAGCCTCTTTCAGTGACTGACAGCCCAATCCTATGCCGGCCTTTGCTGACAGGATAGGCGCACTGTCACAAATGTAAAAACGTGGAGGACCCTGATGCTGGTGGAAGGGCCTGCACTGGCCAATGGCATACTCCTCCTCTTCTTTGCTTTCACAGCCACAAACGTCTCTGAAGGTGAGAGGCGGAGCCACTTTACACAGGGGCTCAGGAGCCTGCAAAACTTGATGCAATTTGACGCCCTCTAGGAAACACCACTGGTGCTGGCCTGTTGGCACCAGTCAGAGGCCAGCACCTGCCAGAGCAGGTATACACTACATTGGTCGGTGGAGGGGGTGGGGGGCAAGCAGAATAGAGGCAGGGAAGGATGTAATGGGGAGGGAGGGAGGGGAGGGAGGGGGTGGTTCAGGCCTAGGAGCAGTGTAGTCATGCACCCGGTTCTCACCGGTTCCGAGAACATGTTTCTAAATGAGCTGGCCCCGCCCACGGCAGCTGGCCCGCCAGTGCTGTCATGCAGCTGGAACGGCGTTCCGGTTGTTACAATTAGTGGACTCCGCCCACTTAACTCATTGCTGGCTCCTTGTTTTTTTTGCTTCGGGTTTTTTTTTTTTGCTCCGTTTTTTTGCTTTGCACTTCGTGTTGGTGTGTGTGTTTTTTGCTTTGCACTTCATGGGTTTTTTGTGTGTGGCTCCGTTTGTTAATTGGACCAGAAAACAGGGCCATTTCCCGCCCATTTGAATTTGAATTTCAATTGCAAGCAGAGGCAAATCTAAGGGAGGGCAAAGCTCTTAAGTTTTGAAAGAAGCCTTACCTTGCAGTGGAATCACTCCTCTCCTGCACCATTTTAGCCAATCCTCACAGGGAAAAGCAACATCTTGGCGTTGCTTACTGGCTACAGCAGCAAGGGAGAGGAGCAGTGGTGACATGGAGGGGAAAGGCACTGGAATGTGCATTCCAGAACCTAACCTTAGGGCTGGCTCCACCCACTCATCGCTGGCTTTGTTTTTTGTTGTTGTTTGCTCCGTCCCCCAGCCTCTCTGTTAAGTAAGTGCTCCTAGAAATGCAGACCTCTCTCCCCCCTTGCAGGATCGCCCCCTAGCCTCTCTGTTAAGTGCTCCTAGAAATGCAGACCTTCCTCTCCCCCTTGCAGGATTGCCCCCCAGCCTCTCCTTTAAGTGCTCCTAGAAATGCAGACCTCCCTCCCTCCTTGCAGGATCGCCCCCAGCCTCGCCTTTAAGTGCTCCTAGAAATGCCTTTCCTTTCAGACTTCCCTTGCAGGATCGTTGTACATGAAGAGATTTTGTGTGAGCACAGAGCTTAGCATTGCTGCACTTCCTTGTAGCCTGCAATTCACTATATCGATCTTTGTGGAAGTTGATTTTCCCTGTGTTTGGAACTGTGGTGAGTTCTCTAGAAAAGTGTAAAGGGAAGATGTACACGTAGTTGTTGTTCTTTGTGGGTGTCATGAAATTGTGGTCTTATGTGAACCTGGTTAGTTGGGAGAGAACTACTCAAGTGTAAATGGCTCAGGTGGGGGTGATTAGTTCATTGATATAAAGTTAAAAGCCTCAGGGCCCAGACCCCTTTGGCTGCTCTCAGGGAAGGTTAGCCTCACTATGTGCTGTGGAAGCTGGTTGTAGTCATTCAGTAAGGTAAAAATCCTATAGGATTTTTTGTTGTTGTTTTTGTCCTTTGAGTTCCTCTCAGTTAAGTTATAAACAAAGGGGTTGATTATTGTCATTTTAATATTCAGGTTTTATGGTACAGAGCCTCTGTAGTTTATTTATAACTCTTAATATATGTCAATAAAATTGGGTTTTTTACTTCTGTTATTTGGCTTTCTTTTAAGAGGGATTTTTGCCCAGGAGCTCCCTTTGTTGTGTTGAGCCTGGGCTGGTGGCAGCAGCAGCTACACCTGAGGAGGGGAGTTACACCCCCCCCCTCAATAGGTTAACTAGATTTCCTCCCACAAGGTTTGTTGCTTTTATTGCTGGAATCTTAAATGATGTGGGTACTACTTTAAAGCAACATTATTTGACATTATTTGGCACGAGATTTCTCCTGTCTCTCTTGAGAAGCAAGAAATTTCTTGTGAATATGAGACATAGTCTGTGACCATTCATAGGTCTACTAAAATGACATGCAGCATCCTGTTGGTCTGGATGGCATAAAATGAAGCTTGAACTGGCGATACTGTGGACTAGTAACTTGCAAAGTGGATCACTATATGATGTAAATCCAAGTAGGAATCATAGTTCAGTATGATGGTTTCTGTGAATTAAGCTGTTGTTAAAGGCTGGTTTTCCCTCCTGCCAACTCTAAAGTTTGCACAGCGTTGATTACCCAGCGCAGTTATTTACAGGTGATAATTATTATTAATTGGGCATGATCCAGTGTAATTTAAGTGCTTTTACATTGCATTGATTTTGAGTAGTCAAACATGTGCTTAACTCTCCCTCCAGTTGAAATCCCTAAGACATAAAGACTGATCTAAACTGTTTACTCAGAAGTCAGCCCCATTATTTTCAGTTGGATCTTCCAAAAAGACAGGCTTATACTTGCAGACTTATGCATATATTGCTGAATGGCTTACTCTTTAGAAAGTGTGTTTAGAATTTCAGCCTTGAGAACTATTGGCTGAATTCTGCCCATAATTGTAAAGATTATCCTATTTTCCTGTGTCATTGCATTCCTCCTACCTCCAAATCACTGACAGTATGATGGGTTTAGAAGACCTTGTGTACATTCTGAGAACTCTTTAGAGTATGGTCAGGCACACACAGCCCAAAAGAATTAGATTGGGAAGAGCTGACGTCCCCCTTCTCAGGCCTTCTTAACATGCTCTGAGAGTGATTTGGAATAGTTTGGGAATTGTTGGGTCTGCTTGATGACATCACTTCCTGCCATGACATCACTTCCGGTGGGCGGACCCCAACAAGTGCCAATCAAAAGTGAGTTCCTGTTCTAAATCATTTGAATGACACCACTGCTTATGATGTCACTTCCGGTGGGCGGACCCCAACAAGTGCCAATCAAAAGTGAGAACCTGTTTCTAAATCATTTGAATGACACCACTGCCTAGGAGGGAGGGAGGTTTGGAAGGGTTGGCTCCTGCCATATCCTATCGCACTTCCCAGGCCTGATATGGGACTGACTACTTGGGCTTGCTCTTGCTGGCATAAAAGCAGCTATGACACCATAGCGGCTTCTGGACTTTACCCTGGGGGAAGGGGCAGTCTCTATTCCCAATGCAGTGTGGGACTTTGGTTAGGATTGGGCTGCCCAGAGCAGAAAGAGAATATCTGCGCTTCTTTTAGGAATGGCTTGAGAATAGGTGGATTTGTCAGATGTATCCCTGTTGAGTCTGCTTAGAGACGGCACAGATTTGATACCAGATAATACACTTGGGGATCTCCATTGATGGAGATTTCACCTTTAAAGGAAAATACAGAACACACTCATAGTTTTGAGGGAGGGATTCTTTTTTGGGGACAATTAAGGAATGTTGATGTTGCAGGTAAGCAAAATGGTGATATTCATGAGTATGTAAACCGAAAGCAGAATGTTTTCCCTGTGATAACTGGGAAGGGGAATTAAAGAATTAAACATGACTTTTCCTGCTTTGATTACCGATTGCTTTGAACATGGTATGACTTGTTTTCTTTTACATAGCATTTCAACTGATCTGTCTCAGCTTTGTTTATTGTGCATTTTCAAAATAAGAAATAAGATTTTTAAAAACAATGTCTTGCCTTTAGAGTCACACAAGAATGCAACAGGAAAGAACAGAAGAATAAAATGAATGAAAGAACGCGTGAGTGAATTAATGAAATGCATGTCCATCCTAGCTTCTTTTACTTGCTCAGTGTTGATTCTTTAATATACCTTACTCATCAGTCACCTCTGGAAGACTGTCATAGGTATTGGCATATAAATAATGGCCAAAAGAGTGAATGACAAACTAAATTGGATATGAGACAACAATTGGATAACCCTTCGTCGTCGTTAAGATGTTCATTTTTCTCTTGCAATAGTAAGGTACAAATTGTGGAACCTAGAGTCTCACCAAGCGCCAGTAAAGCAATCTAATGCTAAATGGCTGCAGCAAGTCTACATTGCCTTGTGTCAGGTTTTCTGGCATGGGACAGGGGATAGGATTTGGTGTGTGCCGGCACCACCAATCCCACCCCCTTCCTGGATCTTGAGCTGCACCTGACCGAGCCAGAGATCCGAGCCTGGCCAAGCAAGTGATCAAGCAGGTGGACAAGCAGGCCAAATGACACAAGGACAGAGGGAGGGGTGTAACAGGGCAGGGGAGGGCAGGCAGACTAGGCTTGGGAGAGGGGCTGGTGGGCAGGTGTCCGCCATAACCTATTTTCCCTCTTGAGCCTCTCCCCCCACCCCAACACTGAGCTTCTTGGACTTGCACCAGTTCCTTATGTGACGCAGATCTGAGTAGCCCCATTGGGAAGTCTAGAGCTCAACACAGGGTGATGTGTGTTTCCTTATACCAGGAATGCCTCCATCCTGCTCCTATCCAGTGACTGATACAGCATGGGCCAGCCCTGGATAGGGCTGGCAGTCTTTGCCGGTTCTTTACCTAGTTCTCTCCGATTCCTATAATGCTACCTTGGAATGCATTTTGTCAACCCAACTTGGCAAGAAAGATCCATCCATGTACACGAGTTTGCTATTGCATCCATGCACGCAGCTGGTGGGGATACAGAGTATAGGAATGAGAGCCTAAGTGCTGGCTTTTCCATATACGTCCAAAGCAAGCAGAAATGGGAAGCGATTAAAAAATCATGCTTCAAACTTTATTAATTCTGGTCTACGATAAAAGCTTGGGGAAAAAATGAATAAACCGAGAGAGCTTAAAAATAAGGTACTCTAATTTTGTAGCAGTTTTTGTAGCAACAGTTCATCATGAAATAATGAATGTCTGATTTTGCACTCACGTTTTATTTTTTCCTATTCTATTCGTTGCATTTTTCAATGTTGTTGATTTATCACATTTTTTTAAAAAAAAATCTTCTGTACACTGTTTTGAGGAGCCATTTGGGGGCAGCAGGGCAGGTAGAACTCCCTTGATCAATAAATGATTAAATAAATAAACAAACAAACAAACAAGTCATCCGCCAAGTTCCTCCCAGAGAAGCGACTTTTTCTTGGCTTTAAGGAATAAAGCCAACCCTCCTGACTCATCCCCTATGTTTTCTTTTAAGAAACCATGGCTGAATTTTTCATTCCAGTGATGGCTTGGAATCACCAGCTGTCCCAGCTGTTGTGTTCATACTGTAAAAGCAAGAGGGAGAAAGAAGTGAATTTTCAAGCACTCTTGAAGATTCGTTTATTTTTTGTCTTTCCTGGTCCCATATATCTTCGCTCAGCTTTTCTTCCTACACATTTCTTTTGCTTTTTCATCTACATCCCGCTCGCCTGACAAAAATAAAAAATCTCCAGAATGTGATATAAACTTCCAGATAAGGTGTTTGGTTTGCCATAAAACATCCTCGACTCAAGAGCTAGTGTTTTAAAGCTCAACAAAATCAAATCTCTCTTCCAAAGACGTCCTGCTTTTCCTCCTCTTTGGACAGTTTAGATGTGTTATTGGTAATTTATGAAGCAGCCACTTGAGTTGGGAATATACAGCAGGGTTAAGCAGCTGAATATTTAAAGGTACTCACAAGAATATGAATCAGCCGGAAAGGTGAACGTTGCAAGCCAAGGTTTAAAAATAGACGCAGTTTCACCCAAATAGAACAGCAAATTGTTCTGTTCCTGTGAGGTTAATAGGGCAGCGCAGAATATGCCTTCATTTTGATTTCAAGCCAAAATAGTGCTTTTGGGGTGGAGAGGGTGAGTAAATAGACCCTGAAAAGCCTCTTGCTGGTGGGAACATCAGGCTCTCTTTAATGTGGCTCGACGCTGTTGTTTCTCCTATTTGCCGCTGCACCAGTGCCGGCCCCTCAATGCTGTGCCAAGGCAGGCAGGCAGGGTGTACTCTCTCACCAAGAACACGGCTCTGCTTCATCCAGGATGGTAGGAGGAGAATGGCTTTTAATTTGTGACGTGACAGCCTCCATGTAAAGAATGAGAGCTTGATTTTTAGAATAGGAACAATTGCATTTAAGAAAAAAAATTTAAGGCAGCTGGCACTCTTTGCCCCCCTTTCTGCACACCAAGCGCAATCATGCTTCAAACTCCACCCACCTAACCTGCTCACACAAGATTTCCTCCGACCAGGATGGATTTTTCCTGATCAGCATCACCCATATACTTACTTGAGTGATGCTGGAAAAAACATACTGTACCAGATGCTAGCCAACGCAATGGGGAGCAAAACTGGGTACTTCAATGGGATTATCTTAAAGTATCATTCAACGCTCACAAATACAACCGCTAAAAGATGTGTTGTATGGTCTTATTTTGTTTATGAGCATTTACATATAGTAAAGGGTGGCATATATATAGTGGTGGGATTCAAATAAATTAACAACCGGTTCTATGTCCTTCAGGGCGGCCTTCAGGGCCATCCGCTGCCTTTCT
This sequence comes from Lerista edwardsae, assembly GCA_029204185.1. Taxonomy (NCBI): domain Eukaryota; kingdom Metazoa; phylum Chordata; class Lepidosauria; order Squamata; family Scincidae; genus Lerista; species Lerista edwardsae. The sequence continues at coordinate 13,140,878 of JAJKFI010000003.1, read as the reverse complement.
TCCCTCTCCCAATCTAAAATTAGCAACCGGTTCTGCAGAATAGGTGAGAACTGGCTGAATTTCACCACTGCATATATACCAATGGGGACAGTGCAGTAGTGTTATTCTGCCGGAACGCTGGGCGGGACATCTGGGTGATCGACAGCCCGCCCGTCGCGTTCCGCAGCGTTACGCCGTTTGCGTAACCAATCACGCCGCTTGCGTACAATACGCAAACGGCATAATGCTGTGGAACGCAACGGGCGGGCTGTCGATCACCCAGATGTCCCGCCCAGCGTTCCGGCAGAATAACACCACTGGGACAATGCCTAAATACACACACACACACACACACACACACACACACACACACACACACACACACACACACACACACACACACACAACTCTACCCCAAACAAATATTGCCCCCTTCTCTCCACATAAACATAAGATGCACTTGGTGCCAGAAAGCTTTTAGTCTTCCAAACAATAGTTGGAGACAGGCAGAGCGAGCAACAGCAGCTCTTCCCTTTCTTTATTGGATTGTGCTCCTTCCTTTTCACTCTCAGCTAAGGAAAGGGAGTGGGGAACACAATCTCACAAAATGAATAGAAATATTGGACACACTCGGAGGGTCGCTAATGAAAAGGTAGCTCAGTGCAGAGGGCAAAATGTTGCCCTGGAAGTGACATCACAGATGTATTTTCATTTTCAGAGGGTTTTTTGGCCATAACATTTGATAGAATGAAGATATTACACTCCAGTTTGTTTCATTGAATTCTGCACAAAATTCCACATCGAATGATATATAACATGGCGGTATTATTCCTACAAACCATGATTTAAACAAACCACAATTTTTACATGACAGTTATAGTTTCATTTATTTATTTTTTTGGTTTTTTCAGCCCTAACTTCTATAGAGTAAAGATATTATGTGAAGTGCCTTGAACACATACAGAGAGTACTGGCACTTTATTAACTATACAGTGTTATTAACAAACACTCTGGTTTGTTTCATTGCATTCTGCATTAAATTACCCTTCCAATAATATATAGCATGATGGTATTATTCATACATACCAAGGTTTTCACAATTTACTGGTGTCAAGCTCAGTTTGCTGCCCCTCTAAAGCTTGTTGCCCAGTGCAATTGCACCACCCTGCACTTCTTCAGCTATGCCCCAGGACTCATTTCAATTAGCTGAGCACAAGAGCCAGAATGGTGTAGTGGTCAAATCCCTGCTCAGCCATGAAGATTTCTGGGTGACTTTGGGCTGGTCACTTTCTCTCATCCCAACCTACATCAGAGGACAAAAGGAGGGGACATACCATGTCCACCACACTGAGCTTCTTGGAGGAAAGGCAGTATACAAATGTGAAAAATAAATAAAATACCTTATAAAAGTAGTCATTCAGAATTGCCTATGTGACAATGTCACTGGGAAAAAAAGAGTATGAGAGGGCACTGCAAGTGAGGTCATCCATGCAATTGTATGCCCACATTGGTAAACTGTTGTTTGGCAACTAGTTATCTGTTATTCATTACACAGAATATGGATCACTCGCTATAACTCAATTGCTCTTTGAGTAGAGAAAAATGCTTATCGAGACCACTGATTGAGTGGGCGGAGATCTGGAAATGTAAATGTGTACAATGAATATGAAAACATTTCTACAACCTATTTAAATTAGTAGATGGTAAATCACCCATCTGGAAAGGAATTGTAACTTTTCTTATTGTATAATATAGTTAATAACAGTGCCAGTACTCTCTGTATGTGTTCAAGGCCCTTCACATACATTATCCTACAAGAACAACGCCTACAAGAACAATATAAGGGAGGTTAGGATTATTGAGTCTCTTGCTTAAAGCCAACTACTGAGTCCATGCCAGAGGTGTGATTTGAACTGGGAACATGCTCAGTTTTGTAGCCACTTGCAAGCATTTAGCCCTTAGCATAGGATGGGACACAGATACTTGATACTGATTAAGACCATTGATCTTTCTAGGTAAGAACTGGCTCTAATGTGGAAATGGCAGGGAACCCTCTGCATGTGAAGCTAGGTGCTCTTCCATGGAACCATATCCCCTGCCCCTAAGTAGAAATTCTATGAAATTAATACATCTAAAAATCAGGGAACCCAATTCTACCCAGGATTGGGCTGCCAGCTGGAGCACTTTGTGTCAGTGTGAACACACCTGTGCTGTTGCAAAATGATCACAAAGTGCTTCATTGCGGCCATTTTGGGAGCACTGCCACAAGAGACGCCCACCAAACTAGGTAAGGCAGCAGCAATGGAGCACGTACAGAGCTGGTGCAGATCCGAGAAGATCCACTGCAGAGTGAGGGGCTTCTGAAGGGGTAAGTGGTAAGTCCCCTTTCCCTTCAAAGCTTCCTCCCCCCCTCCCGTTACAGTGTGCTCGTTTTTGCTGAGGATGCATCAGTCAGGGGAGGAAGAGGAGGATATGATTTGGTCCTAAGAGCCTAAATACTGTTGTTGCTAGACAGAGGGAGATAGGGTTGAGCCTGATATGGTTGATGCTTGAAGAGTAATTGATGGCAAAAATCATTCTGTCTAACTTTAAGCTTTGAATCAAAATCAAAATTTTGGGACCATGCACATATATGCCTTTTTGCAAATGCAAAACTGGTTCCAGTAGGTGACAAGAATGAGGCATTTGGTGAAGGCCCCAAATCAGCAAAAGCCCTATCTGTCAAACAGCAACCCTCACACTCTCACACACTTTGCAGTAAGGTCAGAGGGAACATGATGGGAGCCTCAATATGCATGTCTTGCCTCTTCATGGTTAAGGGGAGTCACTAAGGATACCTTTTCTACTAAATATTAGAGCAGTGGTTCTCAAACTTTTATAGCCCTGGGACCCATTTTTTAGAATGAAAATCTGTCCAGGACCCACCGGAAATGATGTCATGCAGGAAGTACCATCATTGTAACGCCAGAGCCTGCTGCTCTCCTGAGAATGCAGCAATAAGTTGGGTTAATTCTCAATCATTTTCCAATAGCAAAGTGAATCACAAAGAAAAAAGCCTATTTACAACCTTGACACAAGCAAAACAGCCCTGCCCCTTCCAGCATCCCATCTTCCTATATTTTCAATATGGCTGCTCTTGGTGCCTCATGACCCACCTGAAATTGGCTCATGACCCACTGGTTGGTTCTGACTTACAGTTTGGGAACTTAGCGCATGGGGAGAAGGTCCCAGCAAGCTCCATGGTGGCACAGCTTTTATTTATTTATTTATTTATTTATTTATTTGAAGAATTTATACCCCGCCTTTCCCATGCCGAAGCAAATGCCCAAGGCGGCTTACATAGGCAGGCTCGTCTAAACCACCATTTTTTTCAATGGGGTTTTTACAAACCTACAGTATTCTTGTGATCTGCCAATCCTCAGGCCCAGTTGTTGCCTTCACAGTGTGGTTTTCTCCTTTGGCTGCCTGCCATCAAGTCTCAGCAGGCAATCGCAAGTCAAGCCTGGACAGGTCCTCAAGGTCGTATTCCCTTCTTTGCCGGCTGGCCTCCTCACACACTCCACCGCAGCTCTCACTTGCGGTGAGCTAATCAGCTCCACCGGGGCCCCCGTTCTGCCACCACGGGTACTGCAGCTTGTCATAGCCTGGCATTCGTCTCCCATCCAAAAGCAAACCAAAGATTTTCCTGCTTAGCTTCAGGCAATACCAGCAGCTCAACCATCAGTCCACAACTCCTGCCCTTGATTTTTGCATCTGATATACATGAATTAGATAATCATGAATAATCATGCCTCATTATTCACTGGTTCAGTATCCACTGATTTGACGTACCACTGATACTGGGGTCCACTTTTATGTGCCTTGTAACAAGAACGAACAGGTCAAAATCCCATTTCCTCCCTTCCTACATTCCATTAGATTCCATTATTAACCCCATCTAGTGGCTGAATGCAGTATAGCATCTATACCAATGCATTCTAGGGTGACAATGGAGGAGCCAGAAATAAAACCTGGAAGTGTATCTTTAAACCTATTTTTCAATTGATTTGGGTATCCACTGATTTTGGTATCAGCTGCATGTTTGGAACAGAATCCCAGTAGATATCAAGGCATGACCTGTATAACAGTAAACAACAGGCAGATATTACCCCCTGATGATAGATACATATTATCTATTGACATATACTGACACAACTGTGTCTGATGTCCAATGTAATTTGTCCTTCGTTATTCGTTTGGAAACACCAACATGCAACCCCCTCCCCCAATAAAAGCATATTACAAAGGGATTGCAGCCCCCATTACCCAAATGCACTCATGAGCTTGACTGGCCTGTCACATACAAGAAGCAAAAACAAGGTTACTTTTTCACAGATTTTATCTTTGTACTAAAGATGGAAATGCCACAATGTGAAGCTAACAAAGCTATACAGAGTAGAAGAAGAAAAGCCCTAGCAGCTGGATTTGATTCCAATTAATTAGATGCTGAAACTCTGAAAATGTGCTCAATAATTTCAAATAGATATTTGATTTTGACCATGAATTGATGGATGCTATCTTGGAAGATATGAGCACAATGTGGGAAGAAAAAAATCTATTCCTTCCTTAAAATCCAGTTAATTGGGTCTCATGGACACAGAAGCTGCAGCCATATCAGCCCAGAAAATCCGCATCTGCAATTTAACTTGTTACCCTGGAATATATTATATATGCCACCCATAAATTAACCATGTGAAATCTGCATCAAAATACCACCGGTACGGCTGCTATATGTTATACAAAACACTATTAGCCAGCTATACAAAGAAGAAAATAATTATACTAACAGGAGCATTTGTCTAGCTCCCATGCAGCCCTGAAATAAGCATGCCAGACCCAGGCCTGGGAGGAAAGGGTCACTTTATTGAAACTCACAAAACCTGCAGCAGGGAAAATCTAAATTCATTACCCTCATGTGTGGGATACTAATTTGGGGGAAATGGCGCCAGCTGTCTACCTCCCCGCAGCTACACAGGCATGACAGCCTGGCTTCAAACTCCCTTGGTCTTGTGCCCAAGAGAGTTCCTCAACACCAACACCAAAGGAGTCAAGGCAGCTGGTCAAGCAGATATCCCACGGGCATGCCAGTGGGAGCTCTCTGCATAGCCAGCCTGAGGACTCAACAGAGTGCCTCATGACCGGGACAGGAATCATGTGATCACTCCTGCTCCACCCCCAGGCCTTTGCTGACCTCGGAACTGTATACCAGATTCCCTAATGCCCTGACTACCTCAGTCCACACATCACCTGCCCAAGCGACCAAAGGCAACAAATCCAAATATTAGCCCCAAGCCCCCAGCCCCTTCAGTCTGGGGTAGGTGAAAACATTATCAGTCCTGGCCAATTTGACAACAACAAATTCCTACCTGGGCCTCAACAAGGCAGCCAGCTGATCTCAGACTGAACCAGATCAGCTGGTGGCTGGGGCTTGAAACAAAATGGCAGACTGAGCCCCAAAGGCAAAGAGCCTTTGGAATCTCAGCCTGTCCAGCCCCTTCAGCCACAACAGCAGCCAATGAGCTACCCCCATTTTTCCACTTCTGCCTGACCTGCAGCAGAGTGCAGGGTAAAGTGGGGGCGAAGCTATCAGGGAGCTTCACCCTCATTATCTTAATAGAACCCTTATATTATCTTTGTAAGGCAAGTAAGCATTATTACCCGCCCCCATTGCAGCTGAGGCTCAAAGGGAGCAGCTTGCCTAAGGCCACCTAGTGAGAATTCATACAAGAGAGGAGATTTGAATGGGACAAATCCTGATTTGCAGTTCAGTCTTTAGCTTATGTGATTGCAAGAGCCCCCAAAGGAGCTCAGGGCAGCATGCTCTTTAGATACTTCCATATACAGTACCTGTCAAAACTGGATAATGAGCCTCATACATGTGCTCTAAGCATAAGGATGCTATGCTTAGGGCAGTGATGTCATGTACCCACTACGCACCACTACGCGAGTACCAGTTCCTAGAAGTTGAGCTGGCCCCTGCTATTTAACCAGGGAACAGTTGAAACAAAATATACACATCTCTAGAAAGCAAAGCAATAGGAGTTAAATCAACACTAACCACAAGCTGAAGTTATTACAAACATGATCACATCCATGGCAACAAACATGACATCACTTCCGGCTTACAACGTCACTTCTGGTGGGCGGACCCCAACAAGTGCCAATCAAAAGTGAGTACCTGTTCCTAAATCATTTGGATGACACCACTGGCTTAGGGGCACTTTTCATCTCATGCTCATCTGGCCCAAGACATGCTGCCTGGGACCAAGGATATAATGGCATGTGTGTGTCCCCCACACAGTTCCAAAACACACAGAACTCATGACCCACGGTATTTGGGGGGGGGAGGCGGGTGCCTCATCTCAAATGGCCGACAATTCCCAAACACACCTGGGGTGATGGTGGCGGCTTTTGCAGGAGCTGAACTTTCCAAATGGCTTTTTAAGAGCGGCATATTACATTGATCTCTTCTTGCTGCAACCAAGGACACAGGCAACTCATACTAATGTCTAGGGCGCCAGTTTTTTTTCTTCCAGCTTTTGAATCCCGCACAATACCATCCCCTTACTGATGTGAGCCCAGTGAACTATTAGTTTGCATCATTTAATGTTGTGTTTATATGTATCATTGTTCTGGGCACAGGTTCATTTTTGACTTTTTCCTCTGCCTTGAAGAGTTAGGGCGCAATCCTAAACAGCATTGGATTGGCAAGGTTGGCCAGCCAGCACCAAATCCAACGCTGCTTTGGGGAGGCTGGAGCGGCTTCAGTCACTGCAAGGCTTGAGAGCTTTAGCGCCGATGCAGGGGAGCTGCTTAGCGCCCCTCACGTCGGCGCTAATGCCGTAGCATTGACGCTATGACGTAGCGTCGAACCGATGGGCAGACGAGAATCCAGCAAGATTGCTCTGCCCGTTATATAGCATGGATACATAGAAGGACTTCAGGAATTGCCAAAGAAACACATTTTAAAAGTTGAAACAGAGGGGAAATTGGTTGTTTTCAATGAAAGTGACTTAAATCTGTTTCAGAGCACACTGATTCACCAAACCTGATTTCACATAATATGTATAGGCTGGGATTCCATTCACTCAATTGGAATTTATTGACCCATAATGAGTGCTGAGCCTCCAGAGAGTGCTAAGATTCAGTGGGACATTAAATGCCCAATCAAGTATTGAATTCCTATTCATATCCTCGAGACTTACAATCCTGTTCCCTGCCACATTATAACCTGCAGCTGCACCAGTGGAGGCTATGCTGCATGCTGTAGGAGAGGGGAGGATCAGACAGTATGCAGGAGGTAAGTATCTATTTTACCTTTTAAAAAAATATTCACTTCACCCTGGTAGCCTTCCCAATTGCCTAGGTGTCTCCTTGGACCAACACCACTTATGTCATTTTGCTGGCCAAAGAGAAAAAAGGGGAGGAAAGGGTTCAAAAAGGGGGATAGGATCCTGATGCAAGTTGCTGCCACCGGGATCCATCCCCTCCCTTCCTCCACCTCTACACGCAACCTCCCCCTCCAAACTCCCTTCCTGCCCTTACCCCTCGTGCACTAGGATTGGGTCCTTAAGGACTGAGGGATTTCTCTGGATTATACCAGTCAGTCTGATACGGTGTGCGCCTTGCCACATGCAGGTGAATTGATGCATATATAGCTCCATCAGGGTTTCACATGAACTGAGTGAGAGACCAATCCTAAACAGGAGTTAAGCCAGCAAAGTTTGGCCAGCACAAGGGCCACCATAAAGCGTGTTTAGACTACTCTCAGAGTCGAGAGGATGGCTCATGTCTGTGTGCTGGCCTCTCTGATACCGAGAGTGGTCCAAACATACTAACTCCAGGTTAGGATTGCGCTCTGAATGAATGAAAACCACTTGGTGTGCATGGTGCTATCACGTGCCATTCACGTGACTAGGGAAGCTAATCCACAGGAGAATTCCTTATGAGAATCAGAGTGCACATGAAGTTTCAGAGCAAAGCCTGCTTGCTAAGGGTGGGGGTATTGTGTCAGCATGTACTACTTTTTATTTTTTAAAAAAAGACTGCAAACAGGTCTATGCATCAATTTCATGGTGCCTGGATGCACTTGCCAACTTGCTAGACAGGTAATAATTAGCAGTTAATCTTTTATCGCCATGCCTGTCTTGTTGCTGCCTAACAGATGAAAGTGGTAAAATGATGCTTTTAAAAACTTCTTTATTATCGATGAAAGATGTAACAGGGCATCTTTCTGAATTTTCATGTTTTTATGTCTTCCAAACTCAACAAGTAGCAATTTTCTTTGCATATATGCCCTTTTTTGTTATGTTGATTTTGCAGCTTCCTCATTGCAGAGTGCCAATTTCTTAAACCTATAATCAATGAGTGTAAAAATACTACCTTGAATGAGAGAAAATGGCCCCTCTTTGCTGTGTCTCTCCTCTGAAATGAAAGGATGTAAGTTGTCCCTTTTCCTACCCACCACCAATGGGATGAAGAGCATCACTTTGAAATACGGTTCCTAATTGCACACAGGAAAATAACTGCACCATTTGCACTTACCTGAATGTCAGTGGTATGCTAATTACTGGAGGGAAGGGGTCTAATAATACAGGAGTTGTGATTTTGGGTCTCTTACGAGGTCATTAGGAAAGCTGGCACTCCTCACAAATCAGCCACTGCATCCATTAGAAGTTGCGAGGAAGAGGTTTATCCCTCGTCCAAGAGAATCAGATTGGCAAGAAAGTAAACATTAAAAAATCTCATTTTTCTGAGCATGTGATAGATGATGCCTTTAGTACAACTCTATGTCTGTCAGTCATATAAAAACACTGCCCTGGGGAGCCCCACGAAAGCAGTAGGACATCGGAATGTAGCTTGAAGTCCCCATTTAGGACTCAGCAGACAAATCACGTTAAATGAGATGTGGAGTGTGCAACTTTATGTAGAAGAACAGGGGTTAGGCAAACATTTACTGATTGGTTGCAATAGAGCTCAGACATGAACGGCTTTCACTGCCCACCTGTGTAATCAAGAGCCAATCTCTGGTGGGCCATTTTGAGCCAGAAGTGACATCATTATCTTTTTATTTAAGGATAATGACATCATTATCTTTTTTTATTTATTTTGTTTATTTATGACCGATAACATGATGGACTGGAACTTTTAATGAATGTAATTTTAATAGTTTTGCATGGTCTGATCTGCCTTATTGTTTTAACTGTTTTATATTTTAATGTCTTAGTATTATTTTGATCTTTCACTTTGTATTGTGTTTTTATGTTGCAAGTTGCTTTGGGTGCTCCTAATGCATGGGAGAAAGGCTGGGTACAAATTCTTTCAATGAATAAATTAAGCAGGAAGTGATGTCATTAATAAGCACTTTCCTCTCATGTAGGAACTAATTGGCTGCCAAATGACAGAAGAAAAAATATGCGAATCTTGGTCATATTTTCAAGCTATGGGAGAGCCCAATTATCACATGGGCTGCCCATTCAGCACTTCTGCACAGCTCAGAACATAAGAAGAGGCCTGCTGAATAAGGCCAAAGGCCCATCTAGTCCAGCTTCCTGTATCTAACAGTGGCCCTCCAGATGCCTCAGAGAGCACACAAGACAAGATGTCGGCATCTAATTGCTACTCCCCTGCATATGGCATTCTGAGGTACCTACTTCTAATAATAAGAAGGTTGCACCCATCATGCCCTGTAGCCTGAGATGGACTTTTCCTCCAGAAATCTGTCCAAGCCCCATTTAAAATCACCTAGGTCAGAAGCCATCACCACCTCCTGTGGCAAGGAGTTCCACAGATTAATCACACATTGGGTAAAAAAGTATTTTCTTTTATCTATTCTCCCAGAACTCAATTTTAGTGGCTGTCCCCTGGTTCTGGTGTTATGAGAGAGGGAAAAGAAAGAGAGATGAATTATCCATCCCATGTATAATTTTATATTTCTCAATCATGTCCCCTCACAGCCACCTTTTTTCTAGACAGAAGAGCCCCAAACATTGTAGATTTTCCTTATAAGGGAGGTGCCCCGGCCCAGTTATCAATTGGCCAGAAAAGTAGGTATTCCTAAAGGATACTCATATGTGACCTGCTATGGAGCAGGGAATTGTCCCCCTTGCCATTGCTAAATTACAGCTTGATTATAGATTATTGTACAGACAAATCTCTTTGGCTGTTGGAATGAGCAAATGTCATAAGCAATTGCAGTTATTGCAACTGTAAAGGCCAAACTATGCATTACATTAAGAGTTAAGCTCATTTATAGGGCTGATGAGCTCAGTTGGTCCTCTGTTAACAGTATGCATGAAGGGGCAATCTTCAGTGGGGCCATGGCATGCAGAGAAGAAGATTTAATCTTTTGATGCCACCACTGTCTCAGTTTGGTGGTCAAAGCCCCACCACCAGAATACTATGGTTCTAATCTGGATTCCTCCCTTTCCCACACTACACATGCTGTTACTGAGGAAAAGGCATACACATTAGCCCTTAACAGGCTTAATATAACATACAATTTGGTCCTACGTTCATGCTTCCTATGTGAACATCAATGATGAGCATTTGGGAGTTTGTTTGTTTGTTTTTCTTTTTTGTTTGTTTGTGGGGTTTTTTTTTGCTATGATCATTCTGTAAAGAAATTATATAACTCAGCCAGTAATAATACTTTCCCCAATACTCTAGAATGTGCGAGAAAATACTAGTGCTAGCTGAGGTACATAGCATTTATGAAATGGAACCTTGCAAAAATATATACACACACATATATTTTTGCACCTAATTGAAAAGCATGCTGTGACCACAGGTGCAGTAACGTATCTTGCTCTCAGTTTTTCAATCCAGCTTTTATTCTTGTTCTCATTTTAAATGATGTACTTAAAAAAATGAACACCACGTTCCATTCCCAGAGGAGCATATCTATGTTACAGTTAAAACAGTACAGCTGCATGGCAAGAGTTTTAATTTCCTGTAAAGGTTTGTAGTTGTGGGCCGTAGCAAAAATATTTTAAGGGTGGAGATGAATTGGGGAAAGTGGTGTGTGCGATTGTGTGTCTTTTTTTTTCCTGTGCAGTGTCATGTTTTATAACATATTGTCTTTCACTATATTGAATTACTATAAAGGCATGATCTCCAGAGATCCATAAAATGGTGTCAGCAAATTCAGCTCTTGTATTCCACGGTTTCCCATTTTCAAAGATGCGTAATTCTCTCATAAAAAAATGTGCACCGAGTTAAGGCTCCTCATATAAAAATCAACCCTGTGGTAGTTTCATTAGCATTACAGATAAAACTAATCTCCCGCTTGACCCTTTGAATGTGTAATGGCAGTGCTTTTGATGTGTAGTTCCTGTCCGTGTTTGAGTATGATCTAGATCAGCATTTTCCAAAATGGAGACCGCTGCACTGGTGAAAAGTGTCCCCGATGCAAACAGCTTCTGCTGTTCTACCTTGGACACACATGAAGACCCCGTCTTTGCAGGTAGCCAATTCTGGAGTCAGCCACTCCAGCATGCCTTGCGCATGGAGTTGCGTGTAGAAGCGGCTCGCCACAAAGACCCCTGGGGGAAGTAGTCAGGGTCATTGTGAGCATCCATGATGGAATGGCAGAAAGTGGTCACCTGAGGGAAGGGGAGGGTGGACGTTGGATCTGGGGAGGTGGCATTTTGGGGTGGGGCAAGGGCAGAACAGGGGTGGGACTGGCCCAGGAAGGGGTTACCCATATCTCTTTACCCTGAGGAGACCTCCAGCTGCCTTCTAACCATGTAGGCTTGCTGCGCCAGAGTAGGTTAGGATTGGGATATTATTTAGCTAATCTCTTCAACCAACTTTCCATTTTCTTTCCTTTGTGTGATTGGCTGTACTATTTTGCTGAGGTAAAAAGCTATTAATACCAATCTACTTGATAGAAACAGTTAAGTATCATTCTGTGCCACATTGCTGTAGGCCTAGCGCAAAACTCCACACTAGGTCCCTCATGGTATGTTGGGCAAAAGACTATTGGCCACTGGACAGCTGCTACTTGAGTTCCTTAGTCAATTGTTTTGTGTGGCCGCTTATCCTCCTGTCCTCCCCCATGGCCAATGGAAGCATCCCCAACCTGCATCTGATGATGCAAGGACCCCTGGTGGATACTTCCATTTGTAAAAACATGAGAAGAGCCCTGCTGTACCAGGCCAAGTGTCCATCTAGTCCAGCTTCCTGTAGCTTACTGTGTCCCACCAGATGCCTCAGATGCCTCTTGGCTGGTGCCCTATCTGACTGATATCTGATACCGCCCCTAGCATATTACTTGCGTTCCTTTCAACATTATCTCAGTAGCTGGGGAACTGCTGAAGTATGTGCCTTCTCTGTGCCATTCTGGGAACATCAAGAGCTCCATGTTTTGTGGGAGGATCAGCAACCTGTCAAAGGCCACAGTGGCATGGGCTAAAGCTTCAGAAGATTTAGTCGAGAGGGTTAATGCCTCCGTTTGCCTGAAGATAAGAGCTGAAGATCTGAAGGTCGCCAGTTCGGGACAACCGGAAGTCTCTGTGAGCGGCAGACCTTGTAAATTGCGACTGATTAACAGCTGAGCTTTGGCTGCCTTGTGTGAAGGGGAGTGTGCCGGGTCAGCTGCTTCTCCGGTGGGAGCAGGGAAGCTGCTTATCAGCAAGCAGAAGACAAACGGTGGCCAGAAAGAAGGACTAAATCCAGAAAGATCCATCTGTATGTGTGTAGTTCTTGAAAGATAGGACGTTTCTGTAAAAATTGTAAAAACCTTTGGGTTTCTGAATAAAGTCTGCTTATGTAAACCGCCTTGAGTTATAGTCATTAGAGAAATCTGGTGACCTAAGAAAGACAGTATATAAATACAAGTATTATTATTATTAGTAGTAGTAGTATTCACTTTGGCTCATAACCTAAGCCTAACAGAGCAGCATGGAAAGGAAACACATGATAGTGGCCCCACATTGCTGTGATAATGTGGGATGGGGCTAGAGCATGTACTATACCTGTAGGTTCTTTCTTCTTCCGTGAACATAAAAGATATACTGCAATGATATTCTAATCTACAGCAATGATCAGCTCTACTGTCTTCCTTATGGGGGAGTGCCACCTTTCCTGTAGACAAAGCACAAAGGTCACACAAAGCAATGGCAGCTGTCTATTGATTGCTCCATCTATTCAATATAAGGAGATGAATTTCACAGCTGGGAAACTGCTGTTTCCATGGAGGCTCTCCAAAATGTTTATGGAGGTCCCACACTACATTTAATTGTACGTTTGACAAGGTCATTGGATGAAGCATGTCAAAAGGTAATTGATTTGTGTTCAGTGAGGAGGGCCTGTTCCTGGCATTTTTATTCAGCCATTTATTGTGCTAATCAGGATTTGAATACTAAGAAGATTTGCTTTTCACTTTCTCTCTGTGTGTGCGTGTTTTAATTAAAGTCTCATTATGTTAGATTGACCAGTTATTCTGAGGTCTTCCAGCCTTTCATGACCATGGTTTTATTGAAAAGGACTTTACTTGTTATTAAAGGTGTTCCATGATTATGGAAAACTTCTTTTAAATCTGCAGTGCTTGGCTTAGTTACCGTTTTTTTCTCTTTGGCCTTTAATAGGCCATTCAGCCAGAGAGAGGAAAACAGACACACACACACACACACACACACACAGAGAGAGAGAGAGAGAGAGAGAGAGAGAGAGAGAGAGAGAGAGAGA
>JAJKFI010000003.1:13094239-13127161 GCA_029204185.1 Lerista edwardsae | reverse complement strand
AGAGAGAGAGAGAGAGAGAGAGAGAGAGAGAGAGAGAGAGAGAGAGAGAGAGAAGCCACTTGATAATTTTCAACAATCAGCCGTATCTGGGCTCATTTTTTCAGATGCTGCTTTTTGGAGGCAATAAGAGCAAACTTCCTAAGCTGTAGCTTATGCCAGTAGTGAAAGATTTGCTTCCTGGAGATGAGAGGAATGATAAATGGTCCACTGTAGCCCTATATAGGATTGTGTCATCCAAGTTTTCTTGGTAGAAGTCAGAATACCTTTGTGTGTGTGTATGTAATACTTAAATACCTGGACACAATACCCAATACCCACAATGGCCACCCTTTGTTGGAATGTCCTGGGGGAGTGAGTGGCTTAAACTGGATCAATTTCAAAAATAAGCAGCAAAACTAATTAAAAAAAACTCAAATGTGGAATGTTGAAAAAGCACTGACACATAAATGGGGCAGCATAAGGAATTAAATGAAGTTGGAGAAGGCCTTCTGAAATAGAAAAACTTCAGCCTTTTCTGTATTAGCATTAGTAGTAACAGCACAATCCTAACCAGCTGTAGCACCGGGATGCAAATGCTGCACTGGCCTGGACAGCCACAAACATGCTGTAAAACATGTTGCAACAGCCTAGCAGCTACTGTAGAAGAGGCAGCTGGACGGCGTACACCGTCACTCTGGTGCCGGAGCAGGAGAGTACACACAGCGGTTCAAGTAAGAACTGCTCAGAGCAGCACAGGGTGGAAACAAGGGCATAGCTAAAGAAGTGCATGGGGGTGCAGTTGCACTGGGCAACCAGCTTTAGGGGGGCAACAAGCTGAGCTTGACTTGACATCAGTGGCCAAAATTGTGAACACCTTGGTATGTATGAATAATACTATCATGTTATATATCATTGGAAAAGTAATTTCATGCAGAATGCAATGAAGCAAACCAGAGTTTAATATCTGTACTCTATCAAACATTATGGTAAAAAAAAAAAAAACCAAAAACACAACTATGATGTCACTTCCTGTTGTGATGTCACTTCCGGGGCAACATTTTGCCCTCTGCACCAGGCTACACATTCAATAGTTACTTCCCTGGGTGGAAGGAGGACAGAGGAGGGCAAGGAGAGGGGTGTAACACAGCAGGGAGGGGTAGGAGGTGAGCAGATTGGGTCCCAGGAGAGGGTGGGATTGGTGGCACCAGCACACACGAAATCCTATTATCCGTTCCAGGCCTGAAAACGCAACACAAGGCAATGCAGACTTGTTCCAGCCTTCTCACTTGGCACTTAGTATGCAGCATGGCCATGCTAACTGGGCAAGAGGCACTTTTTCAAGTGGTATCCTCTTATATTTAGCAGGGGGAGAGCAATTGTCCCTCTTCACCCCTGCGCAGTGTCTTTCTCGTGGCTGTTGCTGGTGGTGTTCTCCATCCTTTCAGATTGTGAGCCCTTTTGGGACAGGGAGCCATTTAACTTTAATATTATTATTTGCCTGTAAACCGCTTTGTGAACTTTGTGTTGAAAAGCGGTATATAAATACTAGTGATTGATTGATTAACCTGTGCCAATGCAGGTAAACCGCTTCTCTGCCTCACATTTGTAGCCAGTAAGCAATGTAGGGGCATTGCTTTTGCTATGAGGACTGGCTACGATGGTGGGGAAGAGGAGCAGTTTACATGGCAAGGTAAAGCACCTTGCAAAACCTAGCACGCCACCCACCCACCCACCCCAGAGATGCTACTGGGTTTTGAATTTTTTGTGTGTACTAAAATGGCTTTTACATGGGCACCATAGTCTTTCCACAATAGAAGAGCTAATTTAGATAGAAGTAAAAGGACGATTTTGGTAGTATTTACAAAATTTACAAAAGTATTTACAAAAATACTTTGTAGTGTATACATTTTAACTTTGCTTCCTCCTCGCTGAGATTATTGTGCTTGTCATCAAACTAACGTGCCCATTTCTAGAAGTAATTGCTTCTAATTAATTGAAATTACTAATGGCTTCACTACATTTTGCCATTAAACAGCCAGTTTAGGAGACAGCATAAAGCATCCAAGAAAGATTTGTGTGTGTGTTTGGGGGGGGGGCATGGTTTATCCCACCTTTTGTCCCCCTCTTTGGTTGTTGCTTTTACACGTTTGCATACTCAGATGTATGTCCAACTTTGTTCAATGGGATTTACTTAAAGGCAAGCACGCATAGGATTACATCCCAAGGTTAAATAAAAATAATGTTCCAGATAGATTACTTTTACGCTTATGCATGAAAAGTTTCCACTTTTAGAAGTCCCATCGCATGTCATTTTTAATTGTGATATTGGATATTGGTGGCTTCTTTGTGAAGGTGATATGTCTTGAGCGTGAAACGTAAAAGCTAGAAAATTATGTATTCTTTGTACTTTGGAAAACCGATTTCCATTGTATAGGTGTTTCAAGAGCCTTTAGCAGCAGCAGCAGCAGCAACAACAACAAAAAAAAAAATTTATGTTTAGGACAGGATGTCAAACATAAGGCATCCAAGCTGGAAGAGGCGTCTGGATGAGGCCTAGCACTTTATCTGGCCCCCGTGATAACTGGGCTGTCCCAGTGCCTTCCTTTCAGCCCTTCTGCCTAAGTTCTGGGAGAGAGAGATGGAAGGAGGCTCCAGAAGGCAGGGAATGCTATGGGGAAGGGCAGACCAAGAGGGATGAGGGAGGGAGACATTGCTGAGGCAGTGGGAAAGCCCGGTTTTAGCTTGTGCTGCCCTTTAAACAGTGCTGCTTCTGGTGAGTCATCACTCTGCCGACCACCTCTCAGAAGCAGCGCTGCTGAAAGGGCAGCCTGCATGATAAGTGGGCTCTCCCATCTTGAACATATGATCAGGATTTGCACATTTGCTCTTATTTGCAACTGTTGAGTTTCTATGTGTGGCCATGATCTGTTTAATGACATAGCTTCCTGCTTAATGATGTCACTCCCAACCCTCAGCAGGAACCATGAATACTATTTGGCCCACTACATGAAATTAGTTTCACACCTCTAGTTTAGGATGTTCTAGGCAAGCGTAATGTAAAGGATGGAGGATTCACCAGTTATAAAACTATATGATCATGTGTTTATTTAGTGATGGTCCAATCCACCACAACTCCCTGCACAGAGATACAGAGGTGCCAACATGGTGTCCGCAGTATCCTGCAAAGATGTTTTGGCCTTAGCCCTCTTTGGGGTAAGGGAACATTTGTTCCTTTGCCCTGGGAAAGACCCTTGCCGGCCCAATGGTCCTACGTGGACCTGTGCCAGCGATATCACTGGTGCAAGTCTGCATGGAGCTGTAAAGGCGGAACAGGTCAAGAAAGTGGGTGATTATTTATTGGGCGCAGCTGCAGCTAAACTAACTCCCTTCCTGGACGCAATCCACTCTCCTACTGGCCCATTCCTGTTCCACCCACCTGCACCTTCTCCTCTACCCCCTACAGAGCCTTTCCTCAGGTGCTGGTGTCCAGCACCCAGCACCACATGGACCTGACTGCTTGTTGTGTGCAGTGGCATATGGGCAGTATGCTCTGGCAGTATTGCATTTAGCCGAGAGGGTTAATGCCTCCGTTTGCCCGAAGATAACACCTGAAGATCTCAAGGTCGTGAGCTCGGGACTGCCGGAAGTCTCTGCGAGCAGCAGACCTTGGAAACTGCGGCTGATTAAAAGCTGATTTCAGCTGCCTCGTGGGAGGAGGAGTGTGCTGAAATCAGCTGCATCTCTGGTGGCAGCAGGGAAGCCTCATCAGCCAGCAGACGACAGATGGGTGGCTAAAGAAAGAAGGCTCAATCCAGAAAGAAAGATCTGTAGGAGTGTTGTTCTTGGAAGATAGAACATTCTGTAAATTGTAAAAACCTTTGGGTTTGTGAGAAAGTCTGCCTATGTAAACCGCCTTGAGTTCAATCATTAGAGAAATCTAGTGATCTTAAGAAAGGCGGTATATAAATAAATGTATTATTATTATTATTATTATTATTATTATTATTATTATTATTATTATTGCATTTGTGACAGCAGCAAAGTGTTATGCTGCCTGAATGTGCTTTCCAATGGCATAACACTGTATTAGGATTAGGCTTCTCATTTACTTAGGAGCAATACATTAGCGGCTTATTCTGTGGAGTGAGGTAATGTACCAAGATTATAACCAATTATTATCTTTTCTTTGATTTCTGAATGGAACGTCGATTTATGCACTTGTTTTTATACATGGCCCTTTGAAAAAACTATTTCATGCCCTAAATATATTGGATTTTCCTCAGGATGCATTTTCCTAGCACCTGTTGAGGGTTCCTTCTCTCTCTCTTTTTTTCCCCACTGTAAATTTTATACAAGCTTCATTGAGCTCAGAATTTGCAATTACGTTAATGTGCACAATTCACCCTTGATTTAGTTCCAAGTAAAAGCAATGGTATTACAACAAGGACTAAACTGGCACATTATGTGTGTGTGTTTTTAAACAAAGCGTAATGCAGATGGACCCTTAGGAAAACTATTGGAAATTATTCCTAATATTTCTCCAATATTACTCACTAATTGAAAATAGCTTGTAATCTTTTCTTGCACATATTTTCCCTTGTCTTTTCTGGCATTAATGAGAGACAAAGAGCAGACAGATAAGCAAACAAGTGTTTTACAGAATCCATTTTGTGTTTGGAATATGTATACTGTACACCGTATCAGTTAATCAGTTTTTTTTTTTAAAAAGGAACTTTGGGGAAAACACAAACATTAAATATACTTGTTCCAGTTCTCACTATTCGTTTCCCGAAACCTTTATTGGCATACAGAGTTCTCACTATTGTGTCAAATGTGTTTTCCTTCTCTGTACATTGAACCCCATCTAGCAAGGGGCCAATCTGCATACCAGAAGAAATCTGGGCACACAGATCTTGGGCACACATTTATATACAGATACCAGGTATATAAATGCCTGCTGTGGAAGGCAAATTAAGGGCCTGCCTCCTAACAAAAGATAATCAACATTATCGGCTCTGACATCACAAATGATTGAATGGGGAAGTGAGTGAAGGCACTTTCCAGGGATGTGGTGGAGTCACATTTTGTGAGTTGAGTCAAGCCTCAAGTATGAACTTGAGTGACCCCACAAATCAAATCACAGCACATGCTGTCTGACTTGATTTACAGAAAAATTTTGAAACATTTTCTTGAGCCCCAAGTCATTTTGAGAAATGAGCCAAAGCCTTGAGCAAAAAAAAAAAAAAAAAAATTCCTTAAGACTTCCTCCTCCCCTCAAGCCTCCCAGGCCCACCTTCTGGAACCATCTACCCTCCTCCCACCATGTCTGCTTCTGCCATTGGTCTGAAAGATGTCTTCCATATGGCCCATGAGGTCTTTTGGGGCAATGCAGAAGCAACGAAAGAAACAAGTAAGCAAGCCAGCATACAAACATTAAACAGAGTCAGGACTCAAGTCAAATTTGAGTCATTGAGTCTTTTCCTAATCACTGACTATGAATCTCGAGTTGTGCCCAAGTCAGTGATATCTGTAACTCAAGTTCAACCCGAGTTGTGATAAACTGGCATTTTTGTGATTTGAGTCTGTCTCGTGACTTGAATTCCCATGCCCGGCACGTTTCCCCTCAGCAGTGTCAAAATGTCATAAATCTTGCCTTAAAATTAATGCAGATATTGTGTTTGGTCTTTACAATGCACCTACAATTTTCCTTTAAGAGAAACTTGGAGAACTATGTGGTCCCTTAGAGAAATTTCTTTAATTTTATTGAAATTCTTTTGGCTCCCCTCAAAATTTCTACAGTTGATTGACCACAGAAGGACCTGCACTTTTGCTTTTGGCAAACAGGACTTAACTAGGGATGGGGATAATTCTAGTCAGAGGTGATAGTGATCATCTGTTTTGTGGAAGTGTGTGTCTGGGATATTCTCAGAGAGGGGCTGTGACCTAATGGCTAAGAGGGACTACCGACATCAAAGCTTGCATCTGCCATGAACTCACTGGTGGCCTTAGGAAAACCACTTACTCAGCCTCATTAGCAATATGGGAATAATAACAATTCCCTCAGAGAGTTGTTGTAAGAACAACTTCTAGATAATAATTGTGAAGCACTATGCACACTCAGAAAATACACGACTAAGTATTATTATACCATTCAGGGGCTATAGTGGTTACCATTATGAATAAATGCCAATTAAAATTTATTGCACGGGCCTGAGGTGAGCTTTCATGGAATAAACACTAATATATTTGGCTCCTCTAAGCAAGATAGTTCATTGGCCACAAATAAATGTAAGTTCGCCAACATATCTTGGCTTAGTGTTTTATAGTATTTTTTAAACACACACACACACACACACACACACACACACACTCTCTCTCTCTCTCTCTCTCTCTCTCTCTCTCTCTCTCTCACACACACACACACACACACACACACACACATACACACACACACACACACACATGGGCCTCAGATCGGCTTTATGTGCCAGGCTGGAAAATATTCAGGTATAAAGAATATGTGCAGTGTTGGCAGCTGCCACCAGCAAAGGGTAGGTGGTCTTACTTTCAGGCCTTCCAGCTCATTTTCCAATCCAGCAGATTTTTAATTTTAGCTGACATAAAAACTTCTTTCCCCGCTTTGCAGATGGTTCTGCCTTGTCATCAAAATTACTTGCCAGGTAACTACTATTTATATGTTCCTTGGTTCCCCTCCTCCTCGCCCATGCAATTTTGAGGACCTGCTTATAATACCAACTTCTTCACTTTTCACTCAGGGTGAAATCCTAACCCATTTTCCTGCATCAGGGTAAGGGCAATGCAGCTCCTAGGTAAAGGAACAAACTTTCCCTTACCTTGAGGGCGGGTCCATGACTACTACTCCATCGCAGAATGCAGAATGTGCCCCAATGGCATAGCTATATCAGTGCTGGAAAGTTGGTTAGGATTGTGCCCTCGATCTCAGAATGATCTGTTGTCCTATGTAGAAAGTGTGCACCTCTTCCATTTCTGTGGCTAGGGCCATCGCAGGAACCAATTCAAACATTAATACTCAGCTAATGCAGATTGCAAGGTATGTCGCATTGTATTTTCCTCTTAGACCAGTGGTTCCCAAACTGTGGGTTGAGACCTAGCAGTGGATTGCAAGCCAATTTCAGGTGGGTTGCAAAGTACCTAGAACAGCCATATTGAAAATATGGAAAGATGGGGTGCTGGTGGGTCCTGGTCATTCTAAAAAGTGGGTCTTGGTGCTAAAAGGTTTGAGAACCACTGTCTTAGACGAAACACATGGATCATCTTCACACCTGTGCTACACAGTCACAAACCTCTATGCCAGTAATGAGGTAGCACTGCAAAGATGAGCACAGGCAGGTTGCGAATAGAAATGTCAGCCGAATTCTTTGTCTGAGTCATCTTAGACAGTGGTTTACCAAGAAATAAGGAGACATGCAGGCGCTCTAAGATTATTTTTGCATGAGCTTTCGGTAGACTAGACTTGACTTCCATCAGATGTGTGAAGGAGATGGAGAAGATGGTTGATAGAAGGAGATGAACAAAGAGGGGGGGGGCAACATATTTACAGGATGGGAAGAAAAGGCAGGCCTGATGCCAATTTACCACCTTTTCCGATTCACACTGATATCAACAGGCTATAGCCTTTCAAAGTGCTCTCTGTCTTATTAGTTGATTTGTGTGGTTGCCGCTAGTAATACAAAGTCATGTCTTCCACACCCCGTGTTCTGAATCGAGTGGAATTAGTAACAAAAGTGAATTTTTTCCTACTGTCAAAAGGCTTTCTTGTCGAGTCTGGTGTGGCAATAAAAAGCTGCTGTTCTGCATTATGACTATGATACTTTTTTCTTCTGTGAGGTTTTACTCTGATTTGAACAGCAGTTGTCCTCACAAAGGATAAGTCTGTGACAGGAAAAAAGAAGAATTTAATCTCCTCGGTTCACTGAACCACCATGATTTACAGCTTTACAAAAGAACTAAATGGCTATATATTATGTAGCATAAAAAAAGAATCTACATGAACCTGCCATCTACATGATGAAAGTTTGTTATATTTCTTGTTTTTTTTCCTCACACAGAAAAAAAAAATTTACTTATTTTTGACATGTCAAAATTCTCTGTACGGAAACATTGTGAACTGTGTTGCTCAGAGACAAACTGTGTGATGTTTCAGTGCTATTTAAACACAATTTCAGAGGGCTTTGTTATGGAGATAACTTTGATCCATTATGAATTTGGTAGAAGGGTTTGTTTTTTGTCTTCATCAATACTGCTAAACTCCCTTCTGTAGCTAACTGATTTGGGGTTGCTTTTTTATATAGTGTAATTCAACTGAGGATAGGACCACAATTATTTTGTGCCAATGTAAAACTCAAGAAATGTAATTTCTCATTCTTGCCTACCTGAAACTGCAAGAGAATAATAGATCATTATATGACTGTGTATTGAACTAGGTCTACCCACCCTCCAGGACTTGACTGGAGTCTCTAGAAATCAACATCTCCAGAAGTTATTGAAAGCAGTCCTGGAGATTTTAACTGGGTCTCTTGGCAGAAAGGTGTTCCTAAGGGTGTTTTTTTTTCCCTCTCATTATGTTAGAAAACACCTCTAGGAAAAGCTTCAGTCACAGCTGGCAAGCCTAACATGAACATATGGTGGGCCCTCACTTTACAATGGACTCTCCATAGTAAAACAGATCCATAATAAAACATCTTTGGCTGGCGCAGAGGACGTGCACCAATGCCGCACCAATGCCGCAAGCACACCAATGTTAGCGCTTGTGCATTAGTGCCGATGCAGGGGTGCCACTTGGCGCCCCCGCATCGGTGCTAACAGTGTAGTGCTGATGCAACAATGTTGTGCCGGCACTGCGCCTGTTATAGGATGGTGCTAGAAGTCTGTGGCAGAAACTTCAACTTCTGAAGTCTTGGAACATGCTACCAATAACCAGTGTGTTATTGGGTTCACATTACGATATTTTCACAATACAGTTGTGACTCTGAAATGGATTACCATTGTAAAGCAAGGGTGCACTGTATTCATTTGCCTTCTGCAAAAGCACTTGGGCTGCAATCCTATAAACATTAACCTGGGAGGAAGTTCCACTAAACTTCTGAGTAGACATGCATAGAATTGTACTGTTGTCCAGATGAAGGTAAATGGACCTACTCTAATTAGTTTTGCCTCTTGAACCCAGAATGCACGTTACCCTGTAAACTATGGTTTTTCTCCAGGGGGCCATGAAAAACCTTGCAGTTGAGCTGTTAGTGTGACCAGGGGCCTCCATGTGAGTGTGGTAGGCACAACTTCCCTGAAGCCTTAGCTCAGAAAAAGTTCCATCTTTCCAACATCCCCTCCCTCCATGGATCTTCATGCCTCCATCCAACTGACACTATGTGCATCCCCAGAGGGGGCCTGACCCATAGCTTCAGAACTTTGGCTTTAACTTTAATCATTCTTACAGCGCAACCTAACCCCATGCTAGAATAGGCAGGCTGAGTGGCCTGTCTTATATCCAGCACAGAGCTGGGAGTGACTGTGGCACTACCTGGGGCAAGGGGAATCAATTCTCCTTACCCCAGGTAACACAGCAATGGCCCGAATGGGGCTACCTAGAGCTGCACCACAGAAATAAGTGGCGCAAATCTGAGCAGCCCAGAGCAAGACCGGGCTGCCCGGGACGGGGGTTAGGATCCGGCCTAAGTGTCAGATCCTGGCAGCATCACCCTCCCTGTGCTGGTCTGTCCATAGGCCCACCTTCCCCCACCTCCTCTCCACCCTCCCCAACCCCCCACACCAGCCGAATTCGGCTGGCACTTGCTTACCATTTCCTGGCAGCGCAGGATCTGGAATCGGCCCAGCTGAGCTGATGTGCATCCTTGCACTAGCTCAGAGTGCAATCCTCCCTGTGCACTTCCTAGCCTGAAGTTAGGCCAGCACAGGTAGACCAGCAACATTTGGGAGTCAGGGAGGATGGTGCACAGGGAGGATGGTGCTGACCTCTCTGACTCCGAGAGTGGTCCAAACATACTTTACAGTGTCCCTTGTGCTGGCCAAACTTGACTGGCCTAACTGTGCCGGCCTAACTCCAGGTTAGGATGACACCCTCAGTCTCCTCAGGAGTCATTGCAAATGTGCTTTACGTGTGTGACACTCCTGGGCTGGCACAGGAGTCTTGTGCCACCCAATGCACAAGCTAGGATTGCACTGCCAGCTACACATATTTCAGCAAATACAGTACAAGGGGCTGCTGTATATGTGGAAAATTCATGAACCAGTGGGTAAATGCTGGTTTCCCAATCCTTTCAGAAGTAACCTGAGCTTGATTAAGTCTAAAATTACTCTCCAAGCCGTGATGTTAATAAAGTTGTTGGCCTCTAATTTTGGTACTGCAGCCCTGAGTGCATGAGATTTGACCTGGAAAAATAACCTGCAAGTGTTTATAGTGTTGTAAAAATGTCTTGGCTTACAATCTTTATTTTCCCATTGAAAAAGGACTGCTACCTGTGTGCACTTAACTGAAACTGAAACTAGCAGCCTTGTCTCAATTTCTTCATAGGTTTCACTGGAATGTGAGCATGTCTAGGACAGGCAGCACAAAGATGCTTGATATGTAATACTTGAGCAATAATACCATTACTAAAGAGTGACAGATTCAAATTGAACAGATGCATGGAGAACAGATTGTATAGGAAAAAGGCAGGCATCTCAGCCATGGTAAGAATATATGTATATTAGGTAAATGTGACATATAGAATTTCATACAATATTGTACTTGACCACCCAAATTCTAATCGCCTTTACTTGAAAGCAATCCCAATTGCTTTGAATGAAACTTTCTTCCAAGTAAGTGCCCTGATAAACACTGCCCAAAGCAATTTTGGGGATTTGAAGCATATAACTATAGCCAGAAATGACCAGAGGCATGCTTTCATTTAAACATAGGCATGTTTTCATTGTAAAGAGGAAACCCTTTGGGGCAGATTTAAATCCTGCTGGCTAAACTATCCGAACCAAGGAATGACAGATCCCAATGTACTATGTTGTGCTGAAGGTTCCTGAGCATGGGCAGAAGCCTCCATAGTTTCAATGTTAACACCCCAAACACAAAGATGGCTTCGCTGCTTGCCACAGCCTTTGCTGCCGCTGGCTTTCCTCCTAACCATCTCTCAAGCTGTATTTGGGACAAAGAGAATTGGTGGCAAGGAAGACTACAAACAGTGGAGGACTGCAAGGAGAAGTTCCAGGCCCAATTTTTCGAATATCTCAGAAGCTTCTTTGGAAAAGTCAGAGCTTCCTCTGCAAATCTATATGAGAAAAGTATAGAGATGAGGGAATTTTCCCCTATTGCCAGGAAGAACTAATCAGTTTGTCTTGAATTGTGCTTGGATGAAGTCCAGTGAGGCCAGAGGTAGATCTAAGGGAGGGCAAATCTCTTAGTTTTGCAAGAAGCCTTACTTTGCAGTGGAAATCACTCCTCTCCTGCACAGTTTTAGCCAATCCTCACAGGGAAAAGCAACATCTTGGCATTGCCTACTGGCTACAGCAGCAAGGGAGAGGAGGGATTTACATGACAGGATAAGGCTTCTTGCAAAACTTAAGAGCTTTGCCCTCCGTTAGATCTGCCTCTAAGTGAGGCCCGCACCAGATGTGCAGTTGTTCCAGGGGAAAATATATCTGTGCATCACATGTGTGAGCATTAGCACACGAGGGACTTGCAACCACACGTTCGTTGCAATCTGGGGGTTTCTATGTTGTAAAAACCACAGGTCTTCCCTCCGGTGTTGTCAGTCATCCTTCAACTGGCTTTCTGTACCTGCATGTATCTCAGCAGCATTTGCCCACTGAAGGTGCCCTGACTCAGAGGGAGTGCCAATCCTGAGGGCAGAATACATTCTGATTCAGGCATATCATGCGATTCACCTCCCCAGTTTTCACAAGGAAGTTATTTTCCTCATTTTTCAGTTGTATAACGAAGGAAGCAGGGATCCCCTGATGGGAGACCCCATTCAAAAAAATTGTCCCTGTTTTCCAGCAGGGAAATTGCCCATAAATTGATTGGTGGTGACTGCCAGTTGATTGCTGTCACCCAGGAGAACCAAATTGGGAATCCCGGAAGGGAGCCAACAGGTGACTAGTCTTAACCAACTTTCCAGCACTGGGATAAGGGCAATGAAGCTCTGTGGTAAAGGAACAAACATTCACTTACTTTGAGGAGGCCTCCATGACTGCCCCCCCAACTGCAGGATGCAGCACATGCCCATTGGCACCACTATGCCAGTGCTGGAAGGTTGGTGAGGATTGTGCCCTGGTTAGACAATTGCTGGGCATGCAGTCAATGGAGATGAGCCTCCATCTCAGCAGTCTGCTACAGCATAAAAACATTCCTCATGCCCACAAGAACCTTGGAGAAGCAAAAAGCTAGGGACTTTTGCTCCACCAATGCCTCAAGCCTGGTGGTCATATTTTCCAAGGCTCACTCCTGGTTGGTGGCTGCCCTCTCCATGCACATATCCTAGACTGCAACATCTCTGTCTTGGAGAGTTTCCATGAGCTTTTCACCCAACTCCCTGTTTGCCTGCAACAGTTCCATGGAGAACCTGAGACATACCACTTCTTCCTGTCCCTCAGACGCCGCGTCCTTTCCACCCCAGTCATTTGAGGTACCCATTGCTCAATGTCTGTAAAGGAGTGCATGGTTTTAACCAGTACAGTACCTGCTTTATCCTAACCATAGTAAGTACCAAAGGTATGGGACACACCCATTTTTCCAGCTCTATCTACTCCTACTGACCAGGTGCACTCCACAAATGCCCCAAGCATTGGCTTTCAATAGTACAGTACACTTGCGCGATCATCACTGATATGAGAGTTAAAGGTGGGGAAAAATGGCTCTTGCCCACCCTCACCAGTGTGTACTGTAGTTCCTCTTCCGTTCCTTGGACCTTCTCTTGCAAACCAAAAAGTGGTAGCCCATGGCCTTTAGCTTCTTTGAAATGTAGTGGCTCCA
The DNA here is from genome assembly GCA_029204185.1 of Lerista edwardsae. Taxonomy (NCBI): domain Eukaryota; kingdom Metazoa; phylum Chordata; class Lepidosauria; order Squamata; family Scincidae; genus Lerista; species Lerista edwardsae. The sequence continues at coordinate 13,114,161 of JAJKFI010000003.1, read as the reverse complement.
TATTACGGTAATTTTTGCAAAGGCCACCTGCAAATATGTCTCTTCCTGCCAAATGTCTATGAAGGCTTCCAAATCTTCCTTGTTCCACGTAGGATTCTTCAGGAAGCCCTGTCATGGGGCAACGCTGCCCCACCCGCGCAGCCTGGGGCCACAGCGCCCCACTCGGGGACCAGGTGTGGGGTCCTGAGTGATGGCTGGGGGGTGGAGAGCGCCGCCCGAGCCTTGGGGTGGTCAGAAGACCCAGCCAGCGGTCATCTGGGAGGCACAAAGGGGCAACAAGCCAGGTGGCCTTACACCGGGAGTAGGGGCCCTGGTCCTGCTAGTGCTGAGAAAGGGGCTGGTGTTGAAGGCCTGGTCCACCCTGGGGAGGAGCTCCAGAAGGGTGGAGCCTGGGGTGGGGCCCGGGTGCAGCCAGCTGGAGCATCCGGCTGGCTCATAAAGAGCAGGGCAGCCGAAGGAGAGGAGGCTTCCCTCCCCGTGCCTGCAGCACAAGGAGGGTGGTTGGACGAGGATGGGCCTTACCTTTACCCAACCTTTACCTAGCCCTAAAGGGGTGTGGGCTACCCCGCCACCAGGATTTGGGAACTGGTCAGGAAGACTTCCTGAGCCGGAACCCCCCCCCATTACCCCCAGCCCAGCCCTCCCTTGGGAGGCAGAGGCAACAGCCTCAAGGTGGTCAAGGACCTGGACCCCAGGGGAGCACTTGGGGTGGCCGGTTCCCCAGCAACCTCCCACAGGGAGACCTGGTCCAGTGAGACAACCTCGGTGGGCAGGGCAGGCCTCAACAAAGAGCGACGTGGGGCCAGACGCTACTCCCTGTAAACAGCAACGGGCTGTGATGTAACAAGGCCCCATGAGTGTGAAACATCTGACCCGAATAAATCACCTCATCCAACCTGCTGTGTCCAAGTCTCTTTCAGAGCATCAGAAAGGAGCAATTACAACCGGGTGAGCCAGCGACGAGGGGTTGCCCCCCAGGGGGTGGATCAATCAATCAATCAATCAATCAATCAATCAATCAATCAATCAATCAATCACTAGTATTTATATACCGCTTCTCAACACAAAATATACAAAGACAAATAATAACATTGAAGTTAAATGGTCCCTGTCCCAAAAGGGCTCACAATCTAAAAAAAAAAAAAAAAAAAAGCAGAACACCACGAGCAACAGCCACTAGAAAAGACACTGTGCTTCCAGTTTCCAGTTGAGATTGGACTGTGCGTTAGACCAGTGGGTGGAGGCTGAAGGGGTCTGAACTGCGGATGATTGGAAACAGGTGATGAACGTGACAAGCCCCTTGTTGCTGACAGGAGCAGCTAGAACGATTGGAGCTCCAGTTTCTGCCATCGTTACTTGTTCCAAAATTCAAGTTCGGTCTGCCTTCGTGCCTTTCTCTCCTACTCACTACAAGCAATGCGGAGCTGCGTTTAAAGCAAGACAGAAGGAGAGGCTGAGGCGTGGTGGATTGCTCTGCTGGGAGACAGCCTAGGTTGCTGCCTCACCTCCTCTGAGAATTCCAAACACGCAATAGCCACCTGAGTTTTGCAACCACACATTCAAAACCATGAGTTCACTGCTCACAGAATATGAACCGTGGAAAATGTACTTGGTTCGTTTCATGGGAAAATGCTCAATTTACAGGGGGTTTGACCCAAATGTGCTATACACATGGAATAAAAAGTTATGATGGCATTTTTAATGACTGTAATGTTAATACCTCTGTGATCCACTGGGGTCTGCTTTGTTTTAGTTGTGTTATGTTAATGTTTTAAGCTTTTTATCTTGGTTTTTTCTGTAATGCTGTAAGCTGCCTTGGGTGCCCCAGTGTGGGGTAGAAAGATGGGACAAAAATATAAATAAATAGATAAATCCGAATGCGGTGTACTGCTAGCACAATTCCAAGAGGACCAAGGAAGGTGGATATGGATGGTGTTGCAGCAGTTCCACTTCCTGGCCTCAATCTGCCCCTCTCCTGTCTCAATCCTGTTTCTCCCTTCTCTGCGTCCCGCCTGCCCCCCCCCCCGACGCTGACTTACCAGCGCAGAGGTTGTCAAAGGTTTGCTGATTGCCACTTGCAGTAATGGTGAATGTGTGTTTTGCGACAGCCATCAAGGATCTTGCACAGCCAGGACAGAACACACGTTTCAGCAGCACACAGCCTTCATAGGATTGGGGCCATCAAATAGATGCAATCAATCCTTGTCATGTTTCTTTGTGGGTTGTAGAATGGTTCCAGAATCAGACCCTTGTACAATAATTGGATTTCAGTAGGTGTAAAAAAAGCAGGAAGGTTTGAGCTGTAGTATTTAGGCTAAGTGAATGGATAGCTTAAAATTCTAGGTCAACTGAATCACAAAAATAGCTTACATCTATGGAAAAAAATATCTATTTTTGATCCTTGAGAATAAAAAGCTTGTGTAGCCAACCTGAAAAAAGCCTTTCTCTTTTTCCATCTGTGGGATACTAATTTGAGTTCAACATGTGGTTTAATATGAAAAGAGTTCCGTGATGTCCATTCTTTCCCTAGTGGCTTGTAAAGCCATTGTAAGGAAATCTGGGTAAAGTGCCATGCAGCCTTTCATAGGATAAAGAGCACAGTACTAAAACTGTACTTTTTAATGGAACACATGGTCTAAAAGTTGGAAGTCCTAGAATGTATATGAGCAGGTAAAGCTGTTTGCTATTGTGAATGAAGTGCCTTGTGCTTTCCTCAGGCACGTGATGAGTGATGCCGCCAACTGCCAAAGCCTGGAGTCCTTTCCAAGGTAAAAGCACAACATGAATGAATGTGATGACAAACTTCCTGCGCTACTAGAATTGAGCTGGGGAAAGCCATGGGTCACCATCAGTCTGCATCTGAACTCCTGGATGCCTTCTAAAAATAAGCCTTTTTGGTTGCCAATTGAAAAAAAAAATCTGATTTGCAACTTAAGCACCCTTACCATATCCATTTCATTAATTTATGAATTTCAGCCATTCTTCTGTACAATCCTATTCCAGCATCTGATATAAATCAGAGATGTTAACTTTTCCATTTATGGGGATTTTTCATGCCACACTAATTCCACAAGATTTGCAAAACATATATGATACCCAGTGCCTGATCTTCCAACATTTTAAGAATGGCCTTTATACATATGAACCTTCCCAAGGGTTAAGCTTAACATCAAAACCCTCCCTCATTGTTCCCTGCTACCCAGCACCACAAAATGTGGAAATGCATGGAAGTGTGAATCAAACTTATATGTCCCTTTTGTTCTAAGGTGATGCTAGAAATGCATCAAGATGCTAAAAATCTTCTGAAGGGACTACATGTGCAGGGCTGGCAGCAGACAATTTAAAACATTTGGGGGGGGGGCCCTGGCAAATGGGCATCACCCCTTGCGGCATGGCCCCACTATTTACAATGATGAGAAGCAGGCCTGAACCAATGGTGCCTGGCGTGAAGTATGGTACCCGGAAGTAGGTTGACTATGACATGATATCATTGCATCACTGCCAAATGCTTCTGGGGTACCCCAATTTCAGGTCAACTGGAGGCAGGAAAATGTGAGAAGGACCTCAAATTGGGAAGCTCTATTTCCTGCACCAAGCTTGCAACACTTCTTGGATTACTGCTGGTAGGTGCAAAGTGATGGCTGTGGCTGCAAGTGACACATTCACTACCCTAGCACAGCCCCCCCCCTCAGCTGTGGTGCCAGGTTGGGCCCAATCAGCCTAGCGCCAGCCCTGTACACTTGCATAATTGCTCTAATGAGGCATGCAGAGCATGCCAAAACATTGAGACACCCTACTAACTCAGAAAAACAAAGGAATGTCTATTTAGGCCAAATAAAGGAATGATGGACTCCTTCCTCCACACCTTATGCTAAATTCAATTTCCTTTGTACCTGGGCAGGCTGTGTGGCCTACGCTGTACCCAGTGCAGGTTAGGAGGCACCTGGAAGCCTCCTTGGGGTAAGGGGACATATTTCCTCTGACCCTGTGTTGAGCCCCAGCCTGCCCTATGGGGCTGCTCTGATCTGTGCTAGCTATATAGCTGGGGCAAATCCAGGAAGCCCAGTGTAATGTTGGGAGGGCCAAGACGGGAGGTTGTCTCCCTTAATCCCACCCTCCAGACCTGAGCCCCGTTCTGTCCTCCCCTACCCAGAAATGCCCCTTTTCCACCTTCCCGCTACCCCACCCATGTTGTTGCGCCACTCGTGCCTTACCTGCCAGCGCTCTGGCTGTACTGCTGGCAGGCTGGCACATGTCTTCCCACTGGTGCCACTTGCTCACAAGTCAGCAAAAGTGTTCTTACTAAAAGTACGACTACTGTGCCAGAACACTGCAATGATAGGATTATGCTTTAGAAAGCACGTAGCAACCAAGTCCCTTTTCAGAGATAAGTGTTTTCAGACATCTTGCTGATGCAGCCATGCCAATGGCGCATGTGGTGGTGATGGGGTTGTCACAGAGGTCTCCTCAAGGTAAGAGAATGCTTGTTCCCTTGCCTCAGGGCTGCACTGAGGCTGCATCAGCACTGGAAGATTGGATAGGACTGGGCCCTAAAAGGCTGAATTACTGTAGTACGTGAAGACATACATTGCAAGCATGATTTTTAAAAGACTAATCAAAGACAACAATACCAGGTCTTATAAGGGTTGTTTCCACAAAGAAACGGTCGTGTGTGTAGTTCTGTCTCTGAATTTCCAGAGCAGAGAAACCTCTCAGAACCAAGTGTGAGAACAGCTGTGACAAAACCATGAACAAATGCGTTAATTCAAGTTTGCTATTGCGGTTAGGTCAAAAACTCTTGATTGGTGAGCAGAAACTTATCTTGGTTTGACAAATCTGCCCTCTCATTTTTGAATGTAATAGCTGTAGAGGAAGAAGACCATATTGATTCTAATGAATCAAATTGACACTCACCAGAACAATGAAATGTGTCCCCATTTTATAAATAGTGTCTGTCTGGGAGAACGTGGCCTTTTCTTCCTTGGATTTCTGCTTGACAGGCGCGCAGTACATGGCAACTTTTCTTTAACTATAGCTCCTGCAGAGCTATTTAAAAAGTTGAAACATTACTTTCTGTCCTCTTGGCTCAGATAGCTTATGCGCTTCTCATTGATTTTCTACAACAGAGCAACTTTCCACTAAACAAATCTTAATTGCACTTGTTGAGAGGGCAGCCAAAACTGAAGCTTTTAAACATTTGGAATATGTCCACTTTAAAATATCATTGGAATGGTTGTTACTGATGCTAAATTACAGCACAATCCTGTACATGGCTACTCAATGGGACTTACTCTGAAGTAAATGTGCATAAGATTCCAACCTAACAGCCCAAACCTGACTGAGGGCGCAATCCTAACCAATTTTCCAGCACCGGGGTAAGGGCGATGCAGCTCTGAGGTAAGGGAACAAACATTCCCTTACCTTAAGGATGCCTCCGTGACTACTACTCCACTGCAAAATGTAGAACAGGCCCCACTGGCACAGCTGTATCAGTGCTGGAAAGTTGGTTGCTTAGGATTGCGCAAAAACTGGGAGCAGCCATCTTGGAAGGTGCAGTCCTTACTTTTCCTATATTCCTTTTGTGAGTGAAAACAGCTTGAATTTTCGAGTGAAGTTTTTTTAAAAAATTGTTTTTAGTTCAGTGCTTTGACATAATATTTTGTTCTAATCTTGCTTTCTGTCATGGACGTTTCATGGTTGGGCAATTGCTGCAGTCTAAGAATGCCAGTTTGCATTCCAAGAGTGTTATTTGATTACATCACAATGATGGCACTTCCTGCCTGATGGTGTCACTTCCGGCCATGACATAATGTCCGGTGGGTCCTGACATGAGTACCATTCTAAAAAGTGGGTCCAGGTGCAAAAAGTTCAAGAAACACTGTAACAGAGGAATCACAGCAGTACAGGCTTTCTTATTTGTCAATCCAAATGCCCAGTCCTATTCTCCACCATTGGCACTGATGCAGCTGCACTGGCAGAGCATACGCTGCATCCAGTGGTGGCATTACAATTGTGTAGCCAGCAGGAGGTAAGTAATTTTTTTTTTACTTACCCGAGTAGGTTGCCCAATCATCTATGTGTCTCCTTGGTCATATGCCAGCCATTTTGCATATGGCAGCCTGGAAAACAGAAGATTAGATCTGGTGCCACTGAGATTCACCTCTCCCTCCTCCTCATTTCCTCCTGCCCTCCCGCTTCTCACTCTGAAATTTCTCCTGCCCCTCTCCCCACCCATGAAATGTCCCTGCTGCCAACCCGCTGGAGCCAACCAAGGCTTCTGGGGTTGCTGTGGTGTGTGTTGCACCACTGTCCATTTTTAGCACCGGCCCAGAAGAATGCAACAGTGGTTTGGATTTTGTGCCACTGTGAAAGGAGTTGTACTGTGGTAACACTAGTTACAGCAGCACATTGCCCCACTAGGATTGGGGCCCAAATATATTATTTAATGCATTTAAACTCATTGCGTTTTGTTTTTGGTTTTATAGCAGCTGCTTTGAGTGTGGGGAAGTACCATATAAATGATATTTACAAAGAGAGAAAGCTGTGGGGAAAAAATGCCAAGAGTTTTTAAGTGTGTGTTTTTCCCCTCTAAGCTTCTGCTGCACTGTCTCCTAAGAACTGAAAATATTTTTTTCCAGCCTGGCTGCCTATTGTGAACCAGAATTGTATCTCCCTAATTGAGCGTAGTTCCCTTCCAAAAGGTTGAGTGTGAAAAATGATTAATAGTTGGTGCCAAGCAATTACAGATCCTTACCAAATTTACAGCCCATAAAATCCTTCAGAACAGCACTCGCGAACAACAAGCCGCATAATAAGACCCTTGGTTCTGAAACCAATCAATGAGCCAAATCTCTAATTTGTAATAACTTGTACGAATGTGTAAGAATTTGTAGATTATTGAACAGCTGAGATACATTAAGATAAAAACTATTAGAAGGAAAAAGGCCAAAGGGTGGGAAGAAGGGAGATGGCAGCAGCCAAGGATCTGAATGGGTGGTTCAAATTGAGATGTGAAATCCCAGCACCTCCTACCATTTCTTGACCCCTCTTGCTCCTGCTTCACAGGATCTTTTGATGCTTTGACAATAGAAGCCATAACCACCAGAATTCCCCTTCTGTGCAACTCTGGAATGTATTGGATGGTTGATACTGTGGCCCATAGTACCCAGTCCTCAAAATGTCCTCAAAAAGAATCCGCTTCCTTTCTCACATGCTTCTTCTTGGGAGGAACCCTGAAATACACTTCATATCAGCGGCATCCCTGGGGTTGGGTTCCGGAGTGCCACATGACCCCAGCAAGAGGACTGGCGGGCAGCACTGCAGCCCATAATCACCCCCCACCCTCAGAAAAAAATGCTCCCGGAAACTTGTCTCCCTTTCAGGAATTGGTGGTAAAAAAAGCAGGGGTCATCGAGAGGTGGCCCAAGGGATTATGGCTTTCTCTTTCATTTTTGTTTCTGAATAGCATCTTGCACCCTCCCATCACATATATGTTATTGCAAGCTTTTTTAAAAGAAGTCCCTGCAGTTTCAGAAATCTTTAACACATTTGTAACAAAGATGTATGGGACGTGGTGGTGCTGCAAGTTAAACCGCTGTTGCTGAACTTGTTGACCAGAAGGTTGGTCGAGACCGCGCAACGGAGTGAGCTCCCGTTGCTTTTCCCAGCTCCTGCCAACCTAGCAGTTCAAAAGCACCTAAAAATGCGAGTAGATAAATAGGTACCACTTCAGTGGGAAAGTAATGGCGTTCAGTGCACCTTGGCATATAGTCATGCAGGCCACACGACCATTGAAACTTGTCCTCAGGACAAATGCCAGCTCTTCGGCTTGGAAATGGAGATGAGCACCGCCACCGCCCCCTACAGTTGGTCATGACTGAACCATTCAGTTGTGGGGAAACCTTTACCTTAACAAAGATGTAGCTGTTCCTCAAACATAACCCCCAACAACAGTGGATGAACAGAAACACGGCTGCAATTCTAAACACACTTATCTGAGAGTAAGCCCCATTGAACTCTGGAGCTTACTTCTGGGTAAGCATGCATAAGATTGCACTGTAGGTGAATGACACTTGGAGTCATTCTGGAAATATTCTGGATTTCCAGAAAAATAGCGACCACTTTCCATTCTTAGCACTGCTATTCAGAAGCTCTGTGGCTTTACTGTATAAGGATTGCTTGTGTGGCAACCTACTTATTTTAGACTGTTATCAGGCTACTGAGGAGTAAATTAGTTATGGATTAAAGTCTCTATTAAAGGGACTTTTTTCCTTTTGAAAAGGGTGGCAATAGGAATAAATACAATGGATACGGAAGTCTTGTTTTATTACTGTTGATAACAAGATTTATTGTATCCAAGTCAGAGAATGCCAAAGAAATTAAGTGGTTGTCATTGCAATTGTATACCGGAAATCTCCAAATGTTACTCGAAGCCAAATAACAGTATGCTCTGTGGTTTGGCTCCAGGGATTGATATAAGTTTTACTACAAGCGCATTGTTCATTTTCCTCCCCTCCTTCTAAGCCTCTTTTGCCTACAATAGGCAACCAAAATTCTCATTAAATGCCTAATGAGATTTCCAGCAGAGATGGGCTTGGTTCAGTGAAGTTGCATTTATGCTGTTTAAGGAAGTCTAATTCTGTAGAGCAGTGCTTCCCAAAGTCCTACAAAGGAGTTGGGAGCACTGTAAGTGTGTTCCGGGGAAGGGCTATGGCAGCAATGTGATCCCTCAGATTGTGCTACTGCTGGTAGAGAGGGGTTTTTTTTCCCCAACTTCTGCCAGTGCTAGCCTGCAGGCAGTGGTGTCATTCAAATGATTTAGGAACAGGAACTCACTTTTGAGTTCAAATTCAAATGCTGAAAAAAAAAACACAAAAAAAACCCCAGAAGCAGCCACGGAGCCCGTTAGGATCCGGAACGCCCGTTCTGGTCCATTCTCCCTGAATGACATCACTGCCTGCAGGGCTCTCCAAGTCTCAGGAAGAGTTTAAAAAAAATTGTGAAACAGGAAATGGTTTCCAATCATTTTGTTAATTGATTGCAGAGAGATATCTCCGCAGGGCTCCCCAGGCTTCAGGAACAATTAAGGAACAAGCCTCAGCCTCAATTAACAAAATGATTGGAAACCATTTTCCATGGAGACCCCACGGAGACGAGCACTGGCAAAGGTACCTTGCAACCCACCTGTTTGGGAACCACTGCTAAAGAGGATGCTGAAGTTGAAACAGTTCTCTTTGAAAAAATGAACGTATAGAAGTGTTTCCTCAGCTGTGGGTCGGGACCCACCAGTGGGTCACAAGCTGATTTTTGGTGGGTCATGAAATGTTTTTGAAATATGGGGGGAACACTTTGCAAGAAACCTTGCCTGGTTTGCTGAGGAAAATCATTAGCTGGAATGCTAACCTGTGGTATTAAGCTTCATACCCCAAATTAAAATGTCGCATTTTCTGATTTTCGCTAGTAATTGGCATGCCACAGATCACACGTCAACTCAGTTTCAGCCTTTTGTCTGGACCTGGAAGCCCTTAACTGCACATCTTGCTCTTCAGTTCAGCCTTCTGGCTACCCTGGAATGACTGTAAAGGCTTGGAGGAACGGTCCTTGAACTCCATTTCCCGGGTCTAGCAAACATCTACACATGCCTACTACATGCAAGGTTTCTCGCAACCTCAGGAGCACAGGACCCAGATCATTAATTAATAATTTATTAATTATTCTTAATACATAAAATATTGTTTCTTTATAGATTGGGTCACAATAGGTTGCATTGCATCCTGCTTGGGGAGGTGGGGTAGTCCAGGATGTCTTACCTCAAGGGAAACTCCTCTGCCTCAGTAGGTTTCCCTGGATCTGCAACAGCTGAACTGAGGACAGTAGCGCAGAGGAAATGGGAGAAAGGACAAGGAGAGAATCCTTAGGCAGGCTGGTGCTGCCAGCGTCCACCCCTCCCTCCTCATCAGAAGCTCCCCTGTTCCTCTCCCTCCCTGTCCCACTCCCCCCCTTGCCTGCCTCCTGTGAGGGCAAGTTGTGCTCTGCAGCAGCATGCTGGCCACATCTGCTGTCATTTGTGGTGTCATCTCCAAAATGACTGCCAGAGTCATGCTGTTTGCCATACCATATAGGAATGTACACTGTCCCGCATTATACAGCCCAGTAAGGATTGGGCCCATAATCTCACATACATGGATGGAAGAGGGCCATACCACTCTCAAAGTGGCAAATAGTCCATGTATAACTTAGCTTGTGCCACACAAGGTTCAGGGAACCTTGACACAGAAATGCTAAAGGGTGCTGGCGCATTGGAATTAGGGTCTTTAACATCAACAGTTCTCCCCCTTAGTTTTGTGTTCAGGTATGGTACTTCATAGTTCTTCAGAAGAACGCAGTTAATAGCTGGGAAAACTGATCAGCAATGCCAAATATCTTTAGAACATGCGATTTGCTGAATCCTACAGTTTCCAGAATTAAAACCCATTTCTCACACATTAAATCTTAACACATTAAATTCTTCCTGTGTGAGAAATGTAAATGTTGTTGGTTTCTAATTAAATCATAATAACCATAAACTTTAAGTTTACGTACATCAGATCTGGTTTAGGGTGTTGTAGATACCCACAACACTCCCCTGTGGATTTGGTTTTCTTCCTGTATAAGACCGAATTAATTTATAGTTATAAAGTGATAGCCTAACACTTAATGCATGCCATTAATTTCCTTGAGAATTTCTAAAAGAGCTAGAAGGCAGAGCTGCTATTAAATGTTAAGACTCTGCTTTCCAACCCTATTTCAAATAATGATCTGAACCTCAGAGATCATATAACTCTCTAAAAAATAAATTAACCAAAATGCACAAAACTTTATACATTTAACTATCCCACCCTATAACAGTATAACATGATGCTTAGTCACATTCTTAATTTCCTATGGCAGTCAACTAAAATTGCCTTCATCAGGAAGTAGAAACTAATCCAGATGGTAGACTTCTCCTAGAATTATCTGCACTCACTTATTTGTGATGGTCCTTTTTCATTTATTTCTGGCTTTAAACATTACTATTGTAATTCCATTTAATTAGCTAGCTTCATTCATTATTACTCCTAAAGTTTCTGGAAGCATAGAAAAGTAATAGCCTCTGAATGGGACTTTCCCCATTGGCTATCAGACATTATGAGATGTATCTGAGGCTATATAGTATTATCTATTGCCTCCATGCAGAAAACCAGAGTTGTGTAAGACAGTTAGCAATGGAACAAATATACAAATATGAATGCCAGTTATTTCCCCACCCAACATTCACCAGGAAAATTTGGAAATCTCCCAGTTAAGAATGGCTTTCAGGAATGCTGGGAGGCAGCAAGAACTTCCCTCATCATTCAAACTGAAGCTCACCTGAGCAACATCTAAGAGGTGATGAAAGTCACTCACATGAATATCTGGTTCAAGCCAAATGAGATGGATTGATGTAACATCTTGGATAAGCCTGCCCATGTTTAATGCTTCCTGCCTTCCACGGGTGTGAAGCCCAGAGGAGGCTGGTGGGAGCAGAATTCTGAAACAGTCGTGCAGCCCCATCCTTTGTATGTACACTCAAAAATTCCACAATGGCCAATAGGTCTTAAATAGGATCCAGCCAATTCTTGATAAAAACCCAAGTGTAAGATGATCACTCTCTGATCAGGCATTGGATAAAATGAGTAGGAAAGGGTGCGTGTTGGTAAGGTGACAGCTGAAATGCAGAGGAATAGTTGCGCAGAATGAGAACCCAGTCCTGTGGGCTCGTATCACTGGCGCTACTGTGCAGCGTCAGCTCCAGGTATCATAAACCTACCGTAAAGCACACTAATGGCCCCTCAGGGCTGTGGCACTGACATTGCATCGTGAGACCATGGTAAGTGTCACTGTGATCCAGCAGTGCAGGTTGGGGCCAGCAGGGGGCAAGAGGAAAGGTGGCCCTGAGAGGGGGGTGGGACTGGCAGAGGCTCTCGCCACCGCATCTTCAACGCTCTGTGTCAGGCTTTTAAGCAGTTAAATATTGTAACGGGGGGGGGGACTGTGAGGAGGCAGCCAGCTGGCCTTCCTGGCATTGTTGAGCAAGAGAGAGGTGGGAGCTGTTGCTTGTGTGTTTGTGTGTGTTTGTGTGTGCGTGTGTGCGTGTGTATGCGTGCACACACATACACAATGCAAAAAGAGCGGGCAGTCCCATAAGTTCAGAACCCGGAGATCTCTTTTACCACCAGCCTCAGGGCCCAATTCTATCCAGCCCTCCAGCACTGATGCAGCCACAATGCAGCCTTGAGGTAAGGGAACAAACATGCTGCTACCTTGAGGAGGCATCTGGGACTGCTCCCCATCACAGGATGCAACATAGGCCCCATTGTCAAAACTGAATCAGCACCGGGAAGCTGGATAAGATTGGGTCCTGAGTAAAAACATTTTTGTAGGTTGTCTTAAACCCTTACGCAGCTTCCTGAATTTCCATCTTAGAAAGCAAGAGAGGATTACTTTGAGTGTGTAGATACATACTAGTGTATCTGTATTTTCTGGCAGTTCAATTACCTTTCCCCCCCCCATTATCGTTGAGAGATGCACAATGCAATAAGCAGAACACAGTTTCAGCAGGGAGTCCATATTTAAGCATGGCCACATGGATGAGGCTGATGTGGCTGATAAGAAACACACAGCAAAAAGCCTGGTCTCGGTGCCAGTTCGTAATGGTAGCTTGTCAAATAGGAACTTCAAAAGTCTTGTTCAGGACCATGGTGGGAGCACAGGGTTAAGGCCAGTGGTGTCATTCAAATGATTTAGGAACAGGAACTCACTTTTGATTGGCACTTGTCGGGAACCCGGAACCAGCCACGGAGCCCGTTAGGATCCGGAACGCCCATTCTGGTCCGTTCCCCCTGAATGACATCACTGGTTAAGGCCCTCATCCTCCTGTGGTGGTCCCAATCCAGATGGGGCTGTCTGTGATATGGAAAGAAATGTGAAGTCTGTCAGCACAAACGCTGAAGTTCTGTGAGAGAAGCAGTTCAGGATACCTCATCCTTTTCCTTTGGCATTCAAGGAAGGATTTGAACAATTCAGTACAATCATTTTGGCACCTTCAAATGATGCTTGTATTTTGCTTTGAATGTAAATGTAGATTAAATGCCTTTGTTTTTGTTTTCCTACCGACATCCCAGTAGCTGGTGCCTCCAACAAAGAAATCGGCCACAAGCCCTACATTCCAAACTTCTAAAATTCACAGGTATTATCCTTGCAATATACTGTCTTCTCTCAACAGCCTGCTTGGAGTTAAAACAAAAGACATTTTTGAGAACTGGCTCAACTTGATTAACCACATGAAGGCTAAGCAGGCATAAATATGCTGCCGCAATTCATGGCTTTATGGGTGTAAGGACAGGTCTTGACCGTCAGCTGACACCAAATAGCAGAGCAATGAGATTTTGCGAGTTGCAGGAAATAGAGGCTTATTGGAGAAAAGAAAATAGCCGAGCAGAATAATGGCTTCTGTCCCTTCAGATTATGGGCAGAATGGGCTTTCTGTGACTTGGCTTTCTCAGTTCACATCAGCTTTACTTCAGCTACCATAAGCTTCAGCTTACTACAGCATCACCTTCAAATTAAATCACACCTTGCCCCTTTGCATTATATAGCAGTTCTCTATATAGACACATTTTTCCCTATGATGCCTGACTCCTTTTTTAGTTTAGGAAAGCCTAGAATCTTCACAGAAGATTTGGGCTGACAAAATCCCCTCCCCGATGATTTAGTTAATCCTTTTTTGGGGGGGGATATATTTGTTTTTTAAAAAGCTATACAGGCTTTACAGGTGATAAAGGAACTTGGAACATCTTACTTGGAGGTCACAGCCCATATACTGTATACCATGACACAATGTGCACCTTTTTTTTCTGAGGCCTCCATCTTTTTGGCTTATTATGTTGGCACTCTCCAATCAGCAAGCAAGACAGAGACTTTGGATAATTATTTTTTATTGATAAGATCACAACAAGCTCAACATGCAGCAGGGAAAAAACTCCACTAGGGAAAATTAGGAATTCCTTACCTGGGAATCTCCTATTCTGGGATGAGGAAAGGGGGGTCACTCTGCACAGATGGGAATGCCCTCACACACCAGAAGACAGGGTCAGATCCACAGATCTTGACTCCTCCACTAGGGAATAAAACCTGACTGTGCTGGCAGCTATGATTGGGGGAAATGGCTGGGTCATCTAAATGGGTCCCCAACGGGTGTGACATCCTGGCTCCAGGCACCACCCCAACCACCACCCCAGTGTTGGGTTAGCCTTTCCCAACCAACCCCAAAGGGTTGATAAAGTCTTGGGTTGGTCTTTGTTTAAACCAGCCAAGGGGCTCATCAGCCAACCTCCCAATCCAGACGGTATTGTCAGAGTGGTCCTGGCTCACCGCCTCACCGCCTGCTTACCTCAGCCCCCATCACCAACCCCCATCCTGGCTACCCAGCCAGCATGCTACCTGCCCAGCCAAAGGGAACCAGTTCCTAAACTACTGTATCCCTAATCACCACTCATACATGTCAGTCCAGGGTAGGTGAAAAAAACAGCAAGCACAGCTAATCATGTAGCTCACAAAAAAATTCTGCCCAGCACATTGTACATTGGAATGCAGATGCTCAGTAGGATTTTCCTGATTTTATGACATTGCAGAATCCAGAATGCTTTTAACTCCTACTTGTGGGCTTCTCTGAGGCAGCTGGAAAGCCCCTGTGAGAAACAGAAGCATAGAGTAGACGGGGTTTTGTCCTGATCTAGCAGGGCTTTGCTTAATTTGTCTGAGTTGTTACACACTATTGAACGTCTTGTCCAGTCAACTGTTGGGTATGCCAAGTCTGGGCAGCGGTTGATGATAATGCATGGCCTCTGAGGAGCACTGGGGACATTTTATGTTTGACTTGTGGCCTGTCCAAACTGGAAACGTGCCTTAGAAAGCATTCCCACATCTTCCACAGTGCACAAGGGTTCTCTTGTAATGATGTAGAGTTTTCTTACCAGGTAAATCGATGTGGAAAGGGTTCCCTTGAGGACAGCCAAACAATGGCAGAAATATTAAAATGCATTTAATTGTTTGAGAAACCTTTCCCACTTTGTTTCACATGAATTTTCACGGGTCACACTTAAATTGTAATAATTGTAGAAATACGAATACATGTTATTAAACCTTTAATGGGGAAAGGAACACCAGTTATCTGCTGTTCTAAAACAGGCACATTCTATTTTACTTCAGGGACTAAAGACGACGTGTGAGAAGGAACTGAGAACTGTAGACTTAACAAGGAAAAATTTGCATATTATTTGGTTTGGTTGGCAAACTTTATTTTTAGACTGCTCATAATTATGTTGAGATTCATATTGTTGCTGGTTGCAATGGAAGCAGCATCACTTTGAGACACTGTTGGAAGGGGATGAGGGGCTGTTCTGAGGTGAAGTCCAAGAGACGTCTTCTCCCATTTTCTGGAGTTTTGAAACCTTTAAGCAAAATCCCCCCTTAGACCTTCATGTGTTTTCCCAGATTTTTTTTTTTTTTTGCGCATCTCAAGGCCACATTTCAAGGACAGATCAGAGATAAGACATGTGACATATAGATGTACCTCTCATGCCATCTTCTGAAAAAGAACAAAACAGGAAGCTGATTATGGGTGAAGCATTAACCAACTTTCCAGCAGTTGCAGCTCTGAGGTAAAGGAACAAACATTTCCTTACCTTGAGGAGGCCTCAGTGACTACTACTCCACTGCAGGAAGCAGAACATGCCCCATTGGTATAGCTATGTCAGTGCTGGGAAGTTGGTTAGGATTGCACCCTATGTCTTCCTAACTTTGAGAAATATGCAACATCATAAATTTGTTCTTATTTTCTTAATCTTATGAGCTACGGTCACTTATAGCCTTTGTGTAGATGATTATTGTTTCTTTAAAATCCAATGTAAGCCTATGTAATAGAATTGAGAGCGCAATCCTAACCTGGTGTTAGGCTAGCACCGTTAGGCCAGCAAAGTTTGGGTGGCACAAGGGACACTGTAAAGTATGTTTGGACCACTCTTGGCATCAGAGAGGCCAGCACACAGACGTGTGCTGTCCGAGAGTAGTCCAAACTTGCTTTATGGTGGGCCTTGTGCCAAACATTGCTGGTCTAACTGTGCTGGCCTAATTCCAGGTTAGAATTGCACTCTGAGTGTCAAATGGGATTCTTTCTGGTCTAATTTGTTGCCACTAATAGTACATTTGCCCCTTTGTTCAGGCCGCAAGCAGTTTATCTTGGTTTTAACTGCAGCAACTGCATATAGAGAAGCCTATAAAGCATCATTAAAGGCATTGGTTATCTTCAGGTAAAGCCATAATAAGAGCTACCATCACTATTTCATGTGACATCTGCACTATGAAATCTCTAGATAGTGATAAGCAGCGATAACATTACATGGCTCATTGCTTGAACTCACTGGCAGATTAACACAGCACATTAAAAGGATGAGGCTACTGAGTGAGTGGCTATGTCCAAAGAAATCATTGACAGGATATTTCTATTAGTGAGCAAATACAGAATATGCAACAAGTCATTGAGAAAGAAAGAAAGTTGAAGTCATTGAAAAAGAAAGCCAAGTACCATTGAAATAAATGGGGATCCAACACTACCCTGGACTTAGCAAAGTCATGGGCTGCCTTATCCTAACCAGTGCCGGATGAGCGGAGCCGAATGGTTCATACTGTATCCTGTGCAAGTTAGGAGCAGGCTGGATGACTATTCAGAGTAAGGGGATATTTGTCTCCTTATCCCAGGTAAAGCTCCCACCTGTATACTTGGATCTGTCCCAGCAAAATCACTGGCACAAGTCTGAGAAAACCCATGTAGGGCTTTCTGGGCCGGGAAGGGGGTTAGGATATAGTGGAGGATTCCTCCTCTGACAGCACCCTCTTCTAGGCCTGAACCACCCCATACCTGCCCTGCCCCACCCTAAAACTTATGTTCCACCCTCCCCTGGCCCCTGTGTCACTCAGAGCGCAATCCTAAACTGGAGTTAGGCCAGCATAAACTAAGCCAGCAAAGTCTGGCCAGCACAAAGGCTACGTAAAACATGTTTGAACTACTTTTGGACTCAGGGAGGATGGCTCATGTCTATGTGCTGGCTTTTCTGACTCAGAGGGTGCTCCAAACATACTTTACGGTGTCCCTTCTGCTGGCCAAACTTTGCTGGCTTAGTTTATGCAGGCCTAAGTTAGCTTAGGATTGCCCCCTTAGTGCTGCACTTACCCGCACCAGTGGCCATTAGGCTGGATTCAGCACCTGTGGGACCGCAAGATCTTCCCACTGGTGCTCCCTACTCACGAGTTGTTGCAAATGTGCTTTATGGCAAACCTAATACCAATGCAGTGGTCGCTAGCTCTGAATAGGATTGCAATGTAAGTCACTCACATCCTAATGCTATCAAAGTTGTGGGCTGTTGTTCAGCCATGGTTGTTGGGTGGTAACCAAGAAGGAGAGGTCATAGGCCAGTCAGTGTTGATTCTGTTAAGTGGTGTACCTGAGTAAGAGTCCTTGGGGACAAGCATGGATGAGAATAGATGATCACATTGGTTTGCGGTAGTCTCAGAAGACTTGTGGAGCTTGCATTTCCTCACACCCAGTAGGTATACAGAATATGCACTTTCCATTTGGGAAGAGGTGGTCCATGTGAACCTGAGGAGTGGTCCTCAGAAAGTGTGAGATCTCAGAAAAAAAGATTATCACCTTTGATCACTTCCAGTGTCTCAGGGTGGATAGCATTGGGCTTTTTTCTTGGACTTAGTGGGACTTATTTCTGGGTCAACATGTAACAGTTTCATTCCACAATTGTATATATGTTGCACACACAAGCCCTGTTAAGGCAGGATCTACATATTTTTCTGAGAAACAACACCATAATGATCTCTTGATGCAAAAAGTCTTCTCTGAATATAGCTTTAGATATTATAGACTCTGATGTGACTGGCCTGAAAAGTACATTATGTGCTCTAATCCACAGTGTGTGTGTGTGTGTGTGTGTGTGTGTGTGGGTTATGCGGAACTGCATTAAATCATCTATTACATATTGTTGTTTTTCTTCTTAGCTCCAATCATGAAATCCAAGAGAGGAAAACATGTCAAATCTATAGAAAGGAAAGCTAGCATAACCTGTCAGGTCTTCAGCAATGTGGAGGAACAAAAGTCTTCTTTTCACTTAGCCAACTCTCCCATAACAGACCTTCCTACGTCATGGGTCATGATGGGAATGTGTAATCTCTTGGTTTTAGAAGTAGACTATCTCAGAATGCCAGGTGCAAGGGAGTGGCAACAGGATGCAGCTATCTTGTTGTCTTGTGTGCTCCTTGAGGCATCTGGTAGACCACTGTGAGATATAGGAAACTGGACTAGATGGGACTTCCAGCAGAGCTCTTCTTATGTTCTTATGATTGGCAAGCATTGCGTGTTAAAGAATAGGGATTAGTGTGCACTCTGAGGTAAGTGAATTGGTCAAGGTAGGCTAGGACCAACTGCCAGAGGCTGCTCTTTATCAAGATGCTAGCTGGGAACCCCTCAGACAAAGGTCATAAAGCCAACCGTAAAGCCTCCTCAGCTTGGAGAGAGCATTGCAATCCAGAACTTTCTCAACACCCTTTCCAGCGGTTGGCATAGATACGTATAGTCACTGATTACATATTATTTGGAGCCAGGGCAAAAATGCTCAACATGGGGAAATAGACAGTACCTGGATGTTTCCCCAAGAAAGGAATTCATAGGTGGAAGTGGAGTTCAAGTTAGGACCCACTGGAAGCTACCTGTATTGAAATAAAATTGTGGCACTAATGTGGATACAATCCAAACCATTTGTCTCATGTCTAATTGGGGGTATATGGGCAATGGAGGTGAAGAAATAAGTAGCCAGTGATGGGTCCACATCATAAGCAGTAGTATAGCTAGAGGCAGGTCACAACACTATGTTTTGCACAGCACCTCCAGTTTGCTCTAGACCAGTGTTATTCAGACTGTGAATCGGAACCCACTCAGTGGGTCGCACCCTGATGTCAGGTGGGTGGCGGAAAGCTGGGAGCAGCCATCTTGAGAACTGCAGACCTTACTCTTGTTATATTCCTTTTGATGTTTCATGGTTGTACAATTGCTGCAGTCCAAGAATGCCGATTTGCATTTCAGGAGTGTTGTTTTATTATGTTACAATGAAGCAGTTCGTGCTTGGTGATGTCACTTCCTGCCAGAACATCACTTCCAGGTTAATGACATCACTTCTGGTGGGTCCCAACACGAGTGCCATTCTAAAAAGTGGGTCCCAGTCTAAAAAATTTGAATACCACTGCTCTAGACCAGTCATTCTCAATGGGAGCCATATGCCCCCCCCCCCGGGGTACCCTGGCACACTTGAAGGGGACCACAAACTGAAAACAATACATGACTTTGTTTATGGGCACAAGCCTAACCTAGAGTTAGGCCGGCACAGTTAGGCCAGCAAAGTTTGGCTGGCACAAGGAATATTGTAAAGTATGTTTGGACCACTCTTGGAATCAGAGAGGCCAGCACACAAACATGTGCCATCCTCCATGACTCTGAGAGTGGTCCAAATGCGCTTTACACCTTGTGCAGGCCAAACCTTGCTGGCCTAACTGTGCTGGCCTAACTCCAGGTTAGGATTGCGCCTAGTGTTGTATCCTTGTTTGTTGGGGGAAGAGGCTGGAACCTGAGAATTGTTCCTAAGGGGAGTCAAAAACTGTTGAGAATGACTGCTCTAGATAGCTAGAATGGCTCAAAAGGGGAGGACTAGGGGCCACTTGCATGGTGTATTGAAGAGCCATGCCAATATATAATAATAATAATAATAATAATAATAATAATAATAATAATAATAATAATAATAATA
>JAJKFI010000003.1:13043042-13094229 GCA_029204185.1 Lerista edwardsae | reverse complement strand
TAATAATAATAATAATAATAATAATAATAATAATAATAATAATAATACTTGGATTTATATACCGCCTTTCTTAGGTCACCAGATTTCTCTAATGACTATAACTCAAGGCGGTTTACATGGGCAGACTTTATTCAGAAATCCGAAGGTTTTTACAATTTATACAGAAATGTTCTATCTTTCAAGAACTACACACATACAGATGGATCTTTCTGGATTTAGTCCTTCATTCTGGCCACCTGTTTGTCTTCTTGCTGGCTGATAAATGGCTTCCCTGCTCCCACTAGAGAAGCAACTGAACTTCGGCGCAACTCCCCCTCACACAAGGCAGCCGAAGCTCAGCTGTTAATCAGTCGCAATTAACGAGGTCTGCCGCTCACAGAGACTTCCGGCTGTCCCGAACTGGCGACCTTCAGATCTTCAGCTCTTATCTTCAGGCAAACGGAGGCATTAACCCTCTCGACTAAATCTTCTGCCCTAAATCTTCTGACTAAATCTTCGACTAAATATTAGTGCTGTGGCCCCCCTCTAGCTATGCCACTAATCATAAGGATCAAAATGATGTATGTAAATGCTTCTGGCTGCAAAAAAGACAAACAGAACCAGAATGGAAAACACATTTTTTGCTTTCAGAACAAGATCTCCATAACAATACATGACTTTTCCTGCTGCTCCGATTAACATTTTTAATATTCTTTTACCTCTGCACGGCAGTCAAGAAATATTTCAAGATGCTATACAAGTGTGAAAGAATCTTGCAATGAATTCAATCTCATTGATAAATATGCAAGGGGTTTTGCCACGTATAATTACAGGACCCATGGGTCTGAAAGGAAAGAATAGAGCTAAGGCCGTCATGTGGTAGAATACAGCTTGTTGATTAATTTTTATGCTATAAAAGAGATTTGATTTGCATGATGCACAGTACAGAATTAGTTTGTTGAATATTTGGCCATGTTCTTTTTAATCTCAGTGGAGAATTCATCTTTCCAATCCATAAGATTAGCTGTGTTAGTGGCACTGTGGGTTAAACCGCTGTTGCTGAACTTGCTGACCGGAAGGTTGGCAGTTCGAGACCACACAATGGAGTGAGCTCCCGTTGCTTGTCCTAGTTCCTGCCAACCTATCAGTGAGTAGATAAAAATGCACCTAAAAATGTGAGTAGATAAATAGGTAGCACTTCGGTGGGAAGGTAACAGCATTCTGTGCACCTTGGGGTATAATCATGCCGGCCACATGACCACGGAAACTTGTTCTCAGGATAAACGCTGGCTCTTTGGCTTAGAAACGGAGATGAGCACCGCCCCTTACAGTCAGTCATGACTAGACCATTCGGCCGTGGGGAAACTTTTCCCTTTACCTCAGCTTAAACCATGCACATACACACCCATATAGAATGCCGTATTTGATTTTAACTGGAAAGACTCAAGTTCAAATTCCCTGTCAGCTTAGAAGCTCACTGGGTAATATTGGGTCAGCTGTTTTGTCTGAGCCCAACTTCCTTCACAGGATTGTTTTGAGGACACAAGGGCAAGAAGAACTATGCACTGCCCTGAACTCCTTGGAGTAAGGGTAAATGAGAGGACTATGTAAACACCCATTGGCACAAACTTGTGGTGCCATATTGAAGACTCTCAACGTTGGAGATGGTATTTGCATAGTACGAAAATCAAACCTGAGTAAGGAATTGCTCATCTATGTGGCCAGTGGATCAGATTAATCATGAAGAACTACCAGTAATGTTTTGTCCTGACTTATTGGTCCCAGCTCACAATGGCTCCTGTGAAAGCAAAGCAGAGGATGCTCATAGATTGGTCAGCACTTGTTAGAGCTTCACAGTTCCTTGGGTATGTCTTATTCTGTATTCATACTCCTGATGGCTTCTTGTTCTCTTGCTTCCCCTGCTTTCTTGTCTAATTTCTTAGGCCTTTTTGGCCTGCATTCATTCCCAGTCCAGACTGTTTTATCTTACTTGCCATATTTTCCCCTAATCCAGACAGTTTCAAAACCTTCCAACCCAGTTCTAGATCCAGTAATACTTTGCTTATATTCTGGAGCCCCCACGACTTGCCACTTCTGAAAATAAGAGCTGTTATATGTCTATTCAGGATTCAGTCTGAACCTAGCTGGAGAAGGAACTGGAGTCTACTGGCTAGCCACACCCTTATGCCACTGCAGTTCATGGCCACATCCCCTGCAAGCAGCAGTGTCATGTAACCGGTACGCTGGGCGGGAGGAACGGGTGAGCAGCATCCCGCCCATTGCGTTATGCAACGGGCGGGCTGCCGCTCACCCGTTCCTCCCGCCCAGCGTACCGGTTACATGACACTATTGCCTGCAAGCCCTGGCGTTCACCAAGCACTGAATGCTGGGAAGTTTATCTCTACATTCTAGAACACTGGTTGGCCAGGATTCTAGAACTTGGAGTGAAACTGGGCCTGGACTCAATCCTTGTCTCTGCAAGGAAGTATGGAGCACAGGGAGGACCACAAAAAAGCACTAGCATGGGGGTTGTGTGTGTGAAGATCCATTGCATTCCCATTCTCCCTCTACTTGGGTACAGACTAAATGCCTAAACAGGTCTTATATTAGCATGGATCTTTGGTGTAAGCTCCAGCAGATGATTTTCCACTGGTCCAGCAAAGAAAAGAATAATGAATGGTCGTTTCCCTGGAACATTTTTCACTGTCAGAGAAAAGGCCTTTTTGCATCAATCCACCTCCTGCTCTCCCCTTGTTCAGGCTATTCTACCTTTCCTTTCCCACCTCCTATTTTCCACTACCCTGCTCCACAGTAACCGGCTTAGTTTATATGAAACTGAGAATCCCTGGTGTGAAAGAAGTTGAGCATCCTTTTTATGATCGTTTTTCAAGCCTTAGGAGCACAACTGTATTTAAAAAAGAGACCGCCAACATGTAGGTCACTGCTTAGAAGGAAGCAGGTATGGCTGAAATGACTTTATTCTCCAAATTCCCCCTCAAAATCCTTCTTTACAAACATTTATGTAAAAGGTTATCCAGGTAGTATCTGAGTGCTCAAATATTTGATACTTGAATCTGATATCTAATGTGATTTGATTTCAATATTTGGTATCTGACATTCAATATTTGACAAGGTTTGATAGTTGACATGAAATAGTATTTGACAGTGTTGGTAGCAACAAACTATGGCTTTCTACCTTCAGGAAACACTTTCCACTGGTGTCTGCACATCTACTACAGAGCTATTGTATATTGCTCTGAAGGCAGGTGGTATGGTTGAGCTGCCAGTACTGCCTGAAACTAAGCAGGAGAATATGTGGCCTTGTTTTTGGATGGGAGACAGAATGTCGGGCTGTGACAAGCTACTGTACCCACTGTGGCAGGATGGAGTCGCTGAGGAGCTGATTAGTCAACACAGTGAGAATTGCAGGAGAGTGTGTGAGAAGGCCAGCCAGCAAAAAAAACAGGTTTTTTTTTAGAACTTTTATTTATTTTCAGAAAGGTAAAACATTTAGGAAGGGTAGGAAGAGAAAGGAATGGGATTTTCCATACAGGTAAATGAGAATTATAACACTGTTTTTTACGCTTCAATAAGTCTTTCTACATCAAGTTATTCTAAAACGTATTTAAGCTTATCTTATGCTTATATAAGCATATAGTTTTATAGCTTTATAAAGCTTTATAGTTTTATCTCAAATTGTAATAAGTTCTTTATTGTTTTTCTTCTTAAGAATGGAGTACAATCTTGAGGACCTGTCCAGACTTGATGTACAACTGCCTGCTGAGGCTCGATGGCACGTAGCCCGTGGAGAGAACCACACTATCAAGGCTATGTCTGGGACTGAAGATTCGGTGAATCACATAATACTATACTGTACATTTGTTTAAAAAAAAATTGTGATTTAGACTAGCCTGCCCATGTAAATTGCCTTAGCCATTTGCATTGGCATGGGAAAGGCAGGATATAAATTATTTAAATAAAATAATAAATGAATATTGTGTAGGGCATACTTGGTTTCCATGTGATACTGATGCATCACTGTGAGCTGAGAGTTTGACCTAGAACATATCTGAGATTTCGTATGCCTTTTCATTGTTGAGAAAGATTAGTCACACGTAAGATGTTCTTTGGGAAAATTGGCTTGCCATTACTGATCTTATTGAGGAACCCTATTTAAGTTTGCCAAGAACCCATAGATCACCGAAAAACAATTTGAAAGTAACTCAGGATATCCTCTGTGGCTTATCAGACGTATGGGATGATATAGTATTTAATATCTGACAGTATTTGAAGTTGGCATGTAGTGTCATTTTGTATGCATTTGATAACATGCAACTTGTTTTGACAGCTTGTGAGATTTCATATTCAAAACCTGACAAAATGAAAATAATCACCAAAGATCAACACATTGTAAGAGGCGATTTGAAATTTTATCATGGATGCCAAAATGGGAAAATGTGCTGAATTTCAAGATGAGTAAATACTTGTTTCAGCTCTAAAGTATGTAGCAGTGGAAAGTGAATATATATGATAATATATATTGTTGTCCAGCTGTTAGTAAGGTGTCGGATGTTTAAAAAATTGCTTTTGATCTGAAATTCCCTTAATTCAATATATCCTCTTCACAGCTTAAAAAATAGCAAACGTTCCTCATTATCTTTTTCTCTGTGGATGATAAATGGTTTGCCTTGTTGCAAAGTCCGTGACCTTGTTCTGAATCTAATTGGAAGTATGGAGATGCCCCATGATCCTGCTGAGACACCACTGCCTCTAAACGCTACTTTATCCTTTCCCAGATTTCTTGTTTCATTATTATTAACACCAGCGCATTTCACCTGGCAGAGTTCTTTGGCACTTATAGATGCATGCTTCTGCCTTTTCAGACCTAGTTAGATGAGAAGATATCTTACCCTGAAATAAACAGGATTTGAACTGTGTTTTATGAAACTCTGTTTTCTTTTTCTTCCTTGTTGCTAAGCTTATATCTTCAGCTAGCTGTGAAATAATTAGGTGGGCTCTTTGGGGAAGGGCACAACACCAGGAAGCAACTCTGATACTGTTTGTGCTGTGCATGGGATGCAACCTGCTTTCCAAAAAAGTAAAGAGAAGTTTAAGAGCAAGGTTTATTTTGTTATTTACAGCGCATTCTAACCAGTGCTGGAATAAGCAGGCCAGTTGGCCTGCGCCTCATCCAGCCCTGCTTAGGAGGCAGCTGTGGCAGAACTGGGACTAAGGGGACTAATGTCCTCTTACCCTGAGGAAAGCCCTTATATTATGGGGCTATTCAGAGCTGTGCTAGCCAAATTGCTGATGCAACTCCAAGAGGCCCATGTAGGACCGATTGGGCTGGGAACAGAGGTTAGGATTCGGCCTATGTACCAGAGGCCAGTGCCACTCATCTCTCTGGGCCAGTCTGCCCACAGGCCCACCCCTCCACCTGCCCCTGCCCCAGTCCTAACTCAGCCGGCGCATACTTACCTTTTCCAAGTGGCACAGGGCCTGGAACTGAGCACAGACAGCACACAGGCATGCACTCGCTCATTACAAATGTGCTTTACGGTGCATTTGCAACGCTCTTGGAGTGGCACAGGAGACTCATCCCCAGAGGAGGATGGCGCTGGTAGACAGTTTAATACAGAGTATCACAAGTCGTAAGGCAAACGCAGTGAACTGTCTAAATTCACTACACAATGCAAAATCACATTTGTCTTGAGAAGGTCTTGTCATGGAAGGAGACTGGAGCCATCCCTAATAGATTGTCTACATCTGCTTAAGCACAACAGTAACAACATTACTGTTCTACGTTCAACAGCCAATCTCAAGACAAAGAGCAAATTGCAAAGACTCCAAATGTACCTCTGGTGCATCCATGTATACTGTCTGCAGCTATGAAAACAGGTAGGGCTCACCCTAGACTTAGCTTGACAGTTTCTTCAAATAGAGGACAGATGGGGCACCTGAGCTGCCAAGGGAGGGTATGTAATATATTCTGCATGCCTCATTGGCCCTTCAACCATCTATCTTCAGAATTTTCCAAAGTGCAGATGATGACCCTCTGTAATTTCTGTGCCATTATTTAACCTCAGCAGCCATAGGCTGCAATCCTTTCCACACTAACCTGGGGGTAACTCTTGTTCTTTCCTGGGACTTACTTCTGAGTAGACTTGCCTAAGATTGAGCTGTTACATAGTCAAGAAAATGAAAACCACTACATGAAGAACCAGTATTCAGGCACGGCAATAACTCCAACCATGTATACTTGGCATGTTCATTTCTTTACTCAGTTTAAAACTCTGGATGAATAGCACATTGAAGTACTACAAACGCTATATTTCTAGTGAAGATTGTCTATCGTAGTCTGTATTCAGAGTGCAGTGATGGGCAGGTTTCAAGGAAACCAAAGCTTTTTTGCAGCTAGCTAAATCAATTAAAATCAATGGCAGTTATGTGGCTAAGCTTTATTTTAAAAAAAAAAAACAAGGAAGAGATTCATTTTAAAACCACACATATGGTATAAATCCAAGACAGATACATTTGAAATGTTGGGCTATATTTGAATATCATGCAGAGTTCCATTATAAGCTATAAGCCTCACATGTGTAACTTTGAAAATACCATTTCAGCCCAATTCTATGGGCTTGCTGCACTGCTGTGGGGAGGGGGGAAGAACCAGGGGGAGAAGGTGGGAGGGGTTAGATCTGGCAGCAATGGTGCCTGACAGAACTTATCCTGCCTTTTTGAACCTCCCCACCTGTGAAACATATCCAGTGGTGTCATTTACAAACAAGGAATGGGAACGCTGGGCGGGACTTCCGCGTGATTGGCTGCCCCCCGTCCCATTCCGCGGCTGCCGTGGCCTGGGGGGGTGCCTACTCGCTGGGGGAGTTGGGTGGGGGGCACGCCGGAGCCTGGGCGAGCAGTGGTGGGGGGCGCAAACTGGGGGCAGCCCTCCCCCGAGGCCAAGGCAGCCGCGGAATGAAATGGGCGGGCTGCCAATCACGTGGAAGTCCCGCCCAAGTCCCGCCCAGCGTTCCCGTTCCTTGTTTGTAGATGACACCATTGAACATATGCCACCAAAATAGATGGCGTATGACCATGGAAACCCACTGATAATCAGGCAACAAAATATGTTCACTTACCTAAAGGCTGTCCAATCAGAGCTAGTGGAGTGGGATCAAATTGGACTGTCAATGTCTGCCATATAAGTTTAAGAAGGTGGAATCTCAGAACTATACAATGCGATAGGGCCCTCTTAACTGGAGTTAGAGCCCAACCTTATCCTTTCCACAACCTGCCAAAGCAGCAGTGCCAAAATGGTGATCACTGCATTCTATGGTGGGAGGGTGGTTGCATAAGTCTCCTCTAGGGAAGGGGGCAATTGTTCCCTTACCTAGAAATAAGCCTTTGCAGTTCAAGGCGTCTACTTGGATCTGCAGCAGCTACTTAGCTGGCATAAATCTGCATTAACCCATTTCACAGGATCAGGCCTGGGAACGGGATTAGGATGTTGTTGGCACCACCACTCAGGACTTGATGCACCCATCACCCACTCCCTCCCCACCCCACTTTGCTCCCTCCTTGCTCCCATTCTGCCCTCCCACCACCCTTCTGCCTCTCCCGATGAGTAGTTTCAGTTGGGATATGCGTCAACACTAGCATGAAAGTGCAGACAGTCCCACTGATGCTGCCGGAAGCACACTAAATTCTGCGTCGGTGGAGCACCTTTTGCGATGGGCACTGACTGCTTTATGTCCATTGCATACGGCACCATTGCAACGGAAGATCCAACATTGCGCACATCCCTGCAGTAATTATAAGATTGGGCTGTCCATTACAAAATCATAGGGAGCTGCCTTATGCTAGAGATTGAATTGGAACCTTCTGCATTCTACCACTGAGATACAGCCATTCCTGCAATCTTACACAAACACATGGAGTCAGCTGCACTGACCATAGTGGGGCATACTTCTGAGTGTCTCTTGAAAGCAGCTGAACAAATTAGTGGTGGAAACTACTCAGTTCATTGTTTTCCATTGGATGGAGTCATTACTAACTTCAGCTACATCCTGGCAATGGGAACTGTGATATTTGTTGGCCTGCATCCCCAAATGAAAGACCCTAATTGAAAGTCCTGCCTTCATAAATAAATCATTTGAACTTCATTCATCCAGTTAAATGTATCTTTAAAATGTTACAGAATTTAGGCAGAGATAAAATAATGGCAATTTTGTTTTGTTTTCTGGATAAACCATCTTTAAGATGAAGCTTGTGTGCTGTTTTCTTTTCATAAAGCCACCAAAAAAATAAAAATAAAAATCAGGCTAGCTTACTTCTTCAAACCACAGAGTAGCACAAAGCAAATTGTTTTCACATGCATAATCTGACTATAATTAAAGAGCAATCATGGATTTTTCATTTGATTATTAAAAACATGTGCCCTAGGGATGTAGAAAACCCCTCTGAGAAATTGGCATCCTTCATGCTGCCTCAGATGATGTGCTTGGGGAGGAATCTCTAAAGTTGCTTAAAGTTTTTCTTTGGGTGAAATCAAATGCCAACCCAAGAATACGGGAAACTCCCTTGAGAAAAGTCACTGGTCTTTTCTAAGCTTGTTTGGTTTCCATCAAGAATTCCTCAGAACAGTTTGCATTTTACTCCTGGTCCTCAAGAAAAAGACCCCTTCCTTTCCATCAACAGGAAAAATAACAAGTTGCAATTTTCCTGTTTATAGAAGAGGCTGCCTGTAATTATCTAGTAATTCAGGTTTTTTGCATTGCTTATGCAAGCAGGTCACTGATATAAACAGTGAGCTGGCAGAGAGGCAAGCACAACTTACAGCAGAAACTGGACTTGTTTCGGAGCATCTTAACAGGGATCATAAGAGGAACAGGAAGAACAATTTTCAAGGGTGGAGAAGGCCCCAGAGTCTGGAACCAACATAAAACAATGCTTCAACTCTATAATACTGAGTTCTCCAGGCAATTCCCCTGGGACAGCTCAGAATTAGGGTACAAAAAAACAGAGTGATTGCCCTTAAACAATGACATAGGTTGGGACCCGCTACACTGTATAGTATATAGGTTATACATAGGGTTACTAGAAACAAACAAGGACAGAGTGACTATTCCTTTAACTGTTGTATAGAAAAGGGAATTTGACAGGAGCCACTTTTGAAACCCTATCATGATGAGCTGCACCTGCCTAAATGCCAGCTTCTATACAATAGTTAAAGATACAAGCACTCTTTCCCAGTAACTCTACCTATACACACACACACACGTGTGTGGAAGTAGATGCAATTGAACAAAATGGGACTTACTTCTGAGTACAAGCATGCTTCAGCATCTGCAGGGTATAGGTTTCTGGGCGCACGTGCACACAAACACACACACACACACACACACCCATGAATAACTGAAACCATGGATGAGAGGGAACCTATGTTAAATATAGCACTCTCCCATGCCCCCACCTCTGAGCAAGGTTTTTTAGCAACCCAAAGAAAGAATATAGGGAGGTAAGGGGGGGGATCCTGATCTGTGCATAATTGAAACTATGGATACAGAATCAGTGGATACGAGGGCTCACCTGTAGACATCTCTAGGATTGGGCTGTAAATGGTTTGACTTGGGCTAACCTGTAAAGGGTGCAGTTCTTCTCCCAGTATCCTCTCTTTGGTCTTTACAGAGTTAGCTAGCAAATACTGAGAAAAAGAGCCTCCAGTTTAGTTTCCCTTCTCCTGGCATCTGCTTCCTAAGACCAGTTTCATATGTTAGATTTATAGCCACCTCCTGCCAAATTCACCCATTCACCAACAGCATTCTTAAACCTATGCCAGCCATTTTTCTGGCATAAGCAACACTGGGCTGGCAAATGGTGGTAAGATTTGGCAAAAATTGCTTCCACCAGATCCACCCTCTCCCAGCCTTGACACCCCCCAGTTCTTCCCCCTCTCTGCCCAGGAACCTTCTCGCCATGCCAGCCTACCTGCCATGGTGCCATCCAGAGTCTGCGACAGGGGCGATCTGCCACTGCAGCTGCCTTGTGGCAGCAGCAGGCTCAAATGGCCCGGCAGTGGCTCAATTGCAGGGCCTTTTATGGCCGCAGGACACCAATCCCACTGGTGTAAAGTATCCACAGGATTGAGCTATGAATTGCCTTGCATCCTCTCTTGCACTATTTGTACTTACACTATTCGTAATATTTGTATTCCACTGTTTGTATTAACATCTGAAGAGGAACATCTAAAGGGGAAATGAGTAGAGGCAATTGTAATGACAATGAGCATGCTGGCACATGTGGATTTTATATGTGCATTGCAAAGCCTTCGAAATGAGAACTGCTTTAAAATTCATGTGTGGAAACGCCTTAGGGGTGCTGTCCTAGCATTACATGCACACTGACATGCAAACATGTCCCATTGTACTTAGTGGGCTCAGTCCTGAGTAAGCATGGATGCATTTGGGTTGTGCAAGTCTTCTGTGAGGGGTGAATTACCAAAAGAGCTGAGTCAGGCTTAGAATATGCCAAGCAGCAAAAAGCTTTTTCAGTTACCCAAAAATGGAGACAGATTTCCTGATTGCTATTCCTACTGTCTAGTCCAATATTCTTGATGGCAACACACTGAGTATTTTGCTTTTGCCACCTTATAGAAAAGACACACCTACAAGCAATAGAAGTGTGTACTGTGAGCACGACTTTGACATTTCAAAAAGTGACTTCTCATTTCTCATAACTGCCTTAAACAAAACCTAATGATTTTTCCTTCTTAAAAAAAAATGAATTAAACATTGCATAACTCCGGAATGAATAACAAACGGTACACCCCTAACCCTGTCCCTCCTGGAAAAGAACACGCTAAGCAATCGCCAAATAATTGGTATTTGTATATTCTAAGCAGCCTCTGTATTTGCAGGGAGGACAAAGGAGGGAATGACAGACGCTTCTGCAAGATCTCCTCGTTTGCAATGTTAGGAGGTTGTTGTTAGTCACGAGCGCTGAATCACAGTCTGTACTGCCAGGGCTGGCCTTAAGCCAATGTGACCAATGTCGTCACATTGGGCCCCGCACTTGGGGGGGGGGCACAAACTAGCGTAGTGAGCATATCATCTGCAGCAGCAGCAGCAGCCAGAATCTCTATGGGTTGTAAGTCAGTGGGGTGAGCACAGCAGCTTTGCTTTGGGCCCTCCCACCTGCCTCTGCCTCCGAACTGCCCAAAATGGGCCTCCTAGAAGCAGTTGGCGGTGATGTCATCATGTCACCACCAACTATTTCCAGGTGCCGTGTGCAACATCACAAGGGCTTTTCTTCATGAGTGGGGGCCCCATAGGAATGCCCCACATTGGGCCCCACCACTCCTGGAGCCAGCCCTGTGTATTGCCTACACTGTGACTTGCCTTACGGAAGGTCAAAAGAGCTCTTCTGCATATTTTCCAATAGACATGAGATAAAGTTTGGATTAAGACTGGGAGCCCAATCGTATGATGCAGGGCCCCTGTAGGAGCAGCAGTGCCAAAATGGTTACAGCTGCATCCTACGGGGGTCACGGGAACTGTAGGGGACACCGTCACCTCAGGAGACGGGAACATTCATCCCCTTCCCGCAGGTAAGGGCGCTGGACTGCCAGCACCAGCGGTGAGTCTAGTACCTTATGGCACTTTTGTGGTGCCAGAGATAAGGGTGCATAAGATTGGACCTTGAGCCAGTTTATTGAAATCACTCCAAATGAATCCAAATGAAATCAATCCATATCATCCAACAGGATGATGTAAACCTGCAGCAGGTCCTATTTCCAGACATACAGTATGTCTCCTGTTCAGTTCAGGCACTTACCCTGGAGGAGACAACATGCCCCTGTTAACAACAACAACAACAGTTTTCAACAAGAAAAGGTCATAAAGCATTTCACAGACAAAACTAAATAATTAACAGCCAAATTCTAATTGGACTGAGTGCAGCCTGGCTAGTGCAGGCCACTGGCGAGGAGACCAGAGTAGCCTCTGCAGAAAGCCACTGTTCAACCCACAATGGTGCAGGATGCAGTGTGACTGCAGTGGCACTGGGGAAGTCTGTTAGGGTTACCAGATTCAAACTAGGACCCTGTGCCTATACTTTTAACCATTGCACAGAAGAAGGCATTTTGGCAGGTGCAGCTTTTTAAACCCTTCCATGTTGAGCTACACCTGCCAAAATTCCCTCTGCTGTGCAATAGTTAAAGGTATAGGCACAGTGTCCCAGTTTGAATCTGGTAACCCTACCTAAGTGGTTCCCTATCCCCAAAACAGTCACAGTCTAAAAAGAGGTACAGGCTGTTCACCAGCAACAGCCACTAGAAGCATCTAGGGCTGCTGTGAGATACAGGAGGCTGGATTAGATTGGATTCTTCTTTCAAAAGTTCAACTAGGGTGCTTTCTGTGGAAAACAAGTATTCAAACTAAGAGCCCAGTCCTATGCATGTCTACTCAGAAGTAAGACCCATTATAATCAATGGGACTTACCTGCAGGTACATGTGGATAGGATTGCAGCCTAATTCTTTATAGCTTTGATAATGCAACATCCTAAATCCCCATGGTCCTATTATAGTTGCATTTTTTACTTCCTTTCACCATTCAAATTTTCAATAAATTCGTAAGTCTTGTCTGCCTGCCCTGTATAAATTAATTCTTCCATGTGTCAAACTGTTCTTTGAGCATTCCTTTTTGGACTTCGTTTGCTTTCTTAATAATTATGTTCCCTGTGTTGTCTCTATTGCTGCAGCCTCCTCTCATCTCACAAGGTTTTAAACTTTTTCTTTCTTTTTAGAAAATCACTTATTTCTTCTGTATGACTTCCTCAAACATGAAGCTCCTTAAAAAAAAGTTCATTTGAAATTGTTTCATTTTAATTCAGTCTCACTATATAATCCTCTTCTCTTATTCCTCTTTGCGTGCTCTTAGCAATTTGATTTTTATATACCTGTGTACCCTATCGCAAAGAATATTTAATTTCTAATTTGTTTAACATTCTTCCTAACTTTTAAAAATGGTCATCTGCATTTCATTAAGACTAAATCGTGCTTACTATTGGCATCTGCTCCTTAGTGTAGCTAGGGGGGAATGGTAAGAACTTCAGGTGCCCCAACGCACCAAGTAACCGGCCCTTCCCATTCACCGTCGGAACCAATCTGGGCAAAGATAGCAGTGTACAGGCACTCTCTGAATCAAACAGTGGCTTCTGTGAATTGCTGT
The DNA here is from genome assembly GCA_029204185.1 of Lerista edwardsae. Classification (NCBI taxonomy): domain Eukaryota; kingdom Metazoa; phylum Chordata; class Lepidosauria; order Squamata; family Scincidae; genus Lerista; species Lerista edwardsae. Next base: position 13,081,023 of record JAJKFI010000003.1, on the reverse strand, counting down.
CACTTCCCTGAATGGCTCTGATGGCAAGTGGGAATTGCTATTTACATGGTGCATTGCAGCATCTGCAGTACTTACCGTCTCCCGCCCCAGCTGTGCTACTGCTGCTCACTGAATAAATCCACACTTGACTTTACTAGATCAGTGGTTCTCAAACTTTTTAACACTGACTTTTTAGGACCCACTTTGCAGCATGACAATCTGTCCAGGATCCACCAGAAGTGATGTCATGGCCAGAAATGCTGTCACTGTGATGCCAGAGCCTGCTGCTTTCCTGAGAAAGGAGCAACAGGTTGGCTTATGGCTCAGCCATTCTCCAATAGCAAAGTGAATCAGAAAGAAGAAAACCCTATTTACAACCTTGACACAAGCAAAACCACCACACAGCCCTCCCCCTTTCCAGCATCCCATCTTCACATCCCATTTTCAATATGGCTGCTCTAGGTGCTTTGTGACCCACCTGAAATTGGTTCACAAACTACTGGTGGGGCCCAACTCCCAGTTTGAGAACCACTTTACTAAGTTATTAAATCAGCCTCTCACTATGTGTAACATATTTGCTCCTCTTGTGCTTTCTGGTCTTTTCCAAGCACATTGTCTTCTTCTGTGTACCTCAAAGGTATATTTATTGTTATTGTATTGGCTCATCTACAATATTCCACCACACGATCACCTCTATTATTTCCTCTAATGTTGATGATCTTTCACATTCCAATTCTAATCTCCCTTTTTGATCCTATTCACATCTGGTATCCACAAAGAAGCCACTTCTCAGGTGTGGTGGGGTCACCCCAGAAGGTTCTTGCAGTCCTAAACAGATATGGAATACCCAAATATGGCAACAATCCTACACACACTTTACTGGGAGTAAGCCCCATTGAACACAATGCAACTTACTTCTGAATAGACATGCATAGGCTTGGACTGTCAGTAGGCAGGCCAACAATGGACTACAATATGCAGTGGAGTCAAAAGTTGCATCTTGCTCAATGTGCTTTCAAAGCACATTGCAGGGACAGATGTGGGTTAACCAACAGTGTTTCCATGTACAAGCTAGTAATTTTGGAGCCAGCTGATGGCAAAACAAGGTTAAAGCAAGGCATGTGTCTGAAGCGCCACTTCCTTGAAGGAGTTATGTTGTCATAGATATATGGAATAGCCATCTACACATGTTCTGTCAATTCCTATCCGTTCACAGGACTATTTATGTATTTGTTGGTTACTATTCACCTGATTATTAAATAAAGGACAACACAAAGTCAAGTTCTGATACCCGAGTACATAATCAGTGCCTTTCTGTTTTATTTCTATTTTGTTTATTCTGTTTGAAATTCTTCAACCAGTATTTAATATTGTTTTGGTCCAGGGAAAGGGAAATATGAATTTCAATAAAATGCAGACGAGGAATGGCTAGGGCGATCTTTTCAGTAGTACAAATCAGCACAAATTAAACTATGCTCTCCACCGGGACATCCATGATTGATCTAGTGACTTAGAAATATATAAATAAAACAAAATGCAGCTGTCTGTGGAAGGATGCTAACTTGATCAGGGAAGTGGTACTGGTACTGGGGGGGATTTAACCCTTTCCTCTTCATTATTTTCCTTAAAAACCAGCCCCTTGAGTTGCTGTTTGCTCTGCAGTTGTATAAATCATGCCAATATTTTTTCCTCCAATAGAGCACTAACAAAGAAGGGGAATAGATGTATTTAGGTAATGAAACAAGCACTGGGAAAAGAGTTAAACAGCCCACTTCACTTCTCAAATAAATGAGAAGTTTGCTTATGGCTGGATTGAGGAAACCAATTGTGGTAGATCAGTTACAGATCTCCCAGCATAACATATACATTGGCCCTTTAAAAGGTAGTGTGTTGAGAACCAGCATTTTGCTAGTCCCGTAAGTGCCAAGGGCAGAGCTGGGGGCTTGTTCCATCTTAATCAGAAAATCGCATGCATTTAAATCTTCAGTCTGTTTTTAAAACCCACCCCTCAAATGGAGCAGATTTCCTTCTGTCTGTGGACAATAAAGGTTGGAGGGGGTTGAAGAGAGTATAGGACTGGCTTGTATATTGGGAAAGGCAGGAGATACCCCGAGGAGATGGGGATGGTATCAGCAATGGCCCCTTGTCCCGGATTAGCCAGGGATTACAGGGTTAACCCCCAAGGTCTCTGCAAGCCTCAGAAGCACAGCTGCAGGCTGATGAGGCCCCTGGCTAGGAAGGGATTAGCACAGGTGCAGTTGGGTGTGGCTGATGGTAGAGCCTGCCTAGCAACAGACTCCGCTTGGCTTGCCTCAGTATAAAGTTGGAGACAGGAGCTGCAGTAAAGCACCTAGGTAGGTGCTGGACGGACAGATTGCTGGACTGCCTGCAGGACTGTTGGATGGACTGGCTGAAAGACTGGATAAGGTAAGGTTATTGTGGGGAATAACCATTGGGAATTGTTGCATATCTGCCACACCCCTGGAGCCACCAAATGGAGGAGGCAGTTGTGGCTTGGGCAAGCTGACTGCCTATTGTTTGGTGGTGGGGTTTGTTGGTGCTAGGGTATCTGGAGCTCAGCCAGTGATGAGGGCAGTCTGGAGGAGGCTGGCCAGCTGGTGATCCTAAGCAAAGCTGCTGGAGGAGAAGAGGCCCAGTGGGTAACTGAACCCCTTCCCTCTTGCCTATTTCTGAGGCTGCTCTGAAGGGGAAACTAGTTAGCCTATTGTGGGCATTGGGGTCCTTAAGAACATAAGAAAAAGCCTTGCTGGATCAGGCCAAAGGCCCATCTAGTCCAGCTTCCTGTATCTCACAGTGGCCCACCAGATGCCTCAGAGAGCACACAAGACAACCAAATGCTTGTGTCCTGATGTCCCCTGCATCTGGCATTTTAAAGTAGATTATTATTACCCTTGCACCACCCCCAAGGAAAACACCAGACTGAGGTTGGGGTTTAACTTTATTAAGCACAATGTAAATGGAGACCCAGCAGGGAATTTGGCAGAACAGCTTGCCTGTGTGCTTTTCCCAGGAGACTAGGAAAGGTAGAGGCGGCAGCAACACCTAGCTTGCTTTAAAAAGGGGGGGCAGCAACAATTGTAGTACTGCATGTACTGTGGCAACACTTACCTACCCTCTTACTGTTAGGCCAGAGGTGGTGTTGACAAGTAGAGATGTCCATGAGTGACAAGTAGAGAAGGGGTTCTTTGGATTTTTGTGACTGTTGCTTTTTAGTGCTTGCAAAGTCTTGAAGTCCTTTGAAAACACATGGAAAGAATGCTTGCAAAAAAAACAAATTTCCTCCCCCTATGCAAACAAAGGTAAAAGCACAAATCCTTTGCATGTGCTTGTGAAAAACCACAGGGGAGGGGCCCGAGGGACACTAGCAGGAAGGGGCTCATCCTAATCTACTGTGCCAGCCTATGCACAACTGTCTGCCAACCTGCTAAAGTTGAAGCCACTCTTCTGAGCATGCTCAGAAATGTCATTTCCTGCTAGGAATATGGGAAGTGGAGCGTTTAAAAAAATGCTGCAATGGTAATGATCTATAAATGCTTTCCACTAAGAAAAGCTTACAGATTACAAGAATATATAGATTTATATTTGTTGCTACGCTTATAGTGGTGTGTCCACTGTGTGGCAATATTCCTTGAAATAGTCTTTGTATTTACAGGACTGCCTTTGGATTGGCCTGGAAACTCCAGAAATTAGCACTGTTCTCCAGGTGACTACAGAACCCAATGCTAGAGGTTTCAACCAGATATCCTTGGCTGAATAAAGGAACATGAGACCTGAGCAGCGGAAGGCACGGTCAGTCACCTGAAGAGGGAGGGAGACAGAAGCAGATTTGTCTTGTCCATCTTCGAACGTTCCCTCGATTGGATGATAGAGAGGTCCGAGTTCTGGCTTAGGGAGAGGGGGAGGAATCTCAGCCATAGAAGAACATTGCTTAGCTGTGGAGTGGGGGAGGAGTTTTCATTGCGGTGACCAGTTTTGTATGGAGTCACGCATGCTCGCTTGCTCACGTAACAGCCACAGGTCAGCCCAGGTTTGGTGGAAAACAGGTCTCACTGAATGAATGATGTGCTGCAGCCAGGACTATTCTTCTCCATTCCGTTCTTCTGAGTTAGCTGTGATGTGGATGGCGGGGGGAGCGGGAGGTTTTGTCGCTGTGGCCGGTTAGGAGTGAAGCACTGTCTGCATCTCAGGACTGCTGGAATGTTAATGTTAAGTGTGAAATGACTGCACCCCTGCACCTCCCATTTTGACTGTTTGTAGTCAAGTGTGCATGCCTGACTCGCCCCACGGCATGCCAGGAAAAGGCTCGTGACTCATGCAAATGACTTGTGAAATTCCAGGTGGAGTCACCACTGGCGCATGCTAGGACTTGTGCACGAGTCAATTCACAAGGGGGAGAAGACTCCTGAATTGACTCGACTCAGATTTTGAGACTCGTGCACAACTCTGGGTTTGCATCATTTTGCGCGTGTGTGCATGCATGCAGGAAGACAAATTGCATATGCTGTCTGTTAGCTAAATCTAACAGCACAATTCTGTGTGGGAGCTGGCAGGCCAGCTGGCCTGCACTGCATGCTACCCAGGTTAGGAGACAGCTGGAGCTCACCGTGGGACAAGGGGACATTTGTCATGCTTACATTTGTTGTGCCTTAAGGCATATTTGTGACAGCCCTGGGCCGATGCAAGCAGCATGTGTTGGCCCAGGGTGCAGTTAGGAATGTGCCCTCAGTGTCTGGATCCCAGCACCTAGCTATAGCACAGTTCTAGAATTATGTTATTTTATGTTTATCAGGGCCCTATTTGTCTTTTGTGTTTTTCCCCAGTGGACTGCTTACCTTCTGTGCAGGGCCCAAAAATCTGCTGTTCTGCCAAATTTCCTGCTGGGCCTCCCCAAGGGCCCCAATGCCCACACTAGGCTAACTAGTTTCCCCTCCAGAGCGGCCTCAGAGATAGACAAGAGGGAGGGGGTTCCTTCACCCACTGGGCCTCCTCTCTTCCAGCAACTTTGCTTGGGATCACAAGCTGGCCAGCCTCTTCCAGACTGCCCTCATCACTGGCTTAGCTCCAGATACCCTAACTTAGCCCCAACAAACCCCACCACCATACAATAGGCAGTCAGCTTGCCCAAGCCGTAACTGCCTCCTCCACTTGGTGGCTCCAGGGGCCTGGCAGCCATACCAGATCCCAATGGTTATTCCCCATAATAATCTTACCTTATCCAGTCTTTCAGCCAGTCCATCCGACAGTCCTTCAGGCAGGCAATCCAGTCAGCATTTCATCCGTCCAGCACCTGCCTGGTGCGTCTCCTTCAGCATCTACCAAGGGCCTTTCCTACAGCTCCTGCCTCCAACTTTATACTGAGGCCAGCCAATCAGTGGGCACGCTTTAATTCATCAGCCATACCCATCTGCACCTGTGCTAACCTCCCTTCCAAGCCAGAGCCCTTATCAGCCTGCAGCTGTGTTCCTGCTGCAGGAGTTCTGGGATTAACCCCATAATCCCTGTCTTACCTGGACAAGGGGCCATTGCTGATACCATTCCCTATCTCCTCGAGGTATCTCCTGCCTTTTCTAATACACTGGCTGTCTGCCTCCCAGCAACCCAGAGTCCTTGCTGGTTCTGTTGCTATGGGAGGCAGCAGGGACTTGGCCGCAAGCCAAGGGCCCTGCCTGGCGTGGATTGGACAAGGCCATCCTCCAGGCCTCATTGCTATCAGCTGTGGCAAAGGCCCACCCTCCCTGGCCGTGGGAACATCCTCATTTCCAACCTATTTGTAGCCTGATCACCTCCACAACAGCCCTAGTCCTCCATCATTTGTTGAAGTCCAGCCAATTAAGCACCAATTAACTGAGCACTTCCCCATATAGCCTTACACTAATTGAGGAGTAGCCCGCTGACCCTCAACACCTTCACACCACCCTGTCAGCACCGTGTAAGGTTACTCTTCTTTGTCTTCTAATAAACAGCGTTCCCCCCTCAGCCTTGGACTGGACTGGCTCCTTTCTCAGATCCCGAAGAAACTTTAGCCTGCTGCAAAAGCCACTACAGGCTGAAACACCTTCCCTTATGTTCCAAAGTACATACATATGAAGCATTAATGAAACTTTCATTGAACATAGTAGCCTCTAAATGGCACACTGCTAAAGCCTCTGTGCCCCTGTTGTTGCTGTTGACTCTGGAAGCCAGTACTGCTACCTACAGTTGGAGATACTTCTTCCAGCCTTCACCCTACACCATGCTTCCAACATAGAGAGAATTTGCTTCCACCTAAAAATTTCTCACAGCAGCCAGGAAGGAAGATGAAAATTAGGGTACTGGCCTTGTTTGCTTTTCTGTCTGGCTTGGTGGCTTTTGATGCAACTATCATCAAGTCACCAAAATACTGGCTTACACATTCAAAACTAAATAAATATTTTAAGGAAATCTACCAATGCTCCTTTTTAATTACTGCCACGATTGAATTTAAGCTTCATCCTTGTGCATTCAAATTGCATTTCCATGCATTCATTTAAAAGTTGAATTTTGGAATAGAGATTTGCACTCAATTTGAATTATTTTAGTTACATTTAATTAACCTGTTAGAAAGTACTGTTTTTCCATGGTTTAGTACAGCACATATTATTTAACACCGGTAGCTGCATTTATTCTAGCAGACTCTTATTCATGCAGGGAAATGCTGCTAGTAACGTATAAATTTTTAAAAATGGCACTAGCCGCAGTCACACAAGAACTGTTATCTCTTGCCCACAAATATTATAGCTGATATAACATGAATATAACTTCCCTTAGACGTATTCTGGTCATGCAACACTTGTTTTCACAGTTTCTTGGAGCTGAATGAAAACCCTGTGGCACAGGCTGGTGGAATAGAGAGAGAGATTGTTGACTATGATGATATGCAGCCTACAGACCATTCACCTTTGAAAAGGGAGACCAACGGAGCAGGGTGAATAGGACAAGAAATGAACAGCATTCAGTGGTTTGATTTCTTAAATGAATAGCTTTCCTTTGTGCTAATATACTTAACTTGCAAGTGTTCCAGTGAGTGATCTTACTTTCAAGAGGACTATTTATAAAATGGATGACACTGGAATAGATATTAAGAGCGCAATCCTAACCTGGATTTAGGCCGGCACCGTTAGACCAGCAAAGTTTGGCTGGCACAAGAGCCACCGTAAAGTGTGTTTGGACCACACTCGGAGTCAGGGAGGATGGCACACATCTTGTGCTGGCCTTTCTGACTCCAAGAGTGGTCCAAACAAACTTTACAGTATCCCTTGCGCTAGTCAAACTTTGCTGGCCTAACTGTGCCAGCCTAACTCTGGTTTAGGAATGCGCTGTAGTGGATGTTGTAAAGATCAGCTGTTAAGAAACCTGAAGGTAAACGTTAGCTTTATATGATGAAAACAGATAGCCCTTTGGAGTATCAAGAGTATCCTGTTGAAAACCATTTTCTACCAATCATGTGTCAGAGCAACATTGGTAGAAATGCGATCTCCAGACATCATTGTAGAAAATGGGTGATGCACACAAGGGATTGACCATGAATTGGAGGGGTCATCCTGGCAGCAGGCTCCCCCCCTTGACCTAAGCACATTCATTAGCAGTTCTCAAACTGTGGGTTGAGGACTCACCAGTAGGGAAAATGACAGGGCGAATTAGGCTTTGTGCTTCATGAGTTAAACAAGCTGGGGCTATTTTTTTTTTTTTGGGTGGGGGAAGGAGCAATTACCATTATTGCCACACCTCTTGGCATTTATAAACCAGGCGGCAGCCTCTAAAGCCTTTAAAAACTTTGAGAACCACTGCATTAGATCATTTGTAGAAGGCAGGGACATTCAGTGAGGGGTTAGCAGGTTTGGCAGAACTGCCTCACCAGAGTCCTTCAAAAAATGCTGCCGCCACTGTGAATGTGCAAGCCCTTACAATGCAAGCACTCCAACCACTATTCAGAGCGTGTGGGTTGCGAGTGCACTCACACAGTGGTGGCAGCACTTTTTCAGAAGACACTTATCAGGGACACTTCTGCCTCACCTGCCACCCCCACACTGTGCATCCCTGGTAAAAGGCCCCTGTGCATACAGGGTCCTCTACAGATGTTCCACAGAAGGCATGAGAGTTAAGGAGCACAGCTGCCATTGATAAGCTACCCTCTTCCACATATGGCTTTTCCATATTTGGAACACCTAAAATGCTGGGCAGCCCAATCCAAAGGTTTCCCAGAACTTGGTAGGAACAGCGGTAGCCAAACAGCTACCACTGCATCCTATGGGCACCATGGCAGACCATAGGAGGCTACCCCAGCTAAGGATGCAGGACCACCAATAGGTCCGCTACTTTGCCGGCACAGACTTGAGGGCCTTTCTGTTGGGATATGTGACCTGACATGGAGGTTAGGATTCAGTGTTGGACACCACCACCAGTCCCATCCCCTCTCCCCACCCAGTTCCGCCAAGCTCAAGGGACACTGTAAAATATCTTTGGACCATTCTCGGTGTCAGAGATGCCAGCACACAGACGTGCACCATCCTCACTGACTCCAAGAGCGGTCGAAATGCACTTTATGGTGGCCTGTCACCCCTTGGCCCTCAACCCGCCATCCTGGCTGAGTGAAGCACTTACCGGGACAGTGGGGGGAGCGGCAAGGCAGAGGCTAGAGCCGGGGATGCCTGACGGCAGGCTGCAGAGCAGGGCCATATCCCAATGGTCATAGGCGGCTTGGCGGCTGGGGAGGCCGCTGCTTTGGCCAGAAGCTGGGCTGGCTGGCGCAAGGGCAAGGCAGAACCCGGCGGAGCACAGGCCGAGGCTGCACGACCGACCGGTACTTCCGGAGCCGAGATCTCGCAAGATCTCGACCCCGTACTCTTGTTGGGCGGGGCGGGGCCTTGGCTGACTAGGCCAAGCTCATAAGGAGGCTGGCCGGGGAAGCAACTGTCAGGCTGGGCAGTCCTGTGGAGGCAGGACACTGGAGATGACCGCAGGGGCTGGCCACCCTCCTCCCTGGACCGGCTTCCCATCAGGGGAGCTTCCGCCTTCCCCAGTGAACAGGCAGCCCTCCCAGCCCTGGGAAGCCCTGTCATTCCTGCTCCTGCTAGGGCGTGGACACCACAGGTGGGGGGCAAGCCCTAGGGGGCCCCTCACCGGCCAGCAGCACAGTGCCAGCCCTCAAGAAGAGGGCAAGGGGGCCAACCCCTCCACGCCCAGGGGAAAGCAGCCTGGGGATCCACAGACAAGGAGGCGTGGAGGGTGCTGCTGGGTCGCCAGAGGAGGCGGAACTCCTGGTGAAACACTAAGTGGGGGGCGCAAGGGGGCCCGTGCTGTAATGTGGCCCTCTCAATGAATGTCAAGTGCCTGACCCAAATAAGCAGATTAAAGCAAACTCAGCAACAGCTGTCCAACGTATTATTGAGCCGAGGATCTGCAAAACGTCTGTGATCCAGCTCGCTCCGACGCCCTCGATGTCCAACGACGGCGGGGTGACGGGCATGGACTTCATATGGCCCTTGTGCCAGCCAAACTTGCTGGCCTAACTTGCGCTGGTCTAACTCCAGGTTAGGATTGCACTTTGAAGCTGATTCACTCTTTTTAATATTGTACTTGTTTAATCAAATTATAAACTCCTCAAAGAATTACATTTCCTTGTGATTTCCCTCACATAAGTTGGTTTGGTTTTGATAGGCCTGCTGTGCAAGGAGCCCCAAAGCCAAGATCTATTTGTGTATGCCTCCTTTGTGCCTCTGATGCTGAGCTAAGCTGCACTGGATTGGAAATGCCTTTTTATGTGTGTCTTGTATCGACACAAGAGCCCAGCTGCCAGCTCTTAAGTAACAGCCATTCATGTCACTATTGTTCTTTCTTGTATTGTGAGTTAAATGTTTGTTTCTGGTGGAGAAGAAAACAGATGTTATTGAGAGACTAGAAGCCACTCAATACATTAAAAAAATCAAACAGAATAAAAAGAAAGGGAGAGAAGAGAAACTGAAACAAAACAAAAAGGCCATCCAATGTACCAGGGGAAAAGCATGACATTCCCAAATTTCACATGCTCCAGATTTGTCATCAGCATGTTTCCTGCTCTGAAACAAATAAAAAAATATGACAAATGGCCATTCTAGAAATACTTGCTGGGCAGTCTGCTACAAACAGCACCCTACTTGGCATCTATCTGAAGGTAGTAATATTATTTCCACTCGAGGGAATGTTAAGGGGTTAAAGGTTATTTAACAACATTTCTCTTACAAAAATGATTATACAAATGGGCTTTAGGGCACATTCCTAACCAGCTTTTCAGCACTGACATAGCTGTGCCAAAGGGGCATGCGCTGCATCCTACATTCTGGGGAGGGGCAATCACAGAGGCCTCCTCAAGGCAAGGGAATGTTTGTTCTCTTACCTCACAGCTGCATTGCCCTTACCCTGGTGCTGGAAAGTTGGTTTGGACTGTGCCCTTAGTTTTTCTTTATCTCCTTGGAGTGATAGTATACAGTGAAGCACCTGCAGGATCCTCAGAGCTATTTTGCTGAGGGCGCAATCCCAACGTGCCCTTGGGCCAGCGCATGTCATTTGTGCTGGCCCAGCGTCATTGCAAACATGTTGTAAAGCACATCTGCGCCAGCAAGGAGGACGCTGGGCCAGCACAAGGAATTGCTCAGACCCAGGGATACCACAGAGGATGCCGGGCAGGCCTGTCCCATGCAGCTGAATTTGGCCAACACGGGGGGCTTGTGAGGGTTGGGGAAGGTGGGAGGGAGGCAGAACCGGATGGAGGATGGAAAGAAGCCAGCCCTGTGGATGAGCCAGCCCGGAGATGGGCATAGAGTGCAGATCTGACTGTTAGGCCAGATCCTAAAGCATTTGGCTGGTCTTATGTCCAGGTGGGCTTCAGGCTTCAAGCTCTTACAAGCAAAGGCTTCTGTTCACCTTCCAGCAAACTGAAGATTTTCCCAGCCACTGTTTTTTTCTTACACAAAACCCTCCCACTTAATCCTCAGTTGCTGTGAATACACTTGAAGCTCATGGTGACATCCAGGTCAGAGTCAAGATGAAACTGGTCAGTGCACACTCTCTGAAATATTCCTTGACCTCCTGGGGGAGGACAAAGAGCAGAACAGAGTCAATCAATTCCCTGTGGTTTGTTCCAGCCCCAAACGCCACAGGGATTTATTTGAGCCTGTACTTAGCAATTCCAAAGGGCTACAGATTCCACTCTGCTGCATCTCACTCATTGCTACTTCTGTGGTCAGGTCATTTTTAGAGTGGTCTATGAGATCTTGCCACTTACCAATGAACCCCTCACCCCATGATTGCGTCCAAGAAAAATATCCAAAGAAATGGCTGAAACTTTAAGCTCTGAGCTGTTCCTTTGGGAGGGATTTCTCCATGCCTCATTTGAAATGGACCAGACAGGTGTCCTTCCTTGAGAAATACTATCAAGCCCTTTCTTGATAGAAAGTGTAGTGTAGAGGGTAGATGGTCTACCCTCCACCTGTGTAGCCTCCACCTGTTCCTCCAGCCAGAGAGACACCAATATGCTGGACACTCCATCCCAATGCCACTTCCTGGTTCTGTCTCCCAAATATACAAGACTTCATCAGGTCACTATTCCTGTATGGGGAGTGAATGCAAAAACACACTTTTAAAATTCAAAATAAAACTTTTAAAATGTTATTGAACAGTATTTGAATTATTTAAAAATTTATTTTAACTTTTAAAATTTTATTTATTTAAAACACACACACACACGTTTTAAAATAAAACAGTATATAAATAGTTTTTAAAACAAAGTTATTAAAAATCAAGTTTCAGAAATATGAAGTAACAAGACACAGCTTTTGACCTGATGTTTCACCTTTACCAGTCTTATTTAGGCAGTCCTCTTTTTTCCCCTTAGACACTCACAGGTTTTCCCTCATAACTGTCCTTGAACTCTTGCCTTCTCTCTTGCAAGCAACTCAATAGCAGGTACAGATTGGAGGATCTATGTATCTCCTCCAGTAATCTGGTGGTGACATTCTGGACCAGCTGAAGCTTCTGAAATGTTTTCATTTGGCTGCTTTGAGATTATGATTGTGAGAACTCTAGGGCTAGTGGGAACAATTTCATTGTCACCCTCAATGGGTCTAGCATGCCTTATTTAAGTACCTGATTCTCTGCTACTGTAGTCTATATGAGTTATACTGAAGTTTTCAATGCAAGCTAACTTGGTTTATGAACATACTGTTTTGAAATTCAATGGCACATAGTCTGAGGTTTAGAGAAAATGTAATATTGTTTGGCATGCCTAGTTCTGCATAGGTTCAGGCTTTTTCCTGCTTAACTTACTTCTGAGTAAACATGTATAGGATTTGCTGTGTCTCTGTTACAGAATGTAAGCTTTACATCATACGTAAATAGGGATCACTTTGGTGGGAAGGTAACAGCGTTCCGTGCGCTACAGCGTATAGTCATGCCGGCCACATGACCACGGAAGCTTGTCCTCGGATAAAATGCCGGCTCTACAGGCTTTGAAACAGAGATGAGCACCGCCCCCTACAGTCGGTCATGACTAGACCATTTGGTCGTGGGGAAACCTTTACCTTTACCTTTTATGTAATTTGTTGGAATCAATGATACTGGCACAATAGCTTGCAATTAAAAATAAATTTTAAAATAAATTTTAATGCCACACCCATAAATAAATTGTCCATTTCCCGCCCCCCCCCATGACATAACTCACTTCAGGCTCAACAATTTGTTGCTTCTGCAATCTTTCTATTCCTTTATTGCTGATTAATAAAAAAATCCACCCACAAAGTATGTATGATTTATTACTAGGCAGAAGAAATGCTCATGCATTTTGATTTGTGCTACAGGCAGAATTTGTAACTTTTTGCACCAAGTAGCCACAACCTTTCATCTCTAGGTTCAAAAAAATGTGCTTGTTATCATTTGGCATCTAGTGACACATTTAGGAAGTTTTTATTGTTCAGGATAAGCCTCTCTGTAGCTGACTTTGCTTTCTATACTATCAAACAGTGATGACATTGTTTAAAAAGAGGGAGGGAGCCCTAGGAGGACAAAGGCTGCCTTGTTATCATGTGCTTTTTGTTTTTTCCACCAAAGTATCATAATAAACAGCAATAAAGCCATTGTACTATCCAACACCATGAGTCATTTTTTTTTAAAGTCAGGAGCTTCATTAAAAACTGCTGATTGCATTTGTTTTCAGGGGTGTAGGTCAGATGGCATTTCAGTAAACAAGCTTTGAAAGGCAGCAGTTGTGCCTGCATACCGTCCTTTGGGTGAAGCATTTCTGCATCTGAGGTGGGAAAAGGGAATCAATAAAAAAGCACTTTTGACAGCAGGAAGAGGTCAGCCTTCACCTTAAAAAAGTATGTGGAGGATAATGACATGGGTGAATTGAGGGCAGACTTGCACAATTCACCAGTCACCAAACTGAACTGAATGCTGATAGGCCCTTTAAAAAAAATAAAACTGTGCCTTGATAGTAGTTTGTTCTAGATCAGTGGTATTCACACTTTTTAGGCCGGAACCCACTTTTTAGAATGGCACTTGTGTCGGGACCCACTGGAAGTGGTGTCATTAACCTGGAAGTGGTGTTGTGGCTGGAAATGACATCATCAAGCAGGAAGTGCTGTCATTGTAACAGAATAAAATGACACTCTTGAAATGCAAATTGGCATTCTTGGACTGCAGCAATTGTACAGCCAGGAAACATCCCTGATAGAAAGCAAGACTGGGACAAAATATGATGTAAAAGCACTGAACTAAAAACAAAATTACAAAAAAAAAAAAAAAACTTCACTAGAAAATTCAAACTGTTAACACTCACAAAAGGAATAAGGAATAAGGAATAACAAGAGTAAGAGCTACAGTTTCAAGGATGGCTACTCTCAGCTTTTCATGACCCACTAAGTGGGTCCCGACCCACAGTTTGAATAACACTGTTGTAGAGGCATACCTGATGGAAGGTCCAGGGGGCCACAAGATCCTGAGGGCTCTGATATCTTCCGTTGTTCACTGGTTCATCTTGACCGGATCCACCTGTTACTATACTGGATTTTCTTCACATGTGTATTTCAAAAGTAAAGCAGCCTTCTTAAAGAATAGCCCTCCAGCTGTGCATGTGGATGAGAGGGAACCTTGCCTGCTCTCCCCCCGCCCCCTCAGCGTGATGTGCCGAGCAGGCATTGGTCTCCTCCTGGGGAGCGGCAGGGACTTCTCACGCTGCTCAAAAGCAGAGCGCGCGTGACCGCTGGCCTCCTGCCCACCTGTACTGAGTCTGATGTACAGTCAGACATCTAGCTGGTTGCTTCTGGGGATGGGTGGAAATTTTTTTGCTCTTCCCTGATTGGCCATGAGGAGGAATTTTTTCGCCTACCCCTGACTGTCCTCTTATGCTGGGTATTTTAGCCAGGTTGGTCATGTCTGGCAGGATAGTGTGGGACCGGGAGGAGAAATAGGGATCCGGTGTCTATCCTTAGGTAAGCAACTGGCTGGGTTAAGGCCAGCGCTGGGCCCGAGGCTACCCGGATCAGGGCCGGCCTGACTTGACCCCAGACAGGAATTGGGACACCCACCTTCGTGGTTACCCAGCTCAGGGTAGGCAGAGCAATTCAGCTTCCTTGACCCTGTTTCCAAGGGTTGGTTAAGAAGAATCTGGGGGAGCCTGTTGGGGCAAAGCCAGATTCTGAGCCAGGGTGGTTCACCCAATGGAGGGCGCAGACAGGCAACTGTCTCTTCCTGGTTAGGTGCCCGCACTAAGATGGGTTGGAGGCTAGTCAGGACCTGCTGTAGGTTTACCCATCTCTGTTCGGCTTGTATTCTAATAAATCATGGCCCTGTTTTCAACCTGTGTCACACGTGTTTGTGCAGGGATACCTGGGCAATAAGAAATCATGAACAGTTACAGTGCTTTATTGACAATTGTAAGCAGCTTCAAGGAGCAAAAAGCTTCAAGAAGCAAAAGTTGGCTAAAAATGTAAGCGCTGATGTTAATTTATTAGGGGAAAAAACAAAATTCAAGCAGTATGATTACTAATAGGGCCAGCAAAAATCATATACAGTAAATTTTCTTCTGAGTTTCACATAATTCCTTTTCATCCCAATATTTCCCTGGTTGGGGGAGGGATCTAAGAGAGGGGGAAAGCCCAGCCTGCAATGTGTCTTAGGGTGCAATCCTAACCTACAGTTAAGCCAGCAAAGTTGGGCTGGCACAAGGGAAACCATGTTTGGATCACTCTTGGCATCAGAGATGCCAGTATATAGATGTGCACCATTTCCCTGATTCCAAGAGTGGTCCGAACATGCTTTACGGTGGCCCTGGTGCCGTACTTTGCTGGCCTAACTGTGCCAGCCTAACTCCAAGTAAGGATTGTGCCCTTAAGATAGTAATTCAGGAAGCTCTTTGGAGACTAATTAAGTTAAGGCCCAATCCTGATCTTCTATCCAGCACCGGGGTAGGGGCAATACAGCTCCAAGCTAAGAGAACAAACATTCCCTTAGATTGAAGAGGACTTTGTGGCTGCTACTCCACTGCAGAATGCAGCACATGCCCCATTGGCACAGCTATGTCAGTGCTGGGAAGCTGGTTACAATTGCACCCTCAGATTTACCTCAGAATGCCAGGTGCAGGAGAGTGGTAATGAGATTCAAGTATCTTGTTGGTTTGTGTGCTCACTGAGGAATCTAGTGGGCCACTGTGAGATAGGAAACTGGAGGACTAGATGGGCCCTTGGCCTGATCCAGTGGAGCTCTTCTTATGTTCTTATGTTCAGATTGTTAAACTGTGCCCATCACAAAAGGTAATGCATTGCACCAATGGGGGCATTCCTAGCCAGGCTCCTCATATCACCAGGAAAGGTTGTTTTCCAATGGAAAGGTAATTTTCCATGAGCAGTCACATGTGGAATTGAAATATCCCTTCCCGACAGCAGTAGACATGGAATACAGTAAATTGACTGTTCCTCCTTGGTTGCCTCCTGTTTTCTGTTGGCTCGGTTGTATCTGGGCTCAGGCCTCTCCAAACAGTAGTGCTCACATTCAGCATGGATGGTTACTGCACTCCTGTTCTCATTAACGGACTGAGAGCGCAATCCAAACCTGGTCTGTGGCCAGTGCAGCAGCCAGTGCCACGGAGAACGTTGCAAATGTGCTGATGCTGCATCCTGAAGATCAGCTACTAGCAGAGGCAAGTGATCAGCTACTAGCACTGGGCAGCAGCGGAGCACACCGCCCTCACTTCTGTCCTGGGCCTGCTGGCTTGCTCAGACTTGTGCCTGCTATTTAAAATACGGCTAGTCAAACTGGGACTCCACAACCTGCCTGGAAGTGTCCTTGGACACTCATCTTTGGAAAACATAAATGCCAGCCATTATTCAGATCTCTAGCAGTCACATAACCCGTGACTCCCTTAAAAGACACAATTCCGAAATGCAGAAAAATGTGGTAGCCATACAGCAAATGGGAGAATAATTCAAGACAATGCATTAGATATAGGATCAGTTAAAGCAAAATTGGGAAGCATGGCTTCATACTTGCAGACTGTGTGCTTCTCCTAGACAAAGTTATACCCTAAGCTGGTATCTGGAACTCAAAGCAGTTAACTGCCCGTTCACAATAAACAGGAGACATTTCCTCCAGAGCACACTAAATCATTTCCCCGCCAAGTATTATTTACTGTGTTCCCTCTCAATATTGTGTAGTGTATCATCTAGCAAATAATACAGGAAGAATAATATGCCTTCCTGTGGGTTTACCTGTGGTTAAATATATGTGCACTACCTATGTGTGGAATTTCAATCAGGCCGCTTGGGACAAGTTTAAACAGCATCAATTCCTGGCCTTGTTCCAATGCCTCAGGGACGGACAACATATTGTTCATATGCAGTGTGAATGTACCTTTCCCTCTGTTTACAAAGGCTGCTTTTGTCAATAGAATCATTGTGCATAATCTTTACAAGCATTCCAGTTATCGTACAGTCCAGATATTCTACCACTTCTCCCCTCCCCTGGCACTAGAAAGACAAAGTTGGTTTTTGTTTTGTTTTGAAAAGTAGTGCATCAGTTGTAATGTTTGTTTCCCAAAGTGGTGTCTGGAATTCAAATTCAAGAGCAACTACATCTTGCAAAGCATGTTGGAGAATCTTTTCCAAATGGAGAATTGTCACTGAGAAAATCTTTTGGGAAGACACAATTAATCCATTTTATCCTTGGCCATATGCCTAGCGGAAGGAAGGAAGAAGGGCCGATCATTTATCTTCCCCCATCAATGTATTTCATGACAGCTATTCCCGAGTGTTTGGAAGTTTGCTTCCATTGTACCATAGCTGGAACAAATGGCTTTTAAGTAGTGGATTAGTTTAAAGGTCTTCCTCCTTTTTACCAGAAGATGCTGGCTGAGATTAGTGAGACTCAAAAATTATGAGAGGACAGGGCCATTGTCACATGCTGACTGTACTTGCTCCACACTGAAATGTTTTCCGATAAGAATATTATGGAACAAAGAATGAAGCTGCACCAAATTTATCTTCAGAAAACAATGGGGTTTCAATGCTTCTCGGCCTGATGCCATGCACGTGATGAGATGGACTGTAGTCGTCCATGAAAGCTTATGCTGAAATAAACTGGTTAGTTTTTAAGGGGTTAGAAGGTTCTTCGTCATTTTCTCTGGGTGACTCGGATTTGTTCAGATAACCTTTCTTTTGGTTGCTAAAGTAGGTGATTCAAAACCAACAGGAATTGCCATAGGCACCACATTTTTCTGCCAGAAGTGCTGTCTCTTCAAAAGAAATGTAAAATCTAAATAAGACCAGCTCAAATGGAAGTGGAAAGGCAATTATGTTTGTATGATGTTTTAGTGAGATTAGCCATCAGATACTAACATCATGACTCCTGATTGAGACAGGCTTTCTGTATCCATG
Source organism: Lerista edwardsae (assembly GCA_029204185.1). Classification (NCBI taxonomy): domain Eukaryota; kingdom Metazoa; phylum Chordata; class Lepidosauria; order Squamata; family Scincidae; genus Lerista; species Lerista edwardsae. The sequence goes on along the minus strand of JAJKFI010000003.1, from coordinate 13,063,105 downwards.
GGATATAATAAAAAATGTGAACAATAGTTTGCATGAACATAATAATGCATCACGGCTGCACATGAGAAACGGGGAATGCTATCACAAAATCATTGGTTGTTCAGGTATTGAAGGGGTTTAAGGCAGTGGTGTCATTCAAATGATTTAGGAACAGGAACTCACTTTTGATTGGCACTTGTCGGGAACTCGGAACCAGCCACGGAGCCCGTTAGGATCAGGAACGCCCGTTCTGGTCCGTTCCCCCTGAATGACATCACTACCTTCGCCCCCCTAGGAATCCGGAGTCGCTCCCTTTAACCCTCTGAGTGCCGGCCAAGCAAGAAGAAAAGCTCTTTGCAGAGGAATTGGGAGGGGGGAGGAGGGAGAGTGAAGTGGGCAGAGTCAGCCCTAATTTTAACTAGTGACTAGTTAATTTTAACTAATTAAATGCGGGGGAATGCGGGGGAACTAATTTTAACTAGAGTTCCCCTGCATTCCCCCTGCATGACATCACTGGTTTAAGGTAAGTGGCAGCCCAATCCTGAACTGTCCAACCTCCTGGGAGCTCAGCAGTAGCCAGAGGCTACCACTGCAACCCAAGGCAGTCAGGCAGCGGCAGGAGCCTCTCCCTGCAGAAAAGGGTATGTTTCCTGCTGTAAGGGCACATGGTGAGCAATGGGTCTACTTGCTTCTGTGCTAGCTAAATAGAACTTGCAGAAGTGAGTGCCTCTGAGTAAGGCTGCATAGCCTTAGTTGGAGGTTGGGATCTGGCAATGAAAGTCACCGCTGGTCCTGCCTCTGCTCCACCCCTTCCCCCGCACAGAAACGCCCTCCCACCCCACCCCAAAAGGCTGCATTGCCAGTGAGTGGCAAAGTCATCACTCACCAGCAAACGATGCTCCCTCTGGAGCATGCACGGGCAGTGTTGCTATGGCGCCACACCAGTGCTGGAGGTAAGGGCTTACCGTAGGTCTTGGAGGTGCTTTGAGGCACCATGCACAACAGTTGCCCAGTACGAGCTTACTGCTCACAGCAACGAGCTTTGGAATGGGCCCCGAGTGAGCTTTGAAAATGGGGGGGGGGTTGAATTATTTTTATTAAGAATATATATGGGTTGGATCTCAGTATCTGTGGGAGACCCGTTCCCAACCCCCCTGTGGATACCGAAACCCAGACAATTGAATCCATGGGTTGCTGTCCAATAGGGCCTCCAGACGTGACCTGATCCTTGTTTCAATTGCATCTAGGAGGCTTGCACAGGCATGTAGAGGCCACATGCAGCCTCTACAAGCCTCAGAACGCCCCTGAAAGCATCAGAAGGGCCAGTTTTTGTGAAAACCAGAAGGGCCAGTTTTTGTGCCCTTCCGATATCTCAGGGGTTTTTTTAAGGCCCATAGAGGCTGCACCTGGTGTCAAGGTGCTCCACAAAAATGCCTGGATAGCTGTTTGCATCCCACAATATGGTTATTTCCTAATTATACTTCAGGCTTGCATGATGTTCCCTCTTGCCATCATGTTTCCTCTTCTGGAAAGTTACAAATACAGTGAGACCTGAAAAACCCCAATTTTACAAACAAACTTTCAAATGTGGTAAGAGGCATCCCACTCACAGTGGAAAAAACAGAGTGAAACTTTTTTTTTTTTTTGGCAAAACAAAATCTTGTCCTTCCAATGGTAGGGAAGAAACCCTTTGAGCACGGCTCAGCAACAGGTAAGGCGCTTGCAGCCCCTGTCGCCCCAGGTAGCGATACAATCCTGGGGATCACCCCGCTACCTTCGCCCTCCCCCCCCCCACACACTTACAGTGGTGCAAACTCTCCTTGAATGTTTGAAAAACGTTGCCCTACACCATTTAGTGCACCCTTACTTGTGCCAGCTGACGCTCCCCCTTGGATGCAGCACCAGTAGGCTGGTGCAGGAATGGCAGGGCCAGCTCGACCAGCTAGTCTTGACAACAGGGCCAGGATCAGCCTGCATCTACAAAAGAAAATTGCAAAATGTAATCATTTCCCTAAAAATAGAGCTGTTCAAGCTAAATGGTCACTGGATTGTTCTTAAGGTATCTTGTAGCAAAAGCGGTGATTTGGAAAGGAAAGGAAAACATTGCTTGAAATAGTGCTCCTACTGGAATGATTGCTTTTAGCTATTCCCCCCACCCCCGATATCCAATGACTTATTCTACAATAGACCCATCTGCAATTATTATGAATACAAAGGTGGTCCTGTAATTATAGATGTTTTCTGCTGAAAACTATCCTCCACATTCATTTATCCAGGGGCACAAAATGGTTTCCAACTGCATTTTGGTGATGAAGCCACACTGAAAGTGCAATTACTCTGAATAACCTGCAGTAACATGCTGATTGGTATATTTTGCCATTGTGAGAACTTTACAGGAAAACAGTCAAATCAAACTTTTTACTTATCTACTTCCTTTTGCAAAAGACAGAAGAGATTACAGTATTACTATCTCCATTTTCAAGCCATAAAAGAGAGGTGCACTTCATCTACAAAAGATGAAAACATATCATTAAAGAGGAAAAGCATAAAAATTGTATCACTATAAATCTGAAAATGTGAACTTCAAATGCACCATCTTCCCCAACTTTTAAAAGGGGAAATAAAATTGTTATGAATTCCTAAAAGCAAATGTATAACATGCAATCATTATCTATCAAAAGTTTTCATTTCATTCCTTTGTTGTCAGTTTTGAAGCACCAAGGTTTTAACAATGAAGCAAAGTTTCTAAAAAGCATTTAAAAATCTAACTTAAAGTATGGATCTATGAGGCCACTTCTAATGGAATATATTACAGGCTGCCTTTTAAAGGGAATTTCATGACTGTCTATGGGACCAGAGGGACACCTGCCCCAGCTGCTCTGCCAAAAGACAGTCCCCAAGACTCCATCCTATCAGGGGTGTAGCTAATGAAAGTATAGCCCAGTGCAGAGGGCAAAATGATGCCCTGGAAGTGACATCACAACAGGAAGTGACGTCACAGTTGTATTCTCATTTTCTTGGGTTTTTTGGCCGTAACTTTTGACAGAATGAAATCTATTCATTCTACGTAGATTCCAGATTCATTCTAGTAATAGTACACTCCATTTTGTTTCATTGCATTCTGCATTGAATGATATATAAATGACAGTAGTATTCCTACAAATCGTGATTTTAACAAACCACAAGACAGTTACATTTTTGTTTTCCTGTTTTTTTGGCCATAATTTTTGAGTAAAGATATTGTGTTATCCATAATTACCAAGATTTTCACAATTTTGGCTACTAGTATCAAGCTCAGCTTGTTGCCTCCTTAAAGCTGGTTGCCCAGTGCAAATTGTACCCACCGCACCCACTGTAGCTACACCCCTGTATCCTAGTTACAGAGGAAGCATGCATTTCTGCCAATTGCCTTGCCCCATTCCTCTGGGAGCCTTCAGAAGAGAAGCAATGATGTGCAAAGCAGCCGCAGAGCCTGCTCCCTCCTCCGGGGAGAAACCAAAAGAGGCTGACTTCATGTTGCTTGCATGTGTGCAGGCCCAGCTCCTCCTCCTCCAGGGAGAACACAGAAGAGACTGCCTTCTCACTGCTTCTGGCATGAAGACAGTCACCTCCAGGCTCTTCCCGGATGAAAGGGCAGTGGCCATGCATGTGCCTGCTGCCCAACCTCTGAGGAGAACCTGGAAATGATGTTACAACATCACTCGATGTTGTGATATTACTGATGTGGCTTCGGGCACTGTGGCCACATGTTATGGCTTTGATCAGGGCTAACCATTTTTCAGAGGCATCTGTGAAGAGTTAGGTGGCTGCTACTGGCCAGCCAGATCCTATACTGTACCAACAGTAAACTATTTCAAATATGTTTGTATAGTTAGCTACTGATATCCATCTTTAAATGAGTGCAACACCACATGATCACATGATGAACCGCACATGTGAAAGCACCATCACAGATACTGTCTACACAGAAGCTTTCTTCATACCACAATATGCATTACAGTATTTTTCAAGGAAGGCAGTTCATGCAGTCAACGATGAGCCAACAAATGATGTTGGGTAACAAAATGATGATATCTTAAGGGCACAATCCCAACCAACTTTCCAGTACTGGAGTAAAGGCAATGCAGCTCTGTGGTAAGAGAACAAACATTCCCTTACCTTGAGGAGGCCTCTGTGACTACTATCCACTGCAGGATGCAGCACATGCCCCATTGGCACAGCTATGGCAGTGCCAAAAAGTTGATTAGGATTGCACCCTGAGCGCGCACTCTTAGAGTGAGGGAGAATGGCGCATGTCTGTGTGCTGACTGCGAGAGTGATCCAAACATACTTTATGACTCCAAGAGTGATCCGAACATACTTTATGGTGTCCCTTGTGCCGGCCTAACACGAAACTGCGCTGGCCTAACTCCAGGTTAGGATTGCATTCTAAGCGACATACTTGTGAACGGATCCTACACATCAAAACATTGTGCCTACTAGAGATCAGGATAGCAAACAACAGTACACTGTTGTCTATGCTCAAGAAAACAACACATATTCAAAATTTAGTTAATGATGGGGCAAGTGCCTGAACACGTATAGCAAACAGCTCAAAAAGCAGGAGTGATATTTGCAGGATAATTTCCATGCTCTGTCTCTGTTCATCAAATCCAACTGTCAGAGTATTTCCTGGCTCAATGAATCCTTTGTTAGTGAATAGAATGCAGAAGCTTAAGTGATATTGAGTGTATGAGGAACGACTTCGTGATTGAATTCATCATAAAAGAATGATTTAATACATTAACTACTATAGGAAAAGAAGTGAATTTTTTTAAGGTGACGCTGTTCCTGTAATTTTAATTCCCTCTCCTTTCTGTCATAAACATAACACACAACACCTGTGTCTGGGGTGTTTGATTCAGTGAGGCAAGCTTTTCCATGTACGTTTCAACAATGAGTGCCAATTCTTTGATTATTTAATGAAGAACCAAACAATGTCAAAGTGTATTTTCTAAAAAAATGTTGGGTTTCGTGGCTGGATTTCATCTTGAAAAATGACACGTGATCTTTCAATGATCCGAATCAGATAATCGCCCCAAAACTGCAGACAAAGACAGGCTTCGCTTGCATTTGGAGTAAACAAGCACATCACAAAACTTGTCAAAGAAAAGAACATGTTACAGAATCTCAGTTTTTGCAGGGCCATTGGACTAGGCCAATTTTAGAAAATTTTAATAAATAACTTTTATTAATCCTGTGAAAGATTAACACAGTGGTTCCCAAACTGTGGGTCGGGATCCACCAGTGGGTCGCAAGCCAATTTCAGGTGGGTCGCAAAGCACCTAGAGCAGCCACGTTGAAAATATGGGAAGATGGGATGCTGGAAAAGGCGAGGGCTGTGTGGTTGTTTTGCTTGCGTCGAAGTTGTAAATAGGCTTTTTCCTTTCTGATTCACTTTGCTATCGGAAAATGGCTGAGAAATAACCCAACTCATTGCTGCATTCTCTGGAAAGCAGCAGGTTCTGGTGTCACAGTGTTGGCACTTCCAGCCATGACATCATTTCTGGTGGGTCCCAGACAGATTGTCTTTCTAAAAAGTGGGTCTCGTTGTTAAAAAGTGAGAATTAGGGCACAATCCTAAACTGAGTTAGGCCAGCATAGATAAGCCAGCAAAGTTTGGCCGGCACAAGGTACACCATAATGTATGTTTGGACCACTCTCAGAGTCAGAGAGGCCAGCACACAGACATAAGCCATCCTCCCTGACTCCAAAAGTAGTCCAAACACGCTTTATGGTGGCTCATGTGCTGGCCAAACTTTGCTGGCCAAGCTTATGTCGGCCTAACTCCAGTTTAGGATTGCGTTTTTAATGTGAGAACCACTGGATTGACACATTAATGTTGAAGATAGCACATTTTGAGTAAAATGCCAGAAGTTACCACAGCATTTCAGGGACAGTCATCAACTCAAAATCTTTCAGGTATGAATACATTTACCATAAAGTTTTATAATAAAATAGTTCAGCAATCCAGGGAGAGTTTGGGAAGTTACTCTATGTGTTTGGGAAGTGTGTGTGGGGATGGGGTGAAAGCAGCAACATGATCACTACATTTGCACCACTGCCGGGGTTTTCTTACTGTAGGCTATACTGGTCCTTTGTGGGGTTCAGCGAGCCTGCAGATCCCTAAAAACACTGAAAAATACTAAAATTACTGAGAAATTGCCCAGTAATTTATGAAAATACCCCTGAAAATACTGAAAAATGGCCTAGTTTCATGACAAAAACCAGAAGTGACTGGTCTTTTCAGTATTTTCAGCCATTTGGAGGTGTGGGGAGCCTGGGGAGCAGAGGGCTCCACAGGCTCTCCGAACAACCTGGAGAGCTGGCACAACCCACAGTAAGTAAAAAGAAGCCTTTTGCCCTGGTAGCAGCATGATTATACCAACTGCATCGCTGCCTTCCCCATCACACCGCCCCTTAATGGGGCAGAGACAGGGTTTCCCAGGCTGGTTGCTCACAACAACCCACCACTTTGGGAACCAATGAAAGTGTTTCATATTTAATTAGCACATGCTGGCCCCTTCCCCTGCTTCCCAGCAAGACATATTAAAAATGGACAGCCTGCCCTGATTAAGACCTGGTTAAATAACCAGGAAATAAGGACCAGGATGTGTGTGCACCAGGAGCAGGCACCTCCATAATGACATAGGGTCAGTCAGTTCTTTAAATTTGCCCTTAGGCAACTTTCTAGTTATGTCTGTTTATTGGAGGATACAATCTGCGTTTATGTGTATGTGTGTGACAGTGCAATCCTAACCTGGAGTTAGGCTGGCACAGTTAGGCCAGCGAAGTTTTGCCGGCACAAAGGACACTGTAAAGTATGTTTGGACCACTCTTGGAATCAGAAGTCTAGCACTCAGACAAGTTCCATCCTCCCTGACTCCGAGAGTGGTCCAAACATGCTTTAAGGTGGCCCTTGTGCCAGCCAAACGTTGCTGGCCTAACTGTGCCAGCCTAACTCCAGGTTAGGACTGCACCCTGTGTAAGTTTTAAGTCCAGCAGATTGCATCTCAGCAACATGCAGACATATTTCAGCCAGACCCCTGTACTCCAGGAAGAAAGCAGCTGATAAGCTACAGCAGTGAGAGAATGAGAAGGTATGATAGGAGTTAATCACCCTTGTTTCCTGCCCTTGATCCTCCCCTGCAGATGCCATCACCCTCACATTCCCATTTGCTCAGCAAACACATATTTTGGAACATGCACTTTCAACTCTAAGGACTAGTTCTGCTCCGAAAAGTCTTTTAATAGACATTCTTCATTTTTCAGTAAAATGCCAAGCCAACTGGCCCTCCAGGCCTCTAATCAGGCACCATGATTATGACCTTTAGGAGATGTTGCAAGAGACCTAGCTGCTGGCAATTAACAAAGCAACCTTCCCCTCTGATCCTGCTACTTCTTAATTACACGCTAATGGGCACATTGCAGAAATGCTGTGCATTTATGTATCCTGCAAAGTGACGATTACCAAGTAGATGGTCCTGCCAAGGTCTTTAGATGCTCAAGACTAGTGTCCTCCTTTTAAATGCAGGTGAGATCACACATAAAGAAGCAACAAAAAGAATCAGCAAAATCTAATTCTCAGACTCACAAACCAACCATTTCCTACATGCAGGTATTGATTCCTGAGAAACAAATGCCATTTAAGCTACGGAGTGAAAGATTCATTCATGCGACTCCACACTAGTTCAATATGCCTACCTGCTGTGACTTGGCATTCAATACATTAATGCAAATGATATGCCGATTATATGAATCATATGAGAGAAAAAATATCTGGGTCACAATACACTTACTCAGATGGCCTCGCTATCGAACACATTTACTATGCCTGCATTGAGGCAGAGAGCCGAGCTTTAATTATTGTAAGAAACAAAGCATTCCAGTGGGGCTTTGACTTGTGTCTGTTCTCCATCTTGCAGGGAAGTAGTCGATAGATTGTAATGCATATCTGCCATTAAGTTGTCCCACACATTATATATTAAACCATCCACAGTATGGTACAGCACCGTTGGGATATCAGGATTGAATGAATATTTTTATAATCAGATTGCTGAAATTGTCTGCAGATATTTTCAAATGCCTTAAACAGAAGCCAATCTCCCTGGATTAAGCTACTCAATAGTTGTGCAAGAGAGGATTAATAACGGTGCCCCGAGGTCAGGTTCTGGTCTTTTGCTACCCTGATGGCAAAATCGGTGACAGTAAACAGTGCAGTAAACAGAGATTCCTGATTGATTCAGACTTGCCGTTTGATTGGAGGCCAAAATACTCCAACTTGGAGCCCAATCCTATGCATGTCTACTCAGAAGTAAGTCTCATTATAGTAAATGGGACTTACTTCCAGGTAATTGTGCGTAGGATAGCTGCTTAGGTTACCTGGGATTGTCATCCTATGGTCCAACATGCTCCCCCACAGAGTTTAGCGACTTAGGGCAATTAACCCCAATTAGTTGACATATCTAGGCATAAAATTAATGCCGACCTGGGGCAGGTTGTCTCTAGGCAGGAAGGGGCTGTTATTGCTCAACCAGGTATTACCTGCCTTGTTTAGCCTTGTTCACCTGTCTCCAACTGGGGCCGTTTTTCTTTTTGACTTGGAGACTTAGGAGCCTTTTGGCTAATGTTGGGGCACGCTGGCAGGGATAGACAGGGACTGAGGGCAGGGACAGGGACAGGGACTGAGGACTGAGGGACTGAGGGATAGACAGGGACTCAGGAGTACATCCTGAGGTAAGCAAGGTCAGGAGGTAAGCCAGGACTGCTCTGATAGCACTTTTCTGGGTTAGTGAGGCTGGCTGGCAAGTCCCCTGGCTGGAACATGCAGCCAGACCCCCACGAGACCCCCACGAGCTGTGGTGATTTCTGCTCTCCGGCTGCCTCAACGCTTCAGGGTTGGAAGAGATAAGCTTGGTGTATGACTGGGTGCCACCTGGAGTCAGGATGTGATGCCTGTTTTGAATTGGGATGGTTAGTTGGCCCCAGTGGCATAGCTAGGCCATTTTGCACTCGGGGCTACTTTATTTTTTTACACACACCCCACGGCAAAATTATTCATTCATTCATTCATTCATTCACATTTAATACCTCCAAAGAGCTTCCTCCAAGGAGCTAATGGTGGTGTGCACTTCTTTGGTCATCACAACAACCCTGCACAGGAGGTAAGACTGAGATAGTCCGAGAGCAGTTTAGTAATGAGATACGCTGAGATAGTCATGACAGGAAATGAATAATAATAATGGCCAGAAACTAAATGCAGTGAATATTCCTCCATAAGCAATGGATGAACTTCTGAATCCTCCACTGCTATTGCTCCTCTGCACATAGTACTCAAGGACACACGGCCCCTGCGTCTGGAAGTTCAATGTAGCCAGCATGATCAATAACCACTGATAGACTATAGTCTACCATATTTAGAATCCACCTTAAAAGTCATCTAAGCCAGTGACCAACACCAACCAAACTTCCCACCAGTGACATCAACTAGGGTTGATGGCAAGGAGTTCACAGACTACTACAACTAAGGTTGATGTCACCCAGGACTCAATCCTAACCTGGAGTTAGGCCGGTAGTTAGGTCAGCAAAGTTTGGTTGGCACAAGGACCACCTTAAAGCGTTTTTGGACCACTCTCTGAGTCAGGGAGGTTGGCACAGGTCTGTGTGCTGACCTCTCTGACTCCAAGAGTAATTCAAACATACTTTGCAGCGACTGTTGTGCCAGCCAAACGCTGCTGGCCTAACTGTGCTGGCCTAACTCCAGGTTAGGACTGCGCCCCCAGTGAGATAACATATGGTGTCATCCCCATTAACTTTATTTAACTATTGATCAGTACAGATCACCTAGCAAATCAGTAAACAAAACAAAAAAACCCAATGGACAACTTGGTGGCACTCACACAACTGAATAAGAGTTCTAGTTTTAGCTCTGATGCATGAAAAAGGAAGCTGATATAATAACTTATTAGTTCCATGCTGTATAATAACAACACCTTGTTAGTTCTCAGAACACAGTCTCAGAAGAGAGCAACCAAAATGACTACTGGGCTGGGGCACCTCCCTTATGAGGAAGGTTACAGCATTTGGGGCTCTTCAGTACACCACATTGCCAGAGGGGGGGCTCATAACTCCAATGGCCCTATCAATAAATTACCCTCCCCACAAAATCCTGTAACACACCTGCAGACTATTTGTCTGCCACGGCACACTGCTTGAAAATTGCTGGGCTTAAACTTTTGATAAAATACAGATAATTCAATAAGATTTTTTTTATTACATTCTGCCTTAAGTTACACACTGAACAATATATATAGCGTAAAACCCACAATTACCACAATTTTGGTCATTAGTGCTCTCTCTCTCGCTCTCTCTCTCTCTCACTCACTCACTCTCTCTCTCTCTCTCTCTCTCACACACACACACACACACACACACACACCCCTACCTGAGGGTGTAACTAACACTTTTTGAGTTAAGAAAATCTACGTTTTGTTACATAAGACCAGGGGTGCAAAATCATTTTGTACAAAGGCCAGTTAGCATTCATTGTGGCTGCTGAGGGCTGAAAGTTATATCAATGAGCAGAAAGTGACATCATTAAGCAGGAAGTGACAAGGAGTAAGCACTTTGTTCTTACCTAGAAACGCTTTAGATAGGGAAAGCCCAATTATCACCCAAACTGCCTTTCAGCAGCACCATTTCTTCCAGGAACAAGGACTGAGCTTGGCCTGGCTGCCAGGGAGAGCCAGGAAGGAGGCCTGAGTGGATTAGGAGCAACACACGCACTTGTTTCTTAGTATGTTTTGCTTGCTGTGCATTCCTGCACTGGCCTCCCCCTGTGCCTTTGCTGGTGGAAACTTCATTTCCTACTCTCAGCACCCCCTGCAGGCTCAGATGAGTAATTGCACTGGAGTTGCTTGTTTGCTGCAAGAGGTCAGGAGACAAGGCAAGCAACACGGAGGGGGGCAGATTCTGTGGGCCTCATTTGTGGACTCATCATGCAGGCCCACAGGCTTTGTGTTTGACACCCCTGTATAAGAAATGGGTGTTGTTGTTGTTGTTGTTGTTGTTGTTGTTGTTGTTGTTGTTGTTTGGGGGGGGTTGGCCATAACTTTTGCTAGCATTAAGTTATTACACTCTGGTTTTTTTTTCATTGCATTCCAGGTGAAATTCCACATCTAATCGGTATACAACATGACCATATTATTCCATAAACTTGCAGTTTTTGGAATTTGGGGTTCAGTGGTGACACCCCCCTGAAGATGGCACCTGGGGCGCTGCGCCCCCCGCCCCATAGGTAGCTACGCCACTGGTTGGCCCAACTTAGGCCCCAATCATATTCAACTTTCCAGGGCTGATGTGGCCATGCCAATAGGGTCTGCGCTGCACCCTGCAGTGGAGGGGAGTCATGGAGGTCTCCTCAAGGTAAGGGAATATTTGTCCCCTTACCTCAGGACTGCATCAGAGCTGCATCAATGATAAAAGTAGGATAGGATTAGGACAGTGGCCAGCGCATGGCGTGGTGGTGGTGGTGGTGGTAGAATCAGGTTTTTTCTCCTGCTGCAGGTACACATATATATTCATTTCAATAATGTTTAATTCAACCCAAGCCTCTGTCTTGCATTTTTCTTTGGAGGGTGCACATGTAAAGTTTCCCAATGCACATGGTGAAACAGTGCTCATAAGTAGCTCACCATGTGGTAGAAAATACTTGGGGAGTGACTGAAAGTGATCTCCCAGTGATTATAATATATAATCCCATCCATAGGCAAAAAAAAATATTAGCATATTTGCTCTGCTTCTCACTTTTGAAGTTTAAGGCTTTTGGTATAAATGTGCTTTGAAAGGAATTAAGTGTATTATAATGAACCTACATCAGCAAATGCCAAAATTCAAATTGTAAATTTTATCTCCTCTGATTTAGGAATTAGCTGATGTATGCAAACATAAACTTCACTTGGTATCACGTAAAGCAATGATTGTGTAAACTGCCTCTGTTAAAATAAAAACTGTAAAACAAATTAAAGGCGCAATCCAGTGGTGGGATTCAAATAAATTAACAACCGGTTCTATGTCCTTCAGGCTGCCTTTCTTCCCTCTCCCAACCTAAAATTAACAACCGGTTCTGCAGAACTGGTGAGAACTGGCTGAATTCCACCACTGGCGCAATCCTATAATGCGCTGGATTATTTGGCCAGCGGCGAATCGAAGGCAGTGAGGCTGGAGCCTCCCCAAGGGAGGAGCCTCCAGCCTCCCCTATGTGCTCCTCGGATCTGCGCTCGCTAAAGAGCGGGCGCAGATCCAAGGAAGTTCACATGGCCCGAATCGGGGCTGTGCAACCTCTCAAGTGGGCTTAGGATGCGGCCGTATGACCTCCTCCTGAGCCTGCCCATGTCCCGCCCCCAACATCCCTCTCCCCCATCTATCCCCGTCTCAGAACGGGACAGTTCCTCCCTCACGCTGACCGGCTTCTGTCAGCGCGAGGAAGGCTTCCCATCGGCGCTCTGAAGCCAATGCTACTCTTAGCTTAAGAGCATTAGCGCTGACAGGGGGGTGCTGCTTGGCGCTCCCGCATCAGCGCTAATGCTGTCACGCCGACGCTATGACATAGTTTCGGCGTGACGGAAAAGGCAGGATTGCCCTGTATAGGTCATCAAATATCACTGCTGCACTGAGGGACACTGTAAAGTATGTTTGAACTACTCTTGGAATCAGAGAGGCAGGCACACAGAAGTGCACCACCACCCCAATTTTGAGGGTGCAATCCTAAACTGAGTTAGACCGGCATAAACTAAGCCAGCAAAGTTTGGCCAGCACAAGGGACATCGTAAAGTATGTTTGGACCACTCTCGGAGTGAGGGAGAATAGTACACGTCTGTGGGCTGGCCTCTTTGACTCCAAGAGTGGTCCAAACATACTTTATGGTATCCGTTCGGCCAGTACATAGCAGCACTTCTATATTTTCCTGCTGTCTCTGGGGAACATGATGCACAGCTGGGCCAACTGTGGAAAATACAGAGAGGTGAACTTTCCCTGTCTTACTTCAGAGGGAGTAGAAATATGGTGAGGAGGGTTGGTGAGACAGGACTGAGATTCTTCAGGACTTGGAATCCACCTTTTGGGAGTTTGTGGCTGGAGTATAGAACACCCACACCCACGTTAGTTCCTAGATCTGAACAAAGTAACCTATCGTGTGCAGTGCAGGTGACAAATTCAAAACACTATCATTTGTGCTGAAGAGTTGGATGTGCTTCCTCAATCACTCTAGCTGGCCTGATAGTGGCAATTATGGCACCATGGAGAATTCACACTAGCTTGGACTGCTTCAAGGACAAATAACTACTTTGGGGATTTTGAGGGGCTGTCAGGTGGGGATGTTTGGTAGGAAGAGAGCATGTGGAAAAGGGTTAACCTTCCCATATCCCCATCCCAGTCTGAATTCCTTTCCTGTAGCTGCACTTGGTTAAGCACCAGATTCAAAGCTATGATTAATTTAGCACCTCGTTGTCAACTTTTGGTCTTAATTAAAGGGGATGTCTGCTGGGTCATAAATTTCTGATAAACCAATCAGAGTTTGTCAAGCCTCTGGTAAAATTCGACTTTAAAAAGTTGCAAATTAGCTTTGTTGTGTTTATTTTCTTTGGTGTATACATAGGGCCTGTATTTAATTTGCCATGAGATAATTTCCTGACAGCCTCTCAAAATCCACTTGCTTACAGCCAAGCCCAGCTGACTTGGCTGCAGGCAAGAAATTTCATTTTCGTACCAAAATGCAAATATTTTCTTAGAATGGCGTCAATGCCAAAAAGCATTTTCCCAGAGTTGTGCAAATCTATTTTTAATTTTTATTGCCTCCTCAGTTATCCACTTGGAAGTGCTGTTTGTGTGACATCATTGTCATCTTGTTCAGCAGTCTCAGTAAAACTGTGATTCAAAAGTCACAAATTATCAAGGCAGTGTTAGTTTTCATTGGATTATTGATAGGTCCCTTTCTGTATCAGAATCCTCATGGCACTTGCCATTCTTTGGGCTTAAATCATGGGGTTACCAAAGGAACCGCTCTGTATTACCTTTCAGTATATTTCTGATTCATACATTTCATATTGGCACTTTGGGACTCTCACCAACTTCAGCATTTAGGAATGGGGACAATTAGACTGGAGGCTCCTGGTGGATTGGGTGAAACGAGACCTTATCATACTCCTAATCAGTAGCATAGTTACCAGTGGTGGATCCTGCTGAGGCTCCAACCTGTGGCGGGCCAACAACTGCCACCCCATGTGCCAGCTTCCTGCCCCTCGTGCCACCCTCACCATGCCATGCTCCATTTTGCAGCTCTTTTAGTGCAGGGGTAGGCTGACAGACTGAATGCTATTCATGTGTCTCACCTCTGCACTGCCCCTCTTCCCTCCACCAGTGGTGATTTAGGTGGGTACGTGGCAGCGGCAGCCGGTCTGCTGCTGCTACAGCCCCTGTGACGCCCTGGACCCCTGCTAGATAGGCCGCTGGTAGCTACAGGGAGCAGCGTGGTACTTCAGGAGCCACAACATGCTATGTAAGCAGCCACCTCCCCACTAGCTGCCAGAGCCATTTTGGACAGCGGCAGCAACTCTGTTGGAGGCGGGGTGGAACTGTGCAGGAAGCAGCGTGGCAGTACTTATGGGTGTGGTGATGTCACCTCACCCCTGGCACCAGTAGCGCCAACTCCATGGGTGCTGGTATGCTGTCAGCACCCACAGTAATTTGCAATGGGTGCTCAGCACCCACAATGTTGGGCACCCCCAAAGAGCATGGCACCCCCATGTCCATGTGCGCTGCTGGTCCCTCGGCCTGTTCGTGGCACCCACTATCCTCCTCCTCGGCCTGTTCGCGTGGTGTACGCAAACAGGCCGAGGGTACCCCCAATCATGGCCATTGCTGCTGCCTGGCATACTGCAAGCCAGGTACGATTCTGAGCAGGTCTGTGGAACCAGAATAGGTTGCAGCTGAATTCTGATACAGGAATGCACAGCACAATCAAGAATGACACCTCCCAAGTTCAGAATTCTGGGTTAGAGGCTTGTGCACCAAAAATGCTGATCCAAGCTCTGCCCTGAAGGCCTGGCATACCAATTATGTGCAACTCAGCCTTACCATGTGTAGGGGGGGCAAGCAATGGAAGTCCCCAACCTAACCTTGCCTGACTGCATTCTGGACTTGGCTTTTAAAGAGGCCACACAACAGCATGTACTTCAAGATGCATGACGTATGTTCCATCAAGAAAAACACAGCCCACAAACCATGTATGGTGATCTAAAACTTTTTTTTTAATAGTCAGAGATTGCAAGAACAGGAAGCTTGTCAATTGTTTCATAAGCACAATGCAAGGTTTATGGACTGTCTTCATCTTGCCTGTGCATGCCTGGAAAAAAAGGGAGTTGACATGCCATGAAGGGAGGAAGAGAAGCTCATGTCTCGATATTTATAGTTGTACTGCATCTAATACTCTCAGACATTAGTCCTAAAGTAGAAAGCATGTCTTCTAGCTAGCTGTTGTTGCGTCCTTACAACTACTTTATATGGCAAATTGGTGAAGTTCATACAATAGAAAAATGATAATTGAATAAACTTTTAATATAACCATATGCATATACGCAATTACAATAATAACTCTCCATCAAAAAAGTTTCAAGTAGACTGGATAAAAATAAACTTAATGGTTATGATTTCATGACATTCCAAAGGAATTAGGAATAGTCAAGTTGATGGCCCTCCGGTGGCTCCCTTGCTTGCTTTCTACAAATAGATGAATCCCAAAGACATGAATCACCCTGCATTCCTAGAAGAGGAAAAGAAGAAATAGTTAACACTTATTAGCAAAGACACTTTTGGCCTTTTGATCTTTTGTCAAGAATGCCAGGAAATATTGGCAGTTGCCAATTTGTGATCTCAATAGTCTTGTTAGCAGGGAGCAATTGATCTGAAAGAACTGCATCCTTAAGCATTCACAACGTGGTGCTAAATCGAATCACTTTCAGTGGTCGCAAAATTCAAAATGGGAGAGTTAAGGATACAAACTCCTGACTGAGAACGCAATTCTATTCCGTGGCTATGCTGGTGCAAAAGCAGCGGTAAAGCGTGTTTGGGACTACTCGAGAGCCAGTTGTGCTGGCAGAAAGGCCTGAGCCTCCAGAAAGGCTGGAGCTGCATCCCAGCCAATGGCCACCAGCAGATGTAAGTGCTACACAGAGAAGTGAGGATAGGGCAAAATGGAGGCGGAGATGTTTCTAGGCAGGAGCGGGCTGGCTGAGGCCCAGGAGGAGGCAAGATCAGCAGAGGAGGCCTCCACCACATCCTATCCCCCGCCCCCAGGCCTGGCTGCCTTACATGGGGCTGTTCAGATTTGGGCTAGTGATTTAGCTGGTACAGATCTGAGGAACCTTTTGGGCAGGCTGGAGTGTTACTCAGGGTAAGGGGGAAAATATCTCCTTTCCCCGAGGAGATGTTCAGCCTACATCTCACCTGTACTGGATACCGTGGGGGCCATGCGGCCTAGCTGCACTGGCATAGGTTAGGATTGGGCTGTGAGGTGCTATACCCAGTTTGCTGTGAACTTAACACCTGTCCAGATTTGGGCCTGGCTCATACTGCCTTGCATGGTGGTTTTCCCAGGGATTTGACCCATTACAAATGTGGGTTCCGTTCTGGTCCAGGGTCACCTTTTGGTTCATTTCACACCTTACCTTTAAAATGTGGTTCAGGATTTGGTTCAGGCACTCTAAAACTGGCTTTGAATTGGTTTATATACATTTTATGCAGAGGAACAGAAAACTTGTGAGAAAGTCTGTGAGAACATAACTTTCTCCCAACACAGGCTTCTCAAACATCTCACTGCAGATCCAAGAGGCCCCATTGGGCAAACTGGGGCTTTAACTGGGATAAGGGGACTAATGTCCCCTTAGTCCCTTCTCCAGAGAAGACCTCCAGATTGCTCCTAACCAGCACAGGATATGGCGTGGGGCGCTCAGCCCTGCTGCACCAGCACTGGTTAGGATTGGGCTGTCAGTCAGCAACGAAGAAAATAATTTGCTCGGTTCTCCATGAATGAAAGAATAACAACAAGGAAGACCTATGGTGCAGGAAACACAAAAAGCTTCCACCCTCCGAGGTCTGAATGGGCCACAGCGAGGTCTTGTGGGTGGGCAAACCACAGGAAGACCATCAGACCTGGACTTGGACCATCAGTCCAGACCATCGGACCTGGACTTGGGCCTATAAATTTCTCCTGGGTCTCTTTCCCTACTTTTTAGACGGTTCATTAAGAAATAAATACACTTCCTCCAAATGCAACTGGAGCAGAGAAGAACTCTCGCTACTACGGAAAAGAAAATCTTCCATGCTGTATTATTTTTATTTATTATTGAACCACTAACCACCATTTATGTTTAGAGGTTCAGTTAAGGTTCACAGGAACCATGAGATTTTAATTTCAGCTTCCATTCTAATTCAAAGAAAAAGACCTCTCTGAATTGGTTTTTGGGCTCAGGTTTGGATTTGGTTCAGTTTTTTCAATCACTACAACTGTTAACAAAGAGTCCTCCCTCTTTCTGCCATAACACTTCTCTTCCCAGCTACTTGGGAGCAGAATGGGAGGCTGCCAATGGCAGTAAGCTCTCTGCAATTCCACCACTTCCATCACTTTTTCTGGTAGCAGTTTAGGTGCAAAAAGCACAGCAGGAAATTGCAACATCCTGTGGCAAGGAGTTCCACATATTAAATATGCCTGGGGTAAAGAAATATTCCTTTTTGTCTGCTCTAACTCTCCTGCCGCTCAGTGTTAATGGATGCACCCAGGTTCTGGTGTTGTGTGACAGGGAAAAGGATGTCTCTCCATCCACGCTACACATAATTGTATATGTCTCACGCTCACTCCTAAGGGCATGCTAAGCTGGCAGAACACACATTCCAGCAGCATAGCATGTTTTCTATCAGTCCAGCGCCATTCCTGCATGCCAAGAGGTGCTCAGGTGGAGCCAGCAGCCAGTAAGTGCAGGGACGGTCAGCAGTGTGACATTTCTGGGTGGGCGGAGAGGGTGCAACTGGGTGGGGGGAAGAGGGTGGGACTAGTGGTGGCCTCCACTGCTGGATCCTAACCTCCATGTCGGGCCACGCAGCCTGACATGAAGGCTCTCATGTCTGCGTCGGCAAAATAGCTGGTGACCCAACAACAGCCATGCGCCCTTACCCCAGAGGAAGGGGATTTCTCCCACAGTGCCTCCGGTGCCTGCCTAGAGCCGATGGGATACAGTGGTAGTCGTTTGGCTATGGCTGTGCCTCCAGTGCCTGGGCAGCATAGGCTGCCCATCTCTCTCCAGGTCCACCCCCAGATTCATCACCTGTTGCTGGTGCTGCAGAAGTAAATAATGAAGCATGATAATTATGCAAGGGAATGAGTAAATGGGCAGAAGATTCAGCCAAGAGGGTTAATGCCTCCGTTTGCCTGAAGATAACAGCTGAAGGTCTGAAGGTCGTGAGCTCAAGACTACCGGAAGTCTCTGTGAGCGGCAGACCTTGCAAACTGCGGCTGATTAAAAGCTGAGTTCCAGCTGCCTCGTGGGAGGAGGAGTGTGCTGAAGTCAGCTGCGTCTCTGGTGAGAGCAGGAAAGCCTCTTATCAGCCAGCAGAAGACAGACGGGTGGCTAAGAAAGAAGGCTAAATCCAGAAAGAAAGATCTGTATGAGTGTTGTTCTTGAAAGATAGAACATTTCTGTAAATTGTAAAAACCTTCGGGTCTGTGAATAAAAGTCTGCCTATGTAAACCGCCTTGAGTTACAGTCATTAGAGAAATGTAGTGATCTTAAGAAAGGCGGTATATAAATACATGTATTATTATTATTTATTATTAAATTTCCGATTTTAATTACAGTTTGGGCACTGCGAAGGTTGAGAAAAGCCACAGTCCCGCTATTATTGAGCCATTTTAAAACAATAGACACAGTATTAATAAGGTCTTGGAGAGAACGAATTGCAACTTATTTGGTTGCTTCGAAGCTCCATAAAAACAGATCTCAACATTTCATCCAGGAACAGCAAAGAAGTGAAGCCTTTTCCTTACAGTGGTTTCTTTTTTTAGATGCTCCAGGCTCGGCTTCTCAGTAATGACTTGGGATCTGCAAAACAAACATATAGCATTTCTCCCTTTCAGTGCAGTGTCGTTTTGCAGGCTCAGCCAACTCGGCAATACAACGGAGGGAGGAAAAAGTGCTGGTACCACTGAACATGGAGGAGAAAAAAGAAATTGCTTGGATTCCTTTTTTCAGCTCGACGAGTTATTTCTGCTCTTCACAGCAGCTTTCAAACCTGAAAGCAGGCAGTGAAGAAGTGGTGTAAAGCTTTGCAAATCTAAGTAAGCAGAAAGTCATTACAGCATCAAAATAGCATCTAATACCAGCAGATGTGGATTTTTAAGGCTGTTTATTTCAGTCCTGCCCTTTTGACTGCTGCATTTGAGGTAGCATGCAGGAGGCTGTCTTGGAAGAAAAAACCAGAACGGAGTATTAATTAGTTTCTGTTGCCACTAATCATCTCTGTGTTCTGCCTGGACAAAATTATCCTTGCTCCAGGGGTTTTGTTTGTTTTGAAGAGCACAAAATTAGTCACAAATTATCCGTTCGCTCTTTTCATCTGCCCAATAATTTTCATGAGGTGTGATGAAGATGCCACACATAAGCAAATGAGACTAGCTTGCCTATTCTTTTGTCAAAATGTTGTTTTGTGCTATTTAGACATTTGTCATTGAGTGTCTTGCAATTAACACATCACCTTTTCTGCCTGAAGTGCCTCATTTTCCCTCAATAAATAATATAAAGTGTGGCATTGTCATTACATACAAGAATGCAGCAATTATCTTCCTTTTATTTTCTTGTTTCTGTCAATTGACTCATGCTCATTTTCACTTCCGAAGCTTGGAATGGGAATCAAACTTCTTTTTATTAAGTTAAAGTCATGCTGTGGGTAATTGCTCTCTCTCTCTCTCTCTCTCTCTCTCTCTCTCTCTCTCTCTCTCT
>JAJKFI010000003.1:13020746-13033387 GCA_029204185.1 Lerista edwardsae | reverse complement strand
AGAACGCGGCTGGGGCGCCGCGTTCTTTCTGTTCGCTCGTGCCGGCTCTTTAAGGCCGGCACGAGCGAACAGAATGCAGCTGGGGCGCCGCGTTCTGTTCGCTGCGGAGCAAACAGAATGCGGCGCCCCGGCCGCGTTCTTTCTGTTCGCTCGTGCCGGCCTTAATGGGCCGGCAGGAGCAAACAGAACGCGGCAGCACCCAGCGCCCCGCCCCCCTTGAGAAGCGGGAGGGGGCGCCGGGTGGCAGCGCATTCTCCTCGCTCTGGCTGGCTCTTTAAGGCCAGCCGGAGCGAGGAGAATGTGGCACAGGGAGCGGGCGGGCTGTGGGTGCCATTTTGGGGGGGTGGGCGCCATGCAAATGGCGCCCCCTGCAAGATGGCGCCCATGGCTCATGCCACCCCCTGCCACACCCTAGTTACGCCCCTGTCTGCAAATCAAAACTGTGGCCTTCCTTTTGGCCCCTTATCAAGAAATCATATATATAATTGCGTGTGTTCCTTTCATAAATTACAAGCAAATGAAAGGGGGGAAAAACTGACCAGGCAACATCTCCTATTTGAAAAGGAAGAGGAGGGTCTCAAGACGAAGAGGAAGTGTGTATGAGAGGAAAGGAGAGCGATGGGCTACAGCCTGTCACTTTTTACTTCCACTTCTGCTTCAGCCTTCCTTCCTGCTCCTTTCAAATACAGCACAGCACAGCACACAGAAGGAGAACATTGAATGAACCATTTTTTGGCACTGCAGCAGGAAGGAGGTGAAAACAGGCAGAAGGCAGCAATGGGCATCCCAGCTACATGAATGCTTTGGTTGTGTCCTGGGGACCGTATCTGATAACAAGGCTTAGAAGAGGTGTCATTTCCTTTTCCTCTTACCAAAGGGGAGATCAATGGCACAGCACAGGTTTTGGATGTTTTACAGATCAGGTTCAACCTGAGACATCATTCATTGAATTGGAAGGGAACCACAAAATTACCTAGTCCAACTTTCTATCTGTATCAGGAAAACCTCCTAGAGCCATCTCTAGCAGGTGCCTGTTGACTCTCTGCTTAGATCTCAGTGAGGGAGAATCCACCACCTCCCTTGGCAATCAGTTCCACTGCTTAACTGCCCTTAAAGTCACAAATTTCTTCCTGGTGTCCAACTGGAATATCTTCTCTTGCAGTTTCTATCCATTTGATTTAGCGCATAATCCTAACCTGGAGTTAGGCCAGCACAGTTAAACCAGCAAAGTTTGCCTGGCACAAGGAACTCCGTAAAGTATATTTGGACCACTCTCGATCTCAGAGAGGCCAGCACACAGACATGCGCCATCCTCCCTGACCCTGAGAGTGGTGCAAATGCACTTTATGGTGGCCCTTGTGCAAGCCAAACTTTGCTGGCCTAACTTTGCTGGCCTAACTGTGCCAGCCTAACTCCAGGTTAGGATTGCACCCTTAGTTCTACCGTCAGAAGCAGTTGAGAACAAATTTGTTCTTTCTTCCACAGGACAGTTTGGTGGCGCATCTCAGAGGCAGGGCAGCTAGAACTGTTTGAATACCTAGATACCTATTTTCAGCTGGCGTTCATGTTTCATTCTACATGAATTGCTTGCCACATGGTGTCACACTGAACAATTTAAAGCTGCTGTCACCATGTGGTGAACCATTCATGTGGCAAATATAATGCATGTGCCGGTCCTGAAATCCTATTATCCAAGAGAACAAATCAAGAAGAACATGCCTTAGGCGCTGTACAATGAAAACTCTGTGCGTGTAAAATACAAAATGATATTTTGGTAATGAATATTTACATTCATTTTGGTATATACCTCCAGGCTACTGTTTTCATTTTAACAGTAGAAATATATGAAATTAAGAACACTATTAAAAGTTCACATTGCACGACAGCCCCTCAGCACAGCCTTCTAGTTAAATGGACAGTAAAGTTAGTGAGGAGGGAAACCCTAGATCCTATATAGGCATGCCCTGGTATCCGCTGGGGTTCCATTTCTGACCCCACAGTGGATACCTGAAACCATGGATACTGGAAATGTCTTTTAAAGACAGGGGAACATCAGTGGTTTTGCTGCAACGAGATGAAACAAGAGATTTGTTTAATATGTGTCTTTTTAATAGGTGTCCCAGTGTCCATGGTATCAATGAATAATGGAAACTGTGGATACTAAGAGCATAATTCTAAACTGGAGTTAGGCCGGCATAAGCTAAGCCAGCAAAGTTTGACCAGCACAAGGGCCACCATAAAGCGAGTTTGGACTACTCTTGGAGTCAGGAAGGATGGCTCACGTCTGTGTGCTGGCCCCTCTAACTCCAAGAGTGGTCCAAACATATTTTACGGTGTCCCTTGTGCTGACCAAACTTTGCTGGCTTAGCTTAAGCCGGCCTAACTCAGTTTAAGATTGCGCCCTGAGTCAGTTGATACTGGAGCATTCCTGTATTTAGAGGAACTACACATTGGTACACTTCCTGACAATTTGGGCTGCCCAATCCTATGGTGCCAGGACCCCTAGGAGCAGCTGTAGCAAAACAGCTCCGGCTGCATCCTATGGGCACTGTGGCAACTGTAGGAGGAACCTCTGGAGAAAGGGATGTTTCTCCCCCTTCCCAGTGGGTAAGGGCACTGGGCTGCCAACAAGCCTCCTCAAGGACTGGGCAGGGCATGTATGGGAGGCAAGGTCATCCCTCCTCCTGGAGGAGGTGCTAGAAATTGTTGGCCCTCTCTATTGTCTAAGACAGTGCTTTTCAACCTTTTTAATCTCACAGCACACTGACAAGGTGCTAAAATTGTCAAAGAACACAATCAGTTTTTTGACAATTGACAAGGCACACTGTGCTGCCAGTAGAGGGCCCACATCCCCCCAAAGACCCTACTAATAAATGACGCTCCCATACACTACCGCGGGACACCTGCAGACCATTCGCGGCATTCCCATTTGCTGCGGCACATTGGGTGAAAACACCTGGTCTAAGGAGAAGAACATCTGGTCTAAGGGGAAATTATAGAGAGAGAAGCAACAACAACAACTCCCCGCCCCCGGAGTCTTGCAATAATTTGAAAGTTTTCCCCAACATTTTCTCATCATTTGGAAGAAGTAATGTGGTTGGAATGAGCCCAGGTGCCTGGTGGGCCAATATTCTAACCTTTTGATGCTGTGTCTTTGACCCGCAGGTCTCTCCGCAGACTAATCTGCTGAATCAGAGATGGAATACCACTTTCATTAAACTGTGTCTCTGGTACATTTCAAAAGACGAACTATCCCTAGGAGTTCGAAGGATCAAAAGGAGCTTGACTCATTTCAGCTAGGCAGATTGAGGGCAAAGCAGGCTGATGGCACAGGAATGCTGAGATCATTGCAGCTGCTTTGCAGGGGGTCGTCAGACCGAGAAGCACATGTAAGGTAATGCTAAGTAGGTGAAGTAGGCTTACACCCAAGTGTACTATTCCCGCAGGGGGGCCGTGTACTGGAACAGGAGGAAACTATCTAAAGGTGAAACAGAAGACTTTTGTTTTAGAAAGTTCCTCAATTGCAAGGATATTTTTCTAAGCTGTACACTCAAGTCACTGATGGGGTGTTTTGTTTTGTTTTTGAATCAGTTCTTCTATGCAGTTATTTTGCATTTGTGCCTCCTTTCTTCCAACCTCCCTTTAACGGTTTTGAACTAGTTTGTTTCTTGATTGAATGCTGCCTGGTCCAGTGGGTGCACACAAGAATGCTTGTTTTTATTGCCTGTTGGGCAGCCTGATCCAGGGCAAGTGCTCCAATCAGGGCTGGCCTTAAGCCAATAGGACCACACTTTGGGGGGGGGGACGTGAGGGCAGCAAGCATATTCCTGCCACTGCACCTGGGATCTCCATGGCCTGTAAGTCAGGGGTCCAAGCAGAGCAGCTTTACCTTGGGCCCTCCCACCTGCCCCTGCCTCTGAACTGCCCAAAATAGGCCTCCTGGAAGAAGGCAGCTGGTGGTGACTTCATCATGTCACCTCATGGCAGCGCAAGCGGTGAATGAAGGGCCCCGCAGGGAGGGTGAGGGGCCCCACAGGAAGGCCCCACATGGGGCCCCGCCATTCCTGGAGGCAGCCCAGTCTCCGATACTTACATTTGGGTTACGTCAAGCAGACTTTTGTTCTGGTCTGAGTGATCTACCGGTCTGGCACTTGGTTTGGATCAGAGACATATGTTGGAGCTCCCTCAAAATAACGGGGTGCCCCTGTCTGTCCTCGTAACATTATCGAGAAGGAAGAGAAGAATGCAGGAAGTAAAATCAGTATGGCAAGTGGAATATAATTCATTTCCATTTCAAAACGGCTAGTCACACCCCGAGTCTGAAAGCAAAACCTGTCTACTGTCTTTTCCAAGTGAATATTTTCTTCGCTTTTAAGCACCCATTAAATTCATCTGCTACATGCTTTCCTCAGTACAGGCTGCCTGCCACCTCCCAAGATCCAAATGCAGAAATCAGAGCTCTAATCACACCACAGCTGTGAAGCTGCACCCACAACACTTATCATGCTTTAGATCTAAGTGAACTATTTTTCCTTTTTAAATACAAGCTTCCCCTATCCTTTCTTTAGCACTTTTATTTGAATATATACAAACATAACTGATTGCACCATCTGGGTTCTCCCCTCTTTAACATTTGAAAAAAAAAATCACTGGATATGCATATAGCAATACTGTTGAAACTGCCCAGCTACTGCCTTTATTTTATATGGTTGGTTTTTTCTGTTTTTTTCTTTTTTGCAATCTCTCGAAAATGGAATAATGCAAGAGGTTTTTCATTTCAGCATCTGTCTGAGAAACACTCTTAAAGGTTTACAAACTCTGCAAAAGAAAGGTCTATATAACTCCTCTTGTTTTACTGCCTGGCCTAAGTGCACTGTTGTTCTCCGCCTCCTTCTGCCCTTCAAAAGGTAGTTTATTTTGTTAGAGAGAGCAGGATTGAAACTAGTAAAGAGGCATGATTTGGGAAGAGTGTAAAGAAAAAAAATCAGAGGTAGGTCTATTGAACTTGTGGTCAGCATACTCTCAAGCTATAATCATAAGGGAAAAAATTGTGTGCACATACAAATGAAAGATCAAGGGAATTATCAATACATACAACATAGGTTCTCAAATGTTTTAGATCAGGACCCACTTTTTAGAATGGTACTTGTGTCGAGATCCACCGAAAGTGATGTCATTAACCTGGAAGTGATGTCATAGCTGGAAGTGTCATCATCAAGAGGAGGTGACATCATTGTGACACCATAGAATGGCAGTTCTGGAATGCAAACTGGCATTCTTGGACTGAAACAACTGCACGACATGAAACATCCCTGGTAGAAACCAAGACTAGGACAAAATAGTATGTAAAAGCACTTAACAAAAAAAAAAATAAAAAAAAAAACCTTACTTGGAAATTCAAACTGTTAACACTGACAAAATGAATATGGCAAGGTTTGCAGCTTCCAAGGTGGCTACTCTCAGCTTTTTGCAACTCACCGGACATCAGGTCTCTACCCACCTAATGGGTCCCAACCCACAGTTTCAGAAACACTGACATACAATATCTAGGAGCTTAACCAGCTAGAAGACAAAAGTGGAAGTTGACCTAGATGCCAAGTCTGCAGGGTGATTCCAACCAAGAAACATATCACTCACCCCTATCACTTCTGAAGATAGCTGCCTCATTTGAATTGGGTCTGCATATGTTGGGAATGTCTGCATCTTGTGATATAGGTTCCTGGTGTCAGAATTGAGCTATAGCCAACCATCGAAAGGAAGCCAGGAGCAGAGCTTGTGTGTGTGTGTGTGTGTGTGTGTGTGTGTGTGTGTGTGTGAGCGCGCGCGCATGTGCGCACATGCACGCGCACACACACGCATGTGCGTGTGATGTCATCGGGAGCTGGAACCATAAGCTGAGGGTCAGAACAAGTGCTGCATCAGGAGAGACTATCCAAACTGAGTCCCAACCTGAGCAGGAAACTCTTGTTATAGCCCTTCCTATTGAGGAAGGCCAGTTGCCAGTATTGCATGAGTAGAATCACTGCAGTGCAAGGAAACCCTTCCCTGCCTATGGAAATGATCAATTCTCAGGCAGTTCTGAGCATTGCTGTGGCTTCCTTGTTCTACAGCCAAGTGCTTGCGTTCTCCCCATTCAACCAGTTGGGCCGCTTTCATGCAGAGGAGATTGGAAATGCAGCTTGTGTGCTCGCATGGTGCTACCTAATGGCTTTAGAATGATGAAGTGTGGCTCCTCTGGCAGTTAAGAGCACCATTTTGTTTTGATAAGTGAGCAAAGCTTAATAGTGAGTGCAAAACAGAACAATTAGCCTTCAAACTGTTTAGCTGAAGTGAGCAAACTTAGGGTCGAAATCTTCATTAGCTTGGCTTGCGCCTGAATAATTGCTGTGGACATAAAATGTATGCATGTCATCCTGCCCCTTGCAAAAACAGAGACGCAGACAATATGTTTTGGAATATGACTCAGCAATTAATTACTCCCCAAAGTGCACACAGATTTTACCACGTTTCAAAAATGACATTGCAATCATTTTCCAACCTTGGAGTACAGAATAAAAGGCCAAGTCCCTCATTAAATTTCTGGGAGAAGGCACTCTCCCCCCCCCCACAAAGCATGAACTATGAAAAATTATGACATTCAGATGAGTTATTGGTGTGTTTTGTGCACTTTTGGTTAGGACTAAAATACTGGCAGCCTGTGGGTAAATTAC
Source organism: Lerista edwardsae (assembly GCA_029204185.1). NCBI lineage: Eukaryota > Metazoa > Chordata > Lepidosauria > Squamata > Scincidae > Lerista > Lerista edwardsae. The sequence goes on along the minus strand of JAJKFI010000003.1, from coordinate 13,026,677 downwards.
ATTAGGTTTCTCCCTTGACCCATCTAACAGAGAATTTTCCAGCAGAGGCCATCAGCGATTTCCAGGTGACAAACATTTATTACCTTTTGTGTGCTTCTCTCCTCCTTAGATGAAATAAGCCTTTCTAAGGGCCTTTTGCAGAAGGCTGGATAAAAGTAAAGTCCAGCAAAACAAGTTTTTTTTTTCTTTTTGATTCGGGTAAAATAAAATGAGATCAAAGCAGACAAGACTGCATCATTTTTGCTTCTGTGTGTGTTTCTCCCCCTGAATCAACAGCCGAAGGAGGGCTGATTAGGACTGTGGCACACAGAGAGGGCATATCTGTGGTCCTGCTGGGCTATGGTTCTGCTAAAATCCCCCTTTCTTTGAAGCTACTCCCAGAAGAGTGGCTATGGAATGGTTAAATACCCCCTCAACTGCAGGCTCTCATCCTTCATCCCCATCTCATCTCAGCAGGCCAAACCATCACCACCACACAACTGTAAAAAAAAAAATACAAGCAGAAATGACATGGTTAATGTCATATCTGTTTGACCCTCAGCCTAGGCTTTGAAGGGATATTTGTGGTAAGAATTGAAGGAACTCTGAGCACAATCCAAACCTGGAATTAGGCCAGCACAGTTAGGCCAGCAAAGTTTGGCCAGGACAAGGGTCACCATAAAACGCATTTGGACCACTCTTGGAGTCAGGGAGGATGGTGCACAACTGTGTGTTGGACTCTCTTACTCTGAGAGTTGTCCAAACAGTTGTTTGGAAGTCTCATCAAAGACAAAATCCTAAAACATATAGAAGACCAAACCTTGCTGGGGGTTTTCTGGATTTTCAGAAAGCATTTGACACAGTCCCTCACCAAACACTGCTGAAAAAACTTCACAATCAGGGAATAAGAGGTCAGGTCCTCTTATGGATTGAGAATTGGTTGAGGGCCAGGAAACAGAGAGCGGGGATTAATGGGCAATTTTCACAGTGGAGAGAGGTGAAGAGCGGTGTGCTCCAGGGATCTGTCCTGGGACCAGTGCTTTTTACCTTATTCATAAATGACCTGGAAACAGGCATAAGCAGTGAGGTGGCCAAATTCGCAGATGACACAAAACTTTTCCGGGTGGTGAAAACTAGAAAGGATTGTGAAGAGCTCCAGAAGGAACTCTCACAACTTTTTATTGGGCAATAAAATGGCAGATATGTTTCAATGCAAGTAAGTGCAAAGTAATGCATATTGGGACAAAAAAAATATCAAAAATTCACATATAGGTTAATGGGTTCTGAGCTGTCAGTGACAGACCAGGAGAGAGATCTTAGGGTGCTGGTGGACAGCTCAATGAAAATGTCGACCCAGTGAGCAGCGGCAGTGAAAAAAGCAAATTCCATGCTAGGGATAATTAGAAAAGGGATTGAGAATAAAACAGCCAATATTGTATTGCATTGTACAAGGCAATGGTAAGGCCACACCTAGAGAGTATTGCGTACAGTTTTGGTCTTCACATCTCAAGAAGGACATAGTGGAATTAGAAAAAGTACAGAAGAGAGCAACCAAAATGATTACTGGGCTGGGGCACCTCTCTTACGAGGAAAGGTTACAGTGTTTGGGGCTCTTCAGTCTAGAAAAAAAGGCGCCTAAGGATGACGACATGATTGAGACATACAAAATTATGCACGGAGTGGATAGAGTAGACAAAGGGAATCTCTTTTCCCTCTCACACAATACCAGAACCAGGGGTCATCCTCTAAAGCTGTGTGTTAGGAGAGTTAGGACAAACAAAAGAAAATATTTCTTTATCCAGCATGTAATTAAAATGTGGAACTCCTTGCCACGAGATGTGGTGATGGCATTGGGCCTGGATGCCTTTAAAAGGGGATTGGATAGATTTATGGAGGAAAACTCCATTACAGGTTACAAGTTATGATGGGTCTGTCCAGTCTGAGATGAGCTGGTCGCTCAACATGAGGGCCGGGTAGGAATTTTTTTCTGTCAGCCACATTGGCCATGGATGGTTTTTTTTTTGTTTTTTTTTGCCTACCCCAGACTGAGGAGGGAGGTATGGGTGTTCAGTAGGTTATTTGATTTACATTTGTGCTTTATAAAGTTGAATCCCAACCTCAGTCTGGTGTCTTCCTTGGGGGTGATGCAAGGGTAATAGTCTCCTTTAAAATGCCAGATGCAGGGGAGTGGAAGCAGGATGCAAGTATCTGGTTGTTTTGTGTGCTCCCTGGGGCACCTGGTGGGCCACTGTGAGATACAGGAAGCTGGACTAGATGGGCCTTTGGCCTGATCCAGCAAGCCTTTTTCTTACGTTCTTCTTATACTTAACCATGTCTCTTGTGCACCTTTCTCCTTGTGCACAATTTCTCCTTAGGGATCTGTCCTTCAATAACACCATGTACCAAATAATTCCACAAGTGTTTCATCTAATTTTTGTCTCTTGTGTTGTCCACGGAGGATTTTGTTATTCAGAATACATTTTCCCCTATTCTGGAATCAGAGGCAGATCTAAGGGAGGGCAAAGCTCTAAGTTTTGCAAGAAGCCTTACCTTGCAGTGGAAATCACTCCTGCCCTGCACCGTTTTAGCCAATCCTCACAGGGAAAAGTAACATCTTGGCGTTGCTTACTGGCTACAGCAGCAAGGGAGAGGAGGGATTTACACGACAGGGTAAGGCTTCTTGCAACACTTAGAGCTTTGCCCTCCCTGTAGATCCGCCTCTGTCTGGAATACAGGGTGGAATAAAATAGGATTGTACTCTCAGGCTTGCTTCAAATCTTACACAAAAAAGGGCCTGCTTCACATACCCCTATCTTTGAATTGCATGCTAGCCACTTCTTTACCACACTGTTTGCAAAGAAGAAGTCCAAATACATGTCTTCTCTGTTCTGCAAATTGTACAGTTACGCTTATTGGTGGGCAAATTTCTATGCAAGCAATCTTCTCAGACATACCTCTGTACTTGTTGTGACAACCCAGAAGACTTGTTCTTGCAAATCGTTGTCATGCAGCTCAGTCCAATGTATGTACAGCAGATTTACTCCAAAAGAAATCTCCCTAAGTTCAGTGATGCAGGAGGTGTGGACTGATGGTTGAGTTGCTGGTACAGCCTGAAGCTAAGCAGGAGAATCTGTGGTCTATTTTTCAGATGGGAGTTAGAATGCCAGGCTGTGACAAGCTGCAGTACCTGTTGTGCCAGAACAGGGTCACTGTGGAGCTGATTAGCCAGTGCAGGAATGTGGTGAGAAGGCCAGCCGGCAAAAGAATGGACTCCAACCTTGAGGAACTGTCAGGCTGGACTTACGATCACCTGCTGAAGCTCCTTGATATCACACGGCCAGAGGAGAGAACCACACTGTGAAGGCTGCATCTGGGACTGAGGATTCGGTGAATCGCAGAATACTGTATAGTTGTAAAAACCCCATTGAAAAATGGCAGTTGAGACTAGCCTGCCCATGTAAGCCGCCTTGGGCATTTGCTTCAGCATGGGAAAGGCGGGATATAAATTATTCAAAATATATATAAAAAAATGCTTACTCTCAAGTCAGTGCGCAATGAATTTCAGCCTTAGACCACAACTTGCTGTTGTGGACTGTGGCACAGGGCCAATCTGGGGCAACTGGTAGCCCCAAAGGTGGTCTAAAGTGACTTCCAAAACTTTTGCCCACCTTCCTGCCTCAGTGGCTTGACTGTGTGTGTGTGTGTGTGTGTGTGTGTGTGTGTCTGTCTGTCTGTCTGTCTGTCTGTCTGTCTGTCTTAGAAATCCAAGTTCAAATCCCAGACTGGCCTTGTTTGGAGCAAGGGTGGAATATTGAGCAGAGTGCAGTACTGAGCTGTGTGTATTAAAATAAGTAAAAAAAGTAAACCCACATATTGCATAAACCACCATTTTTTGACTCACTCCACCAATCCATCACTATTTTTCCCTGGAAAAAAAATTGGAAAATTAGGATTGGGCTGAAAGCAAAGAATATATCATCATGCAGATATTGAACCTCCCATATCTCCTCTGACACCACGGTTTCCTTGCCCCTGTGAGCTTTTTCCTCCCTATCTGTGCTTTCAGCAGTGTGGGAAGCCACTTTTCACTTAGCCATATGGGCCGCATCTCCAGCTCACCGTCGCCCATGCTGACCTTCCACTGCCCTCTGTACAACTGCCAGTATTCCTTGCTGTGCCCACCTTCCAAGTTCTACATGTCTTCTGCAGAGCCATTTATCTTGCACAGCCCCAGCGTTTCAGCATCCTAACTTTCAGCCCGACAAGGCAACTATCTGTTTAGAAGAAGATGCAAAAGTTCCACTTTGAAACACACGTTCAGTTAATTTTTGTGCCATCTTTCCTGCAAGAATTTCCAAAGCCTCAAGCCACGCAGCCATTTAAAAATCCACATGAATAAGGTCGCTCTCACACGCGGGGATTTCTAGACTATCTGACCATATTAGAGTACAGTAGCTCATGAATTTTCAAAGAAGCTGACATCTACCCACAGAACAGTCTTTGGCCATGTTAAAGATAGATTTCTCCTTAGGTGTCTGTCCTCCAATAACACCATGTACCAAATAATTCCACAAGCGTTTCATCTAATTTCTGCCTCTTGTGTTGTCCATGGAGGCTTTTGTTATTCAGAATACATTTCCCTGTAACCTTTCCTGCAATTTTCTCGGGATCCAAATTTCATTTTCTTAACATGAAAAATTAATTCTTTGAACTCAATAATATATGATTATATTAGGAAGAACATTTCTGCTCTTGAATCCAGCGCATTAAAAAGGTTGCCAAATACTCACATATATTGAACATGACAGCAACCATTTAAACCCATTAAAGTGTGACCTAAATATTAAAAACTTAATCACTGCTGTTTGCAAGTTTCTAGTTACAATTACTACAGCCCTTTTTTATGAAAGGATCAAAGACCAGATGGAATGTGGGCTAATAATAATTTGTGCCTACGAATATTAACCCCACCCTAGAATATTTCTTCATGCTTTTTTAAGCAGAAAGCTGTGCGTAAAGGAACCAGACAAGAAGCTCATGAAAGCTTGGCAAGTCCATTGAACAATGGCTATTTCCTTCTTCCTTCCTGCAGTGACTCTCCCAACCAACCAACACTTCCACCTCATCCCCTCAGCAGAAAAGGTGTCACTTTCTCCACCCTTTGATGGTCAAAACCTTCTACATCTGATGAAGCAGACCATCTTCCATAAACATTCCTGCTGAAATGAATTGGTTAAAGTGCAACAGAACAGCTATATTGTTGTCGATCCAGCAGATAAACATGGTTAACCCTGTGGAAGTTCCTTCAAGAACTGATAGTTTCTTGTGATAAGTCATCAGCACTTATCAGGAGGTCATCTCCTACCTAATCAATTGATGAATCACCGTCAGTCAGCTATTCTGGTCTATTAACACTACCTGATAAAGGAGTCATCCACCAGCACCCTTTGGTTTCTTTTTGCTTTGGTTTTTGTTTTATTTTACTGTTGCCAACTCCTTCCACATCCAACACTTCTTCTAATGAGGATGAAATTTGGCTTGGCAGCTTGGGATTTCCAAGCTTTGATCATTCTCATCAACACACTGACCAGAACAAAGGGGAGCCAGTACTGACCCTTTAGGGCGCATCACATTCTGAAACTGTGCTCATCAGCTATTTTCAGACTTGCAATGTTCAGTTCCCAATTTCAGCTAACAATCTCTTTTACCCATCTCTGTTAAGCAACATCAGAAGCCAGCCGCCACACTCTGTTTCCAGCTGAGCTATTTGTTATCTAGCAGGCAAAAGAGTCAATAATTCCCTGTAGTCTTTTCCTCCATGCCACCTTAGCAACCTTGAAGAAGCAGCAAACCAACAAATGGGGATTCTTTTGCCTTCATTGAAGCCTAAGTGTTGTGGTTCCTTCTCAACAAAGTTTCAAATAAATAAGCCAATGAAGGCTTGTCTGTACA
>JAJKFI010000003.1:12985900-13020736 GCA_029204185.1 Lerista edwardsae | reverse complement strand
TCAATCAATCAATCAATCAATCAATCAATCAATCAATCAATCAATCAATCAACAGTATTTATATACCGCTTTTCAACACAAAGTTCACAAAGCGGCTTACAGGCAAATAATAATAATGAAGTTAAATGGCTCCCTGTCCCAAAAGGGCTCATAATCTAAAAAAAAAAATGCAGACCACCTCCAGCAACAGCCACTAGAAAAACACTGCACAGGGGTGAATAGGGACAATTACTCTCGCCCTGCTCAGTATAAGAGGAGCACCACTTGGAAAAGTGTCTCTTGCCCAGTTAGCAGGGGTTCTGCTAAATCCCCAGCGGTTCTGTTCTGGATGTTGGAATGTACATAGGAGGTGTAGGCAGGAGGTGTAGACTGATGGCTGAGCTGCTGGCGCTGCCTGAAGCTAAGCAGGAGAATCTGCAGTTTGTTTTTGGATGGGAGACAGATGCCAGGTTGTGACAAGCTGCAGTACCTGTGGTGGCAGAACAGAGTTGCTGTGGAGCTGATTAGCTCACCGCAAGTGAGAGTTACGGGGGAGTGTGTGAAGAGGTCAGCCGGCAAAGAACGGAATACGACCTTGAGGACCTGTCCAGGCCTGACTTGCGATTGCCTGCTGAGGCTTGATGGCAGGCAGCCAAAGGAGAAAACCACACTGTGAAGGCAACATCTGGGCCTGAGGATTGGCAGATCACAAGAATACTGTATAGTTGTAAAAAGGCCATTGAAAAAAATGGTGGTTTAGACTAGCCTGCCCATGTAAGCCGCCTTGGGCATTTGCTTTGGCATGGGAAAGGCGGGGTATAAATTCTTCAAATAAAATAATAATAATAATGTACGTACTTTGAAACAGTTGGCTCTTGCACGCACAGAGCTTTCATACCAGAGCAAAAGCATCACACATGGCAGTGGATTCACAAGGATTGGTATCACCCAGTGCGTGGCAGGGGGAGGATGGTGACAGGGATGGGTGGAACGGGGCAGGGAGGGAATGGTGATGGCAGGAAAAGTCTCCAGCGCTCAAGCTCCAGGGTTCCTGCTGCAGTTTTATCACTGCCAATCATCTGGGCAGTGGGAGCAGGCACTTCTGGGGCACCACTGCCAAATTGATTGGTGGCAAGCAAGGCAGCCCAGGCAGGCTTGGGCTGCCTATGGCTCAGAGTCTTGAGATTCTGGAGCAGCAATAGTCAAACTATCGACTGCTGTGCAAGAGAAAACGCCTTCCCCATCCCAAGTGGCGCTTACTGTTCTGTTGAAGTGCTGCCCCATTTCTAAGCTGATCTGGTGGCAGGGACACTCTGGGCAGTCGCATCTGTACCTGGTGTCGTGCTGCACAGCCTTCTGGGATGCCCAGCATAGACGCAGGTGCCCAGAGTATCCCTGACACCAGATCAGCTTAGAAATGGAGCGGCACTTCAATGGAACAGTAAGCGCCACTCACAGGGAGGGAAGGGTGTTTCCAAACCCAGGATCTGGCTTGTGGGCTGGGTTTTGGAGACCCCGGCTCTTGAGACTCAAGACTCCATACTCAACAATTTGATCGCAAACTTGAGACTTGACTTTAGAATTGACTTAAGACTTGGGGTTAGGCACTTGAACACATCACTGGTACAGAGTGTTTCCTGGCTCACTGTGTGTCTTGGGCAGGGCAACATCACCATGCCCCCTGTGTGGCCGTCCCACACCCGTGCATTGCCTGGTCACGCCTCCCTGTGCCCAGAATTACTCCATTAAGGAGCGATCGGAGCACAAGGGAGGATGGGGGACCAAAAAGTGCACAGTTTTTTCCACGCTGCTGCACCTCACCACAGCCCACCACGCTTGCCACCCCCCACAGCACCCTTCCTCCACCCCTGCTGGTACACACATTCTGCTTTGTTACAGCAAAGCTGATTGAACAGGATTAAAATGTCAGTCTGAGCTCATCATAGAAACAGTGTACAAGTGTAACGAAGAGATATCCGCATGGAAGGAACTGCCTACTTCAGTATTGATTTGATCAAAATGAAAAGGAACATGAAGAATGGATATTGCCAAATTTATTTATTTGTTAAGGTATTTATGGGAGAACTGGATTTGAGCTTACGTTCTCAGTTTTGCCCCGTGCTGCTTTAGCAAAAGGTATCATTTCTAGTGGTTTCAAAGGCAGGAAACCCCAGTTCCCTTTCCACCTGAGTAAACACTATTTAGGCGCTTGCTTGCATATTCTTTCCTCTAGCTAGTCTTTTTCTGTGTAAACAAAATATTTGCTACAAGCTGCAACCCTCATTTTTCTCTTCCCACAAATATTCCTCCGCTCTGTCTACTAAGCAATCCAAAATTCCACTCCTTTAGGACACTGCTTATTTCCCACCAACAAAATAGTTGAGGGTGCAATCCTAACCAAGTGGTGCCAGTGGGGCCTGGGCTGGATCCTGCAGTTGGCAGTCATGGAGACCTCATCAATGTAAGGGGGTGTATGTTCCCTTACCTCAGAGCTTCATTGTCCTTACCCTGGGGCTGGAATGTTGGTTAGGATTGCACCCTGAATTGAGGACATAATTCTCTCCTCACACTACCACCACATACGCAGAGAGCTAGGGTATTGCTTCCTTTTCAATTAAGGCAAATAAATGCATCTTACTTCTAGAAACACAGGGTTCTTGTTATTAGATAGAGCAGTGGAATTCAAACTTCCTGCTTGATGATGGCACTTCCTGCCACAACGTCACTTCCTGGTTAATGACATCACTTCCGGTAGGTCCCAACATGATGCCATTCTAAAAAGTGGGTCTCAGTCTAAAAAGTTTGAATACCACTGCTTTATAAGCAAAAAATAAAAAATAAAGAACATAAGAAAAAGCCTTGCTGGATCAGACCAAAGGCCCATCTAGTCCAGCTTCCTGTATCTCACAGTGGCCCACCAGATGCCTCAGGGAGCACGCACGACAACCAAATACTTGTCCCCTGCATCTTGCATTTTAAAGCGGACTGTACTATTGTCTATTGTGTGGATGTTTGTGTTTTATAAAGAGGAATTTCAAGGGGGGGTAGGGGGTGGGGGATGTGGGGGGGACTGTTGGGAACTTACTGTGTGTGTTGGTTTGGTCTCCGGGTGTCAGTGAATTTTGTTGTGTAATACAATGACAATAAATACATCATCATCATCATCATCATCATCATCATCATCATCATCAAGTAGATTATTATTACCCTTGCACCATCCCCAAGGAAGACACCAGACTGAGGTTGGGGTTCAACGTTATTAAGCACAATGTAAATCATGTAACCTACTGAACACTCATCCCTCCCTTGCCAGTCTGGGGTAGGCAAAACAAAAAACAAAAAAAAACCCCATCCATGGCCAATTTGGATGACAGAAAAAAAATTCCTACCTGGCCCTCATAATGAGCGACCAGCTCATCTCAGACTGGACATACTCATCATAGCTTGTAACCTGTAATAGAGTTTTCCTCCATAAATCTATCCAATCCCCTTTTAAAGGCATCCAGGCCCAATGCCATCACCACATCTCGCGGCAAGGAGTTCCACATTCTAATTACACGCTGGGTAAAGAAATACTTTCTTTTGTTTGTCCTAACTCTCCTAACACACAGCTTTAGAGGATGACCCCTGGTTCTGGTATTGTGTGAGAGGGAAAAGAGATTCCCTTTGTCTACTCTATCCACTCCGTGCATAATTTTGTATGTCTCAATCATGTCGTCGTCCGTAGGCGCCTTTTTTTCTAGACTGAAGAGCCCCAAACACTGTAACCTTTCCTCGTAAGGGAGGTGCCCCAGCCCAGTAATCATTTTAGTTGCTCTTTTCTGTACTTTTTCTAATTCCACTATGCCCTTTTTGAGATGTGGAGACCAAAGCTGTACGCAATACTCTCTAGGTGTGGCCTTACCATTGCCTTGTACAATGGCGATACAATATTGGCTGTTTTATTCTCAATCCCTTTTCTAATTATCCCTGAATTCTGGATTCTACAGTCACAGAACAGCTGGCAGCCAAGCAGCAGACTATTCTTCTTGGCAAGGAAGGGGGAAATAAGCTCCTTGCCACTTCTCCTCCTCTGGCTGATGGCTAAGGCCCAGCAACGTGCTGTGCGGGTGTTTCTGATGAGGCAGAACAACCCTACGGAAGTTCTCTGAAAAGTGCTCCACTGTTGTGATCCTGCAAACACAACCTATGGGTTTTTAACAGCTGAAGCCCCTGGGTTGTAAGTGTTTGCAGGATCATAGCCACTGCAGCAGCAGTGGAGGCACTTTTCAAAGAACTATGGTAGGGCCATTCTGCCTCACCTGCCACACCCTCACTGCTAAGGCCAGCCTAGAGTATATGAAAATGAACATTTGTTTTTCCTGTTGTTTCAATAACTTGGTAGCTCAAGTGAAATAGCAGATTTTCCAAAGGTGGAAAAAAGTTGCACTACAAAGTCTAAGGGAAGGAAGAATAAGAAGCAAAGTCATCTCATCTCCACCATCAGTGTTGCCAGATATGTGATCTACCTGGAGTAGCAGTTCAAGATTTTCAAGAAGATGACGAAACAGTAGATGAGGCTAGACTGATCTATATTGCAACTGCCACACCTCATCCCATAACTTAAAATCAATACAAGAAGGTACATTACCAACACATTCACCCATAATGTAAGTTGTCATCACGTTATTACTTCTCAGAGTCTTTTCATAGAGAGTACAACAGAGATCATGTTCAGACAGTGTTTGTAAAGGACCGGTCAAGCAGAATCACTGACTCCTGATGAATGGACTGATGTACAAGGGAAATGTGTATTGAATGTTATGTTTGCAACACCTGAACCAATATTCCTGAAAGCAATTGCTGCCCAATCTTCTTGTCATACAAGAGAATACATAGCCAATTTACGGAGTGAAGAGATGGAAAGTGCAGATTCCTCCAGGGTACAAGTCTTGGAAATGTAACTTGAGAGCTGCAAGGTAAATATTAAAGGCAGGGTAGCCACATTAATAAGATTTGGCTATCTTGCTTGTGGGTTGAATCTTCTGGCAGAGAACATCACAAATGTGAGCACCATTAAGACAACTTTGGCAAAGTGCACAGTGATTGTAAAGGTCTTCAGTAATCCTCATATTGGTGCTGATCAGACCTTGAAGGAATTGCAGAAAGAGCAGAAATTTGATGGGCCTTAATTACAGTGTTTTCATCAGTGGCGTAATGGTAAATGTTGAAGAACAGGAGCTCATCAAGACATCATCCCCCAGCCTCAGCACGATTGAACACCACCACCACCCGCAAAAAAAAAAGTCAACTTAAAATGCCTTCGCTAGAGTGTTTTCTTCTCCTGCCACTTATTCATACTTTGAAACTTATTGTATGCCATTTAAAGATCTGCTTCACTTCATCCCAAACTCTTGAAATAAATAGTATTTAATACAAATTTATAGCAATGAAAATAAAATAAAAACATAAGCCATATACCCTCTCCCAGGTGGGAGAGGCATAGACATGAACATATGCCCGTAGACACATTTCTCACTTTGCCTGTGGCCAAGCCTGGTCTTGTGATTGCAAAGTGCAGAAGTGTGTCACAATCTTTATTTTTTAATTTTTTGAGACTTGAGGAGCCCTGCAGATGTCTCCCCAGGGCTCCCCGTATCCCCAAAATGACAGCGCTTTGTCAGCAAGTAATTGACATCCCAGTTTGAAAACCCCTGAATTGGACCAAGCTATTTAGATGGGCATATCTAAATAGCCATTATTTAAATTGATGCATAATGTATTTCGTGTCTGAATTTGTAGAGAAAATTCTTGAAAAAGAGTTCATGCTCTTTCAGCTTTCCAGTAAGCATCTCTTCTGAACTTAAAGCTTTATAAATTCTGCTTTGCAGTGATTGTACAAGTATAATCTGTTGCTGGAGAAAGAAATTCACCAGCAAACTATTTTCAACTCTACCCATGTAAACACAAATATAATTACATCACAGAAAGAGCTTTTGGAATTCAATCTATTTGTAAATGGTGTAAAAAAAAAAGGAAAAGGAAAAAATGCTTGTAAGGCATGGGTAATTAGCGTGGAAATTGCCTGCAATTATAATGCAAAAAAAAAAAAAAAGGCAACTCTGAATCAAGCCTCAGCCCTTTGACTGTATTGGAAAATGACAGTTTTTAATTTTAGTCTTCCAGTCTCTGGTAGGGTTGACCCCAATCAGTTTCAAACTACCCTGACTTTTTTTTCTGCTTCCTTTTAAAAACTTTGCCTTAATACTAAGCAAAGAAGTTGAAAATGTGCTTATTTTTGCAACTCTGGAAGTCTGCAATCTCCAGTGCCTGCATGGTGCATGTCCCGGCCCATTAAAAGAAAGAATGGCAAAAACCTGCCCATCTGCGCGTTGCTCTTGGTGTGTGCTTGAGCCCCTCGACCACTTTCCTTTACATTTCTGGTGTGTCAACGGAGACAAAAATAGCACTGAGCAGCAGATTCTCTCGCAAATCTCTCCCTGTTTATGGCACCCATGAAATATAGATGACGATGACAGTTATGATTAAGATAATTCAGAGACGGATAGCTTCATTCTGGGAATCAGTTGCGAAGAGGCTTGGAGTGTCCCTTGTGTGAAGTGTTATTTAGAGAAGACACTTCAGAAGTACATTTCACAACACTCTATATTGGTTAATTTAACACTGAGTGGCTGTATACTCAGACAACAGCAGCAGTTAATTAATACTACTCAAAGCAATTACGGATTTCAACAATATCCACCTAGTCAAGTGGATTCAGTGGGGACAACCTGCCAGAACATCTTCCTCCCTTGTTTAAAGGGAAGCAGGTAGGCCTGGGCTTTACAGCACAACCCCCCCCTCCCGCATGTCTACTCAAAAGGAAGTCCCATTGTGCTCAACGAAGTGTCCTCCCAGGACAGCCTACTTAGGAGTGCAATCTTTGATTGTCTTTCAAAGTTATTCTCAACTATGTTTACAGAGTCCGACAGTATGACATTCAACATATTTGGAGGAGAAATCAGTTACAGGTAATATATGCCCAGGGCAAACTACTGCAGCCAAATGTAACAAAGCCCCCCATGCTAGATTTCTGGGGGCCCTGGAGCGAAGTTCTTCATTGGGGTCCCCCATGGTGCCTCCTCCTGTGGATCGATGGTTTGGATGCCTTTAAAAGGGGGGCTGGACAGATTTATGGAGGAGAAATCAATCACAGGTTACAAGCTATGTTGGATAAGCCCAGTCTCATCAAGAGGGCCGGGTAGGAATTCTTTTCTGTCATCCAAATTGGCCATGGATAGCAGTTGTTGTTGTGTTTGCCTGCCCCAGACTGAGGAGGAAGGAACAGGTGTTCAGTATGTTTCATGATTCATTTGTGTTTAATAAAATCAAACCCTAATCTCAGTATGACGTCTTCCTTGGGGGTGGTGCAAGGGTAATAGGCTACCTTAGAATGCCAGATGCAGGGGAGTGGCAGCAAGATACAAGTATCTGGTTGTCTTGCGTGCTCCCTGGCGCATCTGGTGGGCCACTGTGGGATACAGGAAGCTGGACTAGATGGCCCCTGGACCTGATCCAGCAAGGCTTTTCTTGTTGATGGTCCCTTGGATCCTGCCTTTGTAACTAGTTCAGGGATTGACCTGGCCAGGTGGGCTCTCTGATGGGCCTCGGTTCTTTTTGAAACTATATTGTGTATTGTTTTCAGTAGGTAGGAACAGTATAAATCAGTGACAACAAACTGTACAGACATGTGGCAGAAACATGCACACCCATAGACCCATACCAGAGAAAAGGAACAGAGGGCTTGTACAACTAAACATCTATAGGAGTAACTCTCAGGACTGGACTGTGGCACCATTTTAAGCAGCTACAGAAATCTGCAGTTACTATTGCATACATTACATGTTCATTTTATGGAACATAACTTTTCAATGAAAGTATGTTGTTTTTCTTAAGGAAATGTGTGTTTTTCTTGGAAAGGAAAATAGCCAATGTGATACTGTTAGACAACCAGAGAGCCTGCTATTTACTTTCATTTGCACCTTGTTTAGAAAGTGAAGGCAACATGGGGAAAGATTATTCCCACTTGTTTGGCATGTGGGAAACACGAAAAGCACACACCACACATATTTGCACACAGATTTGAGCAGTTTTGTTGTATTAGATAAAGAGAAATCCAATGCTATCCATTCAAAGTGTGTGTGTGAGAGAGAGAGGGCGGGGAGAGAGAGAAACAGACAGACAGACAAATTACTTTATCTAAGGGAAAGGTTATCTCCCTAAAAAGAATTATCTAGCAAATCCTGATCTAATTTTCATTTGTATCCAATAATTTTTATATAGGAACAGAAATCTTTTTTCTTGTCACTATGGCTAATGTGAATAGTACATGCTCATTACCGACTGCCATCGGAACTTATCCAAAAGAATTCTCAATTTCCATTCTATCCAGAGTTAACATGGCTTCCTTTTGATTTCAATTCTGTTTTGATAAAAATCTCTGGATTATTGTAGAAATACAATATTTGCACAGACAGATGGATCTCTGTTTCCCTTCTATGCAAACTCTGCATCGTCTCCTTTGATTTTCATTTTGCTCTTTTCTGATAAAATTCCATGTATTTCTTTCAGAGCGCAATCCTAAACTGGAGTTAAGCTGGCACAGTTAGGCCAGCAAAGTTTGGCTGGCTCAAGGGCCACCGTAAATTGCGTTTGGAGTCAGGGAGGTTGGCGCACATCTGTGTTGGCATCTCTGATTTCAAGAGTGGTCCAAACATTCTTTATGGTGTCTCTTGTGCTGGCCAAACTTTGCTAGCCTAACTGTGCCACCTAACTCCAGGTTAGGATTGTGCCCTCAGTTTCTTCCCTCTCCCCCAATATGTATTTTAATGTGCTTTTAAAAGCATGTTCATGCATTTCCTATGCAAATAGTTGGTGTGTTGATACATTGCCAAGTATACATTTAAATGGTGTATTTCAATAAATATCCAGAATGCACAGCATTCCTAAATATTTCTGTATATGATGTATAGCATAAAATATATTCGTGTATATCATAAAATTCAATCTTCTGAGAAGCAGGAGAGATCTCTAGTCATCCATTCTGTCATGAATGTTGGCAAAAGAGTAATCTGATAACATCTCTGTAAATGTGACACAACTGATTGTATGCAGTTCACAGATTATGGCAAATATTTAGCCTAGTCACTGGACATGAATGGCAAAAACCTGATGCTACTCTACACAAATGAATTACAGCATCATTCCAAACACAGGAACACTTGAAGCAGAATTTATTGCATATTATAAGGCAGTGCTTCTCAAACTGCGGGTTGGGACCCGATGTCAGGTGGGTCATGGAAAGCTGGGAGCCGCCATCTTGGAAGTTGCAAACCTTACTCCTGCTATATTCTTTTTGTGAGTGTTAACAGCTTTAATTTTCAAGTGAGGGTCTTTTAAAAAATTTTTTAGTTCAATCCTTTTACATAATATTTTGTCCTAATCTTGCTTTCTGTTAAAGATGTTTCATGGTTGTCCAATCGCTGCAGTCCAACAATGCCAGTTTGCATTCCAGGAGTGTCATTTGGTTATGTCACAATAATGGCACTTCCTGATTGATGATGGCACTTCCAGCTATGACATCACTTCCAGGTTAATGACCATCATTTCTGGTGTGTCCCATCAAGAGTGCCATTCTAAACAGTGGGTCCCAGTCTAAATCATTTGAGAACCACTGTTAAAAGTATTGTCTCTTGACAAAACAGCAGCACCTTTCTGCCCAAGCCGTCTCACACTCTTGGTCCTGTTGCCATTTACATAAAGACACAAACAGAATCACAAGGATTCATATTTAAAGAATTTACGACTGAAAAACTTCCAATCAACTGAACAGTTATTCCTGATGAATAAAGCACTATGTATACAAGTACATACAAATTGTAACTAGCTTCAAATTGTAACTACCAGCAGCTGCAACATGTGCATGTATCTTCTAAAATCATAGAATTTTTTTTTCTTCATAGGTTAAGTCATATGTACATTCATTTAGATGGAACTGAATAATCTGGCAACTCATTAAAGTACAAGTAATCAATTTTGATCATTTATTATTTCAAGCTGGATGGGAGTTCCTAAAGAAGCAGTTTCTACAGGCACAGTGAAATACCCTTCCTGTGAAAAAGAAAAGAGGTTTCTGCCTAGACTTTTCTTAAAACTTGCCAGATTTTTTTCTTCTTTTCAGAATTCATTTTTGCCCTGTGCCGGGCTACCTAGGAAGTGCTGCGACAGTCTGTTTTTCTCAATGTCACAACCTTATAAGTCACAAATGACTCCCCATAAATCATAATTGTTGAATATCTTTCAAGCATCTATCCATTTCTGATTCTTCACTCTGGAAAAACATCATTTTTACAGGGCTGAAACTAAAAATCTATGTTTTTGTTCCAGTTGCACAATCCATTGTCTGAGCTTCATTCTTTTCTCACTGACACACATAGGGAAAAAGAAAGAATTCCCTGAAATGGTCCAAGCAGTCATTTCAAGACATTTATCTTCAGATTCACATTTTTCATGGTTAGCTATAAAAGGAGTTCAATTAACGTCTGTCACAAGCCTGTATTTAACCTAATGGGCTTTTATTTTAAGCGACTCTAATTTCCATTTCCATTTGGGAAATGAATTGAGCTGTGTTGTTGTATGTACATCTTGCCCAGCAGGAGTTATTTCTTCTTTGAAAACCAAAAATTTGAGCCTCAGCATATGGAATGTTATTTGCTAATATTTATTTATTTATTTATTTAAGAAATTTTTACCCCGCCTTTCCTCTGCCGAGGCAGATGTCCAAGGCGGCTTACAATATTAAAAAAAGATAAAAATAAAGTATAACAATTAACATTAAAAACAGTTAAAAACAGTATTAAACAATAAACAATCAAGATTAAAAACACAAACAATTTAAAAACAATTAAAAAAATAAAATAAAACACAAGCCCCGTGGATCATAATAACCAGCCAGCCAACCTGTCAACAATTAAAAGCTTTTTGGAATAAAAAGGTCTTCAGCCCCCGCCGAAATGTAAACAGAGAGGGAGCAGTTCTCAATTCGAGGGGAAGGGTGTTCCAGAGTTGGGGGGCCACCACCGAGAAGGCCCTCTTCCTGGCCGCCACTCCTCTTACTTCTCCTGGTGGCGGCACAGTCAGAAGGGCCCCCCCAGATGATCTAAGAGTACGGGTTGGATTATATAGAAGGAGGCGGTCCCTCAAATACCCCGGACCCGAGCCGTAAAGGGCTTTAAAAGTCAAAACTAGCACGTTGAATTGGGCCTGGAACAGAACCGGCAGCCAGTGTAGTCGCCGAAGCAGCGGCTCGACAGAGTCAAACCGACGTGCCCCAGCAACCACCCAAGCCGCCGCATTCTGTACTAGTTGTAATTTCCGGACCGTCTTCAAAGGCAGCCCCACGTAGAGCGCATTGCAATAATCTAATCTTGATGTCACTAGGGCATGGGTCACTGTGGCCAAGTCCGCACAGCTCAGGTACGGCCGCAGCTGGCGGATCAGCCGAAGCTGAGCAAAGGCTCCCCTGGCCACCGCCGCCACCTGGGACTCCAGGTGTAGCTGTGAATCCAGGAGAACCCCCAAGCTGCGGACCTGCTCCTTCAGAGGAAGTGCGACCCCATTCAGAGCAGGACGATAGTCCAATACCCGAGCTGTGGATTTCCGAACCAAAAGCACCTCTGTCTTATCCAGATTTAATTTCAGCTTGTTCGCCCACATCCAGCCCCCAACTGCCTCCAGACAGCGATCCAGGACCTCAACCGCCTCCTCAGAATCAGGGGGAAAGGAGAGATAAAGTTGGGTGTCATCAGCATATTGATGGCACCCCACTCCAAACCCCCGGATGACCTCTCCCAGCGGTTTCATGTAGATGTTAAACAGCATGGGGGATAAGATGGAACCTTGCGGCACCCCGAACCTAAGAGGTCGGAGTGCCGAACAAGAGTCCCCCAGCACCACCTTCTGGGATCTGTCAGCCAGGAAGGAGTGGAACCACTTCAAAACAGTGCCTCCAAGCCCCAACCCGTCCAACCGACCCAGAAGGACACCATGGTCGATGGTGTCGAAAGCCACCGAGAGGTCCAGCAGGACTAACAGGGTCGCACTTCCCCCATCCATCCCCCGGCGCAGGTCATCCACCAAGGCGACCAAGGCAGTCTCCGTCCCGAACCCCGGCCTGAAGCCAGATTGGAATGGGTCCAGATAATCCGTTTCCTCCAGAACCCTCTGAAGCTGGGACGCCACCACCCGCTCAATCACCTTGCCCAGAAATGGGATATTGGATACTGGCCGAAAGTTGTTTAAATTTGAGGGATCCAGGGAGGGCTTCTTCAGGAGGGGGCGAACCACTGCCTGCTTCAAAGCAGGCGGGAGCACCCCCTCCTTCAGAGATGCATTCACTACCCTCCCCATCCACTCGGCCAGCCCTCCCCGGGCAGCTCTAATTAGCCATGCTGGGCAAGGGTCGAGCGGGCAAGTAGCAGGTCTCACACTCCAGAGAATCCTGTCCACATCCTCAGGCTCTACAAACTGAAAATAATCCCAAATGATAGGATAGACAGGTTCCCTGGGGACATCACTAGATCTGCCCACAGCAGCGTCCAAGTCATGCTGGATCTGATCGACCTTGTCTGCAAAATGTCGAGCGAACTCGTCACAGCGAGCCTCCGTGTGCTCCTCCCCACCAGTAAGGGGGGCAAGATGTAACAGACTGCGGACCACACGGAAGAGCTCAGCCGGACGGTTCTCTGCAGACGCAATGGTGGCAGAGAGGTGAGCTCTCTTAGCCACCACCACTGCTCTAGAATAAGCTTTCAATTGGGCCTTAGCCCGTGTCCAGTCAGATACGGCACGAGTCTTTCGCCACCGACGCTCTAGTCGTCTGCTCTGTCGCTTCATCGTTTGCAGCTCCTCAGAAAACCAAGGAGCCGCTCTGATTCTGCGACTGGGCAGAGGACGCTCAGGAGCAATCTCATCCAGGGCCCTGGCCATCTCCATATTCCAGAGGTCCACCAGGGCACCGGGTGGATCTCCAACTCTGGCAACAGGAAAATCCCCCAGAGCCCTCAGGAATCCATCTGGATCCATCAGCCTCCGAGGGCGGATCATAGAGTGTGATCCCCAGCCATTGCAGAGGTGAGAAGCCGCAACAAGCCTAAATCCCACCAGACAGTGATCTGTCCATGACAAAGGAGTGATCTTAATCTCCTCCACCTCCAGATCACCATCAACCTGCCCCGCAGTAAACACCAGGTCCAGCATGTGTCCCGCCTCATGTGTCGGGGCAGATATTTTTTGAGACAGACCCATGGTTGCCATGGAGGCCATGAAGTCCTGAGCCGCAGATGTTGCCGGGGCTTCGGCATGGACATTAAAGTCCCCCAACACCAGAAGGCGGGGGGACTCCAACACCACGCTCGAGACCAGCTCCGTCAGCTCAGGCAGGGAGACTGCTGGGCAGCAAGGCGGGCGGTACACCAACAGAATCCCCGTCCTGTCTCGCCCCTCCAACACAACACGAAGGCACTCAAACCCGGTGGACTGCTGAACAGGGTATCTGGTGAGACGGATGGAATCCCGATAGACCATCGCAACCCCACCTCCCCGCCCCTGTAGCCATGGCTGCTGCAGTACCCAGAAACCCAGTGGACAAATCTGGGAAAGATTAACCCCACCCAGCTCATCCAGCCAGGTCTCCGTGATACATACCAGGTCGGCTTTCTCCTCCAAGATTAAATCATGGATAAGAGAGATCTTATTATTCACCGACCTGGCATTCAGAAGCAGCAGCTTCAGACTCAGGGGACTGTTGCCAGGATTTCCAAGGGTCAGAGGGATGAGGGAAGGGCCAGAAAGAGGGACAGTCTGTCTACGACTGACCCTCCTTCTCCTGTAATGTCCAGCCCCGACCCCACCGCCAAATCTTCCGTAACCCGTAACTCTACTAATATGAAGAATCAACAGTCCTCTAGGACAAATTGTTGTAAATTGCTTTGCATGTTCATGTTGCTTCTAAATGGTGTGGGGGGAGGAATTCAGTTCTGATGTTATGTATTTGTGGGTGTACTTTTGATTGATCTATTTTGCTTTGACAACCTACAATCTCTTTTTGCTTTTACAGAGGGCCACTGCTAAGACACTAACAGCTCAATTATATGCTGCCTTCCTCTGAGGCAGCCATGCCAAAAAGGCTTGTGAAGGGTGGGGCAGTCCCAGAGCTCTCCACTGGGTAAGGGAATATGTATTTCCTTACCTAGGGGTAAACCTCGGGGTGGTGGCGGTGGACTAGGTCTACTTGGACCTGCACCAGATAAATTCTTGGCGCAGGTCCTCATGGACCTGGGTCATTGGATCTGGGGAGTATTCTGTGGCGGTGGTGGCTGTAAAACCCACTCCCTTCCAAACCTGATCTGTCTTCCTCCCCATCATTGCCTTGGTCCACCCTCCTCCCGCACTCCACCAGCTTCTCCTTCCACACCTGAGCTGCTTGTAGAACCATTGTAGCCAGTGATGTCATGCACCCACTACGCACCACTACGCAAGTACCGGTTCCTAGAAGTTGAGCTGGCCCCGCCCACTCGAAGCTGGCCCCTGCTATTTAACCAGGGAACAGTTGAAGCAAAATATGTATATACATATCTCTAGAAAGCAAAGCAATAGAAGTTAAATCAACACTAACCACAAGCTGAAGTTATTACAGACATGATCACATCCATGGCAACAATCATGACATCACTTCTGGCTTATGACATCACTTCCGGTGGGCGGACCCCAACAAGTGCCAATCAAAAGTGAGTACCTGTTCCTAAATAATTTGGATGACACCACTGATTGTAGCCTCCCTGCTGTCACTCCAGCAGCACACAGCTTTGCATGCTGATGGAGACCTTTTTAAGACTGCCATAAAGTTCTCAGTGGTTCTCAGCCTCTGCCTGATTTCTTAATTCCAAAGGGTATGGCTATAATGGTGATTGGGCAGCAGTGATCCCCCCCCAAGTATCAGCTTGTTTTACCCTTGATGCACATAGCCTAATATGCCCTCTCGGTTTTGCAAACCACCAAAAATTGGGTCACTGATGGGTTCTGGACCCATAGTTTGAGAACTACTGGATTAGCCCATTAGCACTGGGCTGTTAATTTCCATTCATGTTAGGGTGTGCACTAGATGATGCTCACAATGTGTGAAATAGCCTTACCAGCTATACTAGTTAGACAACCCAAGAAGTATTTCACAAAATTCTGCCAGCTCGCAATGCCAGAGCTTCACATAACTTTGACTTTTAAGCTAAAATATATACATGGGGAATTGCCTCATTTGACACTACAGAATGGGCTAAATTGGGACTGACTGCCCTTCTTCAGATGGATAATAAACATTAGAATATTGAAGGTGAAAAGCAGAGGTCCAGCCAGAACATGAGAGATAGAACTACTTTCCAAATTTCATAAGCAAATATGAAGGTATTCCCAGCAGTACACATTTGCTGTGAAAGCAATGGACTTTAGGCTTATTCCTGGATACAGAGAAGTCAGCCCTTGATATAAAAATATAAAATATTTATGAGGATTTCACTATTAGGGGTCACAGTGGAACAAATGAATGTTCTTTTTCAGTGCTGTTCTGGAAATAGTTTGGCTTCTCTTATCAACTGAAGACTTTGTACAGTTTAATCCATCCTGTGTATTTTTCTCATATGCCATTACATAGGGGACCTGGCATGCAAGTGTGTAAAAACCTCACTAGGGATTAAAGTCCCAGAGATGAAAGGACGCTTACCCCCTTCCCTCCAACCTCTTGCTCTCTCTCCCCCAATCTATTATTCCCAAGGAAATAAAGGTTTAATGGAGACAGCTAGTACTCTGCATAAAAGGTCTACCATCCATCACTCCAGATCAGACTCTCAAATGCGCACCCTATCTTGCCTCTTTAGAAACCCGATTGTGATTATTCCCGCCGCCCCCCCAAAAAAATTCAACCTTAGTGTCCACTTGTCAAGTTATGAGCAAGGCCACAGCGAGAACTTCAGAGTTGATTCAGATCACACCATTGGCTCCCTTATAACGAAAGAATCACGGGGGGGGGGGGGAGTATGAGAAAGAGCCTACAGAGAAAAAGGAAAAATAAACAAGCTTCATTTTGTTCAGATCCTTGAAAGCTTAAGAATTGGCTCATGTTGGAATGAATATTGCACATTCCTATTACTTAGGCATATTGGAAACCAATTTTTCAACACTTCAAAAGAAAGCAAAACCAGGCTTTCCCTCCATCTCACATATTTTCATCCCTGTTTCCTTGGATTTGTTGTAGCTGGTTGTTGAGGAGATACAGGTCTGCCTGTTCTGTTTGGTTCACTTAAGTGATCTGAATAGAATGCAATTACCACAGCCTTGGAAATAACCCAATTTGGTGTGATGCATTCCACTGAATAGAAGCAACTCCTTGGTGATCAGTATTACACATGGCCCCACTCACATGGATCAAGTCCCCGCTTACATTTTAATAGGTGTGCAGTGTAGTGGGGAGGCCAGAACTCCATCCTGTGGATGAGGTCCTGAACCTATTTAGCTGGCATAAGTCAAAGGACACCGATTAGCGACCAGGTGGACTACTGGGGAAAGGGTAAGTTAAAAATATGTGACTTACCTTTCCTGGGCGATCCCACCATTGGATGCTGCATGCGGTTTGCATCTACATCCCACAGAGGATGGTGGGGGATAGGATTGGGACATTAAGTGCAAGTGAATTCAACAAACACATTTGAGGACATGTGTTATACGCAGGGCAGGCTATAGGAGTGGCGGGGCCCAATGCAGGGCATTCCCATGGTCCCTTATCCTTCCTGCGCCCCCCCCTCCACTTACCAAGAAGAGCACTTGTGGTGCCACATGCAAAGTGTGGCATCTGAAAATAGTTTCGTGGTGATAGGATAACGTCACTGCCTACTGCTTCCAGGAGGCCCGTTTGGAGCTGTTTGGAGGCAGGGGCAGGTGGGAGGGCCCAAAGTAAAGCTGCTCTGCTGTCCCCATTGACATACAACCCATAGAGATTCCGGCTGCAGCTCCAGGCAATATGCTCACTGTGCTAGTTCAGGGGCCCCCAAAGCAAGGTCATGTTGGCTTAAGGTTGATCCTGATTGAACAGACCTGCTCATCAAGGAGCTGTGATTGCTGCTAATCATGAAAGCTCCCTCCTCAATCTAGCCACATAATACAAGAGTACCTTTTGGCAGACCAGACTCAATACACTGTTTGGAGGTTTGAAACGAAGTGCTCTGGAGTCTAGTTTACTCAAACTAAAACGATTAACATCATATACATAAGATGCAAATAAATGCAGAACATTATATTTGTGGCAAATTAGTTTCAACATTTAATGTCAGTGCTAATTGCTTTTTAATGTGGGAAATAATGTCACTGTGTTTTCTTTCTTCATTATGTGTATGGGTTTTTTTTGTTTTGAGAATAGAAGAATCATCTCTCTTCACTACAGTATGTTACTGTTAAAAATTCCGTTCTTTCATAAAAAATATATATACAAGACTTCAACAGTGAAACAAGTGTTGCATTCTCCATATAATAGTTTTCTGAAAACAGCTACATGTTTGTGCCTTTTCCAAAAATGCAAAAATAAAGTCAGTTCCTATTAAAATTCTTATTTAAAAATTGTCAAATTCTGACCTTCTCAGCTTTCAACATTATTATTATTATTTATTTAATTTATACCCCACCTTTCTGCCCCATAGGCACCCAAGGCGGCTTACAACAATAAAGTACAATAAAACACAATATTTGACAATTAAAACAATATTAAAATAATTAAAAATTTACAACAAGCCCCGTGGATCCTAAATATACAAAGATATGAGGTTAACGTTTCTATTAATGCCAAATCCCATATTTTGGATAAACAACCTTTCAGGGTTGGTACCCCACATTGTTCCTGAAGTTCTTGCACCTGCTAATATATTGCACATGAGTTTTTGCTTTGAAGGAATAATATCAGTCAAGCTCAATCCTAACAGGGCTTTATGCTGCCAGGGTCCTATGCGTAAGGGCCCAATTCTAATTACTCTAGCACCAGCGGTATATTTGTACCATCGGTGCAGGGTGTAGCAAAAGTGCTGAAAGGCACTCCAGCCTTATGTTCCTGGTATAAGGGAACATTTGTTTCCCTTACCCTGTGTAAAGCCCCGCAGATGCAAGGGGTCTCCTCAAACCTGTGCCCACTATTGAGCAGGCAAAGAATCGAGGAGGACCACATGAGGCTTTGCAGTTTGAGAGGTGGCATTGGATTTGGCAGCAGAGTTTGCCACCATCTCAGCCAGTGATGTCATTCAGGGGGAACGGACCAGAACGGGCGTTCCGGATCCTAACGGGCTCCATGGCTGCTTCTGTTTTTTGTTTTGTTTTGTTTTGTTTTCCGACATTTGAATTTGAACTCAAAAGTGAGTTCCTGTTCCTAAATCATTTGAATGACACCACTGATCTCAGCCCTCCTCCCGGGCCCAGTCCTTCTTGTGGCCTGCCCTCCCTCTGCCCACTTTTGCCCACCCCACTCCACCTGCTCCAAAAAGCCTCACCACCGACATCCTGCTATTCCACGGCATCATCTTCCCAGCACTGAGGCCTTGCCCTGATTCGTGCTGGCCTCAGCACCACCATGACGCTCATACTCATTGATTTCAAGCAGAGATATTTAATCATGCTTCAGTAGGCATGCTTATTTCTCTATCTAAGGGTGCAATCCTAACTCTTGGGCACAATCCAAAGTCCATGCACCAGCGTCCCTGATTCTAAGAGTGGTGCAATTGTACTTTATGGTGTGTTTGCAAGCACTCCTGGGCTGGCACAAGTTACTTGTGCTGGCCTACCTAGGATTGCACCCTAAGAGTGTTAAGAGAATACTGCTGCTGGATATTATTTCAGCATATGGACCCATGGATATTTCGCTTGTGGAGTGAAGATAGAAGAGTGTTGGAGCATATGGGGTACATCCTCTTACCTGAGAATCTTTTAACCCCTGATATGAGATTTGTGGTGGATCCAAATCCCTGTTCATTTAAATTGTGGGGGGGGGCATTCATTGCAAACTTCCCTTTGCGCACAAGGGTTTAATAGGTAAAAATTTAATATACTATTTAATACACTATGTACTTATTATTGTGCCCGTTCTAGACAGCTGATGTTAATGTTAAATAAGAACAGTGCACATAAATCTATGATGCCCTTGAATCATTCAGGAGCGTTGTCAGTCGTGCTTCATTAACCTACCACATTAATTATGTTCTTATTTAGAAAAGCTTGTATACCTTTTGTACCAGCTTTTATAACAGCTGCATGAAAAATCAGTTTATTTGTCCTTGAGGAGTTCAGAATACATTCCAAAATACACATTAGTAGTTTACAATGGTAAAATGTGTAAACAACCACGCTTATTTTAAATAAAAGGCTATTTAAATGCAGTGATATCTTGAATTCGTTTCACTTTATCAACAAACTCACAAATCAGAGAAATCCCCTACACTTGGGCAGGGGTCATTACCCATGATGTCACCAATGCATGTTCAGTGTTCCTCTTCATGATCAAATTAAGGCTAAAATCCTATATAGGGTTACCTGGGAGTAAGCCCCATCAAAATCAGTGGGATTTACTTCTGAGAAGACATGCATCACATTGTGCCACAAATCCAAAGCATGCACAGTAGACAACGTTGGTGCTCATAGCGATGACCAGCTGCCAGTTAAGAGAGTGGGAGCAGGACCGGCCCAGCCATGATGCCTGCTAATACAAGCTGCATTGGGGCAGACTGCAAGAGTACTAAGGATTGAGCCAGTGATGTCATCCGGGCACACCAGGAACCAGAACGCCCGGGTGATTGGCAGCCCTCCGCCCCTATGGCAGAGGTCAGCCACGCCTCCCTGCGCCTCCCTGTGCCTCGAATCGCGCCATTTCAGAGCGATTCGGATGCGCGGGAGCGAGGGCGGGCCCAGGAGCAGCTCGCCCGTCCTCGGGATTGGCGGCGCGGCCCGGGCCCTTCCGCGGAACTAGCGGAACGGCGTACTGGGCCGTTCCACCAGGATGACACGGCTGCCTTGAGCCTGCTGCTGCCCCTGCCTCCAATCCACTGCTGATCCAAACTGCAATGATCCGCTTCCTGCTTGCTTGAGTGAGAAGCAGATCCTTCCCCTTCTTCCGCTTTGCATGGTCAAAAAAACCCAGTGAGAGACTTCTGGGTTTATTTACAGGGAGAGTGCAAACTGAGGAGTTAATTTGCACTGCAACTTTGGAAAAAAAAAAAAACCAAAACCAAAACAAAACTCAGAAATTCCCAGGGATGGGCACTCAAGTCGTCTTGACTTGACCCAAAATGCTGCAACATGTTTTATGACATGTGAAACTGGAGTCATGGATATCACTGACTCTGACCCAACTCGAGTCTTGGGGCCAGTGACTCAGCAAAGAGTAATTACTCGAATTTGACTCAAATGAATTTGAGCCATTTAACGTTAATGTTATTATTTGCCTGTAAACCGCTTTGTGAACTTTATGTTGAAAAGCGGTATATAAATAGTAGTGATTGATTGATTGATTGATTGATTGATTGATTGATTGATTGATTGATTGATTGATTGAACCTGACTCTCTTTAGTGTGTATGTGCTTGCTTCCTTACTTTTTTCCCCGTCGCTTCCACATTAACCCAAAAGTCCATATGGGCGATCCTGAAGCCGTCCTTCAGACTAACGGCAGCAGCAGACATGGGGGGAGGTGGTTTCAGGAGACAGGGCTTAGTGGTTGAGGAAAGGAAAAAGGCTTAAGGTGGTGTGTTTTTTTTGTTTTGTTGCTCAAAGTCTTTCTTGAAAAGACTTGGGACTTGAGTCAAAAAAATGACTCAAAATGTCCATGAGCTGAGGTGCAACACTGTGTACTATAGGGTCGCTGACTCGTGACTTGAGCTCAGTGACTGGAGCATATTCCTGGAAGTTCCACACTTCTGGGTTTGAGGACAGTGCACAAGGTGGCATACCCAAGTGCACAGTGGTGGCATATCCAAGATGGCATCAGGCAGCATTCCAGATCATGCAGCCCCTAATAAAGTGTTCCTGAGATGGTGAATAATATATGCAGCCCTCTGCATGCATTTATCCTGATACAGTCGGTCACATTCCAGGTTAGGAAGATGAGGAGTTGTGTGTGCAAGTGGGAACTGTGCATGAAGTTTCTGCTTAAGCTGGTGCCAGACTGCATGTGCAGAATCCCTTTAGAACACTGATGAGAGCATGTATCAGCTGCAAGGGAAGGTGTGCTAGATTTAGTCCCCTCCACTTCCTCTTGGCATAGTTGCACAGATCAACATAGGATTGGGGAAGCAATTGGAGCACATGCTCTTGGTGCGCCCCTCCTTTGTGCCCAGGGCACATGCCATATTGTGCTCCAGGGCAGACCTGTTCGCCCAATGAGAAGCTGAATTCTCCTAGACGTTTTGCTTCTGAAAAGGGTGCTTATGCACTGACAACACTGGGCTGGTGTTTCCCCCCTTCCCACACCAAAAACCTCTTTATGACTAGGGGAAAAATTAATGGCTGACCACACAGCAAAATAAAAAGAAAGAGCCCACTGCGACTGACTAGTGGTAAAGAAGTACTCCTCCCCAGTTGCTAGTTTTGCTCACCACCACCTCAGGTTTCCCTCTTCAGTCAAATCAAGCAGAAAATTCCTTAAAAAATTAATCGTCAGCTCAGCTCAAGTTAGCAACTAGTCCAGATCACAGAGTCCACAACCCAAAGTTTTTCCTTTACCCTGGAATTCTCAAGGCAGACATATCAAATAAATTAATAACTCTTTATGATTAGTCCTGAAGCAAAGAAACTTTTTTGGTATTTGCATAACTGTGTGAAAAAACTGCCTCTCCTAAACATCCTCAAGCATACCTTGGCAGAATTTCTACCTTGCTGCCTACCACAGAGTAAATTATGACTTTTCTTTCCCCACACAAATTATGCACAATGCTTGCTCTTTTCAGAGCTAGTCATATGTAAAATTGATTTTTCACCATCGGTGATTGACATATGTAAAATAATCCATTCTTTTCTTTCAACCAGGTCAATGCGGTTGCATAAAAACTATGATTTATTTAAAATGTATGTACTTTGGTGTTATTGTACTGCTAAAATTGCATTGACAGTCAAATTATATGTAAACGGTGCTTCAGTCCATCATCCCTTGGTTACCGTAGATTTGCTGATGTGGCATCAAAACTCCATTTGCAATCCTATTTCCCATTTTTTAATTACTTAAGAAGATGAGAGTACAGTGATTCATTTGATATCGGCTCTTCTCTAAAAGTATGCAAGGGCTCTCTAGCACAACCAAAAATTCATTTGCATTAGCTGCTATCTCCATTCACATGAATATAATATTAATGAAAATAATTGTTTTGCCTTTCCTCAATCGCTGATAATTCTTACTAAAATAATTTTCCTGTCTCTCTCCTTTCCCCATGTAATAAAATAAGAGTATGACACAAATCTTTTCACATGCATTTCAACCTGACTTCAACATTCATGCGCAATTCTCATTTGTTGGATTGGAGTGAGATTGCTTGACTCATGGATAGGGCGGGTGAAAGTGATCAATGTGAACTACCACAATTTACCATGAAATGGAGCATTTTAAGCATCAAAACACCCAATCCCTGTTAAACCACAAGATAACCCCAATTTTACCTTCTTGTCTTCAGACCAATTGCAGCCCCTTTGCCCTAATTCCTCATGCAACTGTGCTCAACCAACATAGCCTTTAAAAAAAAAAGATCTGTAACATGAAGCTGTTCTGCATCCCTCCAGTGCCTGGTGAGCATGCTCCTAAGGTCAACACCAGGAAGATCCTAGTAAGATGTTCTGTGATGGCAAGCTGCTCTGTGGTCACATTTTTCAACCCTAACCTTGATTCCAAACTCTAATTTTACCCTGCGACTTAGGTCAAATTATTTACCCCATTATTGATCATGCAGGGCCATGACCAATAATAACTAGAAAAGTTCTTTTCTGCCTTTGTGACAGGGGGTGCAATCCTAACCTGGAGTTAGGCTGGCACAGTTAGGCCAGCAAAGTTTGGCTGGCACAAGGGACACTGTAATGTATGTTTGGACCACTCTCGGAGTCAGAGAGGCTAGCACACAGACATGTGCCGTCCTCCCTGATTCCGAGAGTAGTCCAAATGTACTTTACTGTGGCCCAAACTTTGCTGGCCTAACTGTGCTGGCCAAACTCCAGGTTAGGATTGCACCCTAAATATCGTTTTAAACTTCACATGTAAGCACATTGCCATTTTCCTCGCTTTACTGCAGACGTCTTCCCTTTCCTTTTGGCGCAACTGTCCTCATTTTGCTTGCATAGCTAGCATCCAGGGCTGAATTCCTCTGATGGTTTTCTGGCAGCAAAGCAATGTGCTACCTGCAGGGCAGAGCTCTCACACTCACTCGGAAGCCCGCCTGCCTCCGGGGCAGCTTGTACCTTTAGGGCCATTCTGAACTTTAGGGTTATGCAATCCAGATCTCTCTTCAGTACGAGATGCTGCCCCCAGGGCAAAATTCCTGCTGCTACAGTTAACAGTGATTTAACTGATGCTTCAGAAGGAATGTTTCATCCTGTTAACAACTTAAGGGCTGACACCTGGGAAAGTTGGGTTTCCCATGCAGCTGAGATATTAATTATCTTCTGTTGTCTCGTTCTTGCTGGCAATTATATACAGGCAGATGTTTTATAGATTGACTATGGAATTGCACTATTATAAATTAAGTAGGTGCACAGGACATCTTGAAACAGACGACAGTGGGGACAAAGTTCATGTTTCTTGTTGCTCAGTATTTCTGCTTGAGAGGCAAAAACCAAATCGACAAGAGACAAGTTTGATTGAAGAAGATGCTTGGTTAATATCACTCAGCACCCTTTTCTTTTCAGAATTTGCATTTTCAGGAGAATAGATCCTCATTTATTACTATAAAGGCTTCCATTGGGTGAGTCGGAAGATGGCGGACGCTGTGCCCGGAGCTCCTTTGTTCTAGAGAAGAGTTATGGGTTTGTAGCATTTATCAACATAATAAGATATTTTTTTTTCCGACTATCTTTGTTTGGATTGTATAAGGAAGACAGGAAGACAGGAATATCAATTACAACTGACTCTGCAATGTTTTAGAGCCAATTAAGTACCTAACTCTGGACTTGGCTGGGATACTATAAATACCAGATACTGGACCTTGGCGTTTAATGAGTTTATCTGCTCACTTTTATTGTGATATCCTGTTTCTTCGTGAGCTGTGAACAGAATATATGCTGGACAAGATAAGATAAACTGGATACATGCTGGACAAGTGAGAGGAGAGAAGGAGAGAGGAGAGAAGGAGGTTTCAATTTAACCTTAATGGGAACAGAGTACCCTTCCCCCATTCTGTTTTCTGTTTTTTCCTCTCGCCTCCTTGCCTTGGCCTAGAGCCTAATCTCAGCTTTAATTGAATCTTGTTTCTGGACTATTATACACTTTGCAATGGTGATGACAAGGAAACAGTACCAAAATTTGGGCATCAAACCCCAAATGTTACAAGATGTGAAGAAAACAACAAGAAAGCCTGTCAACCAGGCGCAGGCTAGAATAACTAATTATTTTCCCAGAGTCTCCTTGGAGGCAAATGTTCCAAGTTGCTCTGAATTGGAGATGGGAAAATTGTCATCCAATCTACTGGTGCTTGATCCTGGTAAGGCTGAGACTACTTTATGCATTAATTGTCCTGTAGAACCCTCTCAGGGGGATACTCAGGTGCAGCCAGACTTGTCCGGAAAGCTACAACAACATGAACAACTAGCTACTAATTATGAGTCATTGTCTCAACTATCCTGCCCAGACCCTTTTTCTTTTGAGATTATGGGAACTCAATCTACACTAATTGCGCACACTCTTCAATATCTGATGAAGGACTTATCCTACATCAGATCTGCTATTGTAGAGTTGAAGTCACTACTATCTGAGCATATAAAAAACATGGGAACACTTGAACAGAAGCATTGTGATAGATCTGATGCTGTGCTTAAGGAGGAAGCTAAGGAAGCTAAGGACTTAAAAATATCTAAGCCCATGTGGAGATCCAATACTCAGGTGCTGCAATCCACCATCTCGGATAAAAACTGTTCGACTCCTTTGCAGGTCATAGGAGAATCTGGCCATCAGCATACGAAGGATATACCGACTATTTTCCCCGAGTCAAGCCAAAAAATTTTGCCATCATTACCCTCCCCTTTGTCACTAAATAAAAGGGCGGAAGAGGAAATATGTGATCTCCTGTCTCTGAGTTTGCCAAGAATTACTCAAAAAAGGTGCAAGAACTCTGATTCCTCTCTGATTCTTTTAAAGTCGCAGCTTATGTTTAAGAATTTTCCCAACCCCAAGAAAAAACTATCTGCTCTACAGAAGCGACTATATTTTCTTCATACAGTGTCTTCGTTGGGTGTGACTGCCCTCTCATTGGAAGAGATTAAAGAAGTTGAATTTATCTTCTTCCCTTTCTCAGTGATGGGTCTCAGAGTTGAATTTGACAGCATCTCTACTGTTCGGAAGATTTTAAAATATAAGACTAAGATGATTAAAATGAACATAGAGATTTATAGACTTTTTAGCAACCCTCTTATTCGCCCACTTTTTCCCACGAGGACAGCTGAACTTATAAATCTCGCTGATATCAAGACACTACAAGCTCCTCCACCATTATCTTTGGATCAAAATATGAGTCAACCAGCTTTGACCAAAATTGGAGGAGTGCCTCGTGAGCATTCAGATGAACCAGACTTATCTCCTAACCGGAATAATTTTAAATTGCCAGAGACCGAGGCTTCAATTGGTGGAAAAGGAATTTTTAACTCTTTTTCAGAGGAAGAGGCTACCTTGATCACGGGTTTCTTCCTTCTCTCTGAGGAAGGGCAACAATTTATCAAAGACAGACTTCAGTTGCTGCTCAGATTATTTACTATCGATCTACCCAAGACAGAGGAGGAAATTGTTACACATCCTAATCATCTTTTCCCCCTTCTGCCAGCTGGCTCTACACAGGATAATTTAACACCATATTGCATTGTTCCAGAATCTTCAATTGGCTTTGGTCATAAACCCATAATCAATTTGGAAGCTGATGTTATTTCAGATACAATTAACTCTCATTGACTATTATCTGATGTTACTGGGTCTAGTTTCCCTGTTATGAAGAGAGCTTCAGCCACTATGTCCCCCGCCCCTCTGCGTTTACTTTCTTGGAATGTAGCTGGCTGGGCAAAGAAAAGTAAAGACCCAGATGTAGAGACTTGGCTTAGTAAATTTGACATTTTGCTGTTACAAGAAACTTGGACAGTAACTCCTGTTGTCCATTCAGATCTGAAGTCTATTTCTTTGCCGGCTCGTAAGAACGGGCCAAGAGGGCGTCCTATGGGAGGCCTTGCTATCCTCTATAAACCCAATTTACAGCTCGAGATGGTATATATGGCTGATAATTATTGTTCTATTTTAATTGTTAAGATCAACTGCAAACCTATTAAGATAGTACTTGCCAATGTTTATATCCCTCCTTCGTCCTCCAAAGAACATAGGCACAATCAATGGGATTTTTTGGTTTCAGTTTTTGGAAAGATAGAGGAAACCCATAAAGGGGCGTGGTTTATTTTGGCAGGGGACTGGAATTCTAGAACGGGCTCTAATTCAGATATATTTCAACGTCTTGATAACTTTAATGATTTACCAGAATATTGCAGCTATTCTCGCTGCTCCAAAGATGAGATAATCAATGAGGCCGGCCTTTTAATGGCTAAATTCTGTATTTTATTTGATCTTATTTGGCTAAATGGGCTTCAGGCAGTAGACGATGCTGGTGATTTTACCTTTTTAGCGCCTCAAGGAGCAAGCGTGATAGATTATATTTTGGTATCTTCTTCCATACTATCTAAAGTTTCTGAATTTCGAGTAGGACCACCCTTCCTTAGTGACCACCTTCCGATTAGTTGTTCTTTTAATTTAAAATCTAATTTTTTCAACCCAGTCCAAGTTCCACCGCCCAATTTGTTCCCAGCTCCGCCCATCAGGATAAAATGGGATGAGAAGACTAGATCCACCTTTCTGTCTTTTGTTGATGATTATGCTACTTCGGAAGGTGTCTCTTTCAATGTCTCTACTACCACACCGCTGTTGCAGTATGAGGCAATTTTATTGCAACTTTTGACATTGGTGGGCCGGCAGTATTATAATTTAAGGTGCCCCAAGTCTTCTAATATTACATTGCAATACAATGCCTCATGTAGAGCAGTGAAGCAGGAACTGCGACAGATCTACTGTGAGTATAGATCTACCCAAAATCCCAATTTGCTGCCCTGCTACTTTGATGCTAAAAAGCGCTTGAAGGAGGCAAATAATTTTCGTGACCATCAAGTTGCTTTAGCCAACTGGAGACAGCTAGAGAAAGCAGTGACATCTAACAATTCTAAGCTTTTCTGGAGAACAATTGGTGGATATTTTTCCCCCTTCAATGAGACCCCTAACATCCCGGCCACCATTTGGGTTGACCATTTTCAAAGTTTGTTCTTTGACAGGAATTTACCAGAACTTTCCCACTCTTGTATACCATCTGAAGTACCTCAGTGGCCTTCGGTCACGGTGGATGAGATCATTACACTAATTGGGCATCTAAAGAGTGGTAAAGCTCCTGGCCCGGATAACATCCCTCCTGATATGATTAAGGCTGCCCCCTTATGGTGGGCTACTATTTTTGCTCCATTATTTACATGGATTAATAGAACAGGAATCATGCCTGTTTCTTGGAAACAGTCAGTGATAGTACCAATATTTAAAAAAGATAACAGAAACCTACCATCTAACTATAGACCAATTAGTCTTCTGTCTGTCCCAGGGAAATTGTATGCTCTTTATCTTCTCAATAGACTTTCTTCCTGGATAGCTGATAACAATATATTAGGAGATGAACAGGGAGGTTTTAGAGCTGGTAGATCAGTGTTGGACCATTGTTTAATATTGACCCATCTGGCTGAAAAGCAACTTTCTAAGCCCCATTCCAGATTATATGTAGCCTTCTTGGATTTGAAGGCTGCTTTTGATTCGGTCAATAGATCAATGCTATGGTCCAAACTTGCTGATCTCCAAATAGACCCCAGACTTCTGTTCCTAATTAAGAGTCTCTACACTGACACCACCAGCCAAATCAGATTAAACACCGCTGGCAATCTTTCTGATAAATTTAATACCAACAAAGGTGTGAAGCAGGGCTGTGTCCTTGCCCCAACCCTGTTCAACCTTTTTATTAATGATCTGTCCTTACATCTTGCCTCTATTGACTCTCATTGCCCCAAACTTAACAATCGACCCATTTCTCTCCTGTTGTACGCCGATGATATGATTTTGTTGTCCCAAACCCGAGTTGGACTTAGACGACTGATAAATGGCTGTATTCAGTATTTGTCTAAAAATGACCTCCACTTAAACTATTCTAAATCAAAAATTATGGTTTTTGAGAGATCTTGGAGGCACCGTTCTTGGGTTTTTAATGGCAAGGCGATTCAACAGGTGAAATCTTTCAAGTATTTAGGGGTAATTTTTCAGTACAAGCTTTCATGGGTCTACCAGCGTAACGCAGCGATCAAAACGGCCAAACTAACAGCTCAATCAGCTCTGCGGTTTTTTTTCCTGAGAGGCAATTCTTATGTACCGGCAGCTTTACGCATCTTTAAAGTGAAAATCTTGGCACAGCTCCTTTATGGAGTTTCAATTTGGTTGCCCAGCTTGAACAAGGAAGTCGAAAGGATACAGTCGACTTTCCTTTATAAAATCTTTGGATTGGCGCATTGTGTTTCGTATGCAGCCCTTTGCTTAGAAGCTGGCCAATATAGGATTGAGCATATAGCTTGGTGTCACTTTATGAAGTTCTGGTTGGGAGTCTGTTTTAAAGCAGGCTCAGTCCCCATGCTGCAAGCGTTACTAGCGGACTCTTGGGAATCTAAAGGATATCGGCTCTTCATTAGGAGGCTTACTAGTATTGGTCTCTCTCCCCATTTATTGGGTAATTGTGGTATGTCAAGAGCCAGGCAGATTGTAATTCAAAGACTAAAAGATATTGAAAGTCAGGAGCTCTTAACTGATGCCAACAAGACGTGCTCGCCACTTAAATTCCATCTATTTTGTGTGACAGGCCAAGCTCCTGCCTATCTAACATTATTGCACGATCCTAATCTTAGGCGAGCTCTATCCCTGGCTCGTTGTAACGTATTTCCCTCGTATCAACTTGAGGCTAAATTTACCAGTACTCAGCAGCTCTCTCCTATATGTCAATGTCCAATGGGGGTAGTAGATTCCTTGTACCATACTTTTTTATACTGCCCCCTTTATGAAGACATTAGATTGAAATATTTAATTCCACTTATGGGACATTTATCTGGTCTTTCTGATGATCATTTGGTGACTTTTTTACTTGATTCCCGATCTATGTCTGCTTTAACACAAGTATCCTCTTTCCTAAGAGATGTATTATTTAGACGTAGTCGTTCCAAGAACATGGTTTCTATGACCAATTGAAGGCTCTGTATAATTTTATTGCTTTTTATGTATTTTCTTTTTTATATATATATATAATGCCAATAAAGGTGACTATGACTATGGCTTCCATTGGTTACTCTTCTGGCCCAGAAGGTGTGTAGGGCTGAATAAATTTGCAGCAATGGTAACTCACCAGAGTGGTGGCCATCTGTCTATTGTGTCCATCCATGTGATTGACAGATAGAAACGTACCATGTTTCCCAGGTTTCAAATAGTGTGGTAAAGGTAAAAAGATAAAGGTTTCCCCACGACCGAATGGTCTAGTCATGACTGACTGTAGGAGGCGGTGCTCCTCTCCATTTCTAAGCCAAAGAGCCAGCGTTTTGTCCAAGGACAAGCTTCCGTGGTTATGTGGCCGGCATGACTATACGCCGAGGCACACGGAACGCTGTTACCTTCCCACCGAAGTAGTACCTATTTATCTACTCGCATGTTAACGTGCCTTTGATCTGCTAGGTTGGCAGGAGGTGGGACAAGCAACGGGAGCTCACTCTGTTGCGTGGTCTCGAACTGCCAACCATACGGTCAACAAGTTCAGCAACAGCCGTTTAACCCGCAGCACCACCATGTCCCTTGATACTGGGATGGTGCAGACAGGTGGAATGGTGGAAGTGTGGACCGGTGGAATGGTGTGGACAGGTGGTCAAATTCCTCCCAGCATGTGAGGGGGATATTGCAAAGGACTGGCTACCCACTTAACTGTATGCCCACCATATCTGTTGGCCCAAAGGCATTAGGGAGGGGACAGTTCAGTTTGTCAGAAGATGGCAGACCAAAGTCAGTAACTTTCTGGTATCAGCTGGAATTAGTTATACAGAACATTTAGGGCTCAATCCTGAGCCCTACAGCATGGGGGGTATGAGTGACATAGCACTGGCATGTGCTGCATCCTGCAGTTGGGGGGCAGTCACGGAGGTCTGCCTCAAATCACAGAGGTAGTCACAGAGGCCTCCTTACCTTGGAGCTGCAATGCTCTTACCCCAATGCTGGAAAGTTGGTTAGGATTGTGCCCTCAATTTTTCTACCAAATGTGGTTTAGTGTAATCTAAATTAGTGATTTGCTAGTAATTTCTTGGACAATCAATGTATCTGTTAACAAAGTGTTAGACCCAGAGAGAGAACCAGGATCAAATTTCCACCCAGCCATGAATAAGAGTCAAAGAGTTGTTGTGAGGAGAATAATGACTAAATGAAGGTGCTGTTGTGTCCAGACCATGAGCTGAGGCTTGTGAAGGCAACGCAGGACACTTGCAGACAAACAAGGCAACAGAGCCTCTTGGGCTCTGCTTCACATCCTGGAAAGCAGAGACATTAAAGGGCCCGAATAAGCACTGGCCCAATCACATGAGCCTGCTGCAGAGTCTGCCATAATGAGATGTGCAACATTGCAACTTGTGGGGAGGGAAGGGGCTGTGTAGAGTGATTTGTACTGTTAATGTTCCTGTCTCCATTCAAACAATAGAAAATGACATGTGTATTGATCTTAAAGGTTAAAGGTTTCCCCACGAGTGAACGGTCTAGTCGTGATCGACTGTAGGGGGCAGTGCTCATCTCCGTTTCTAAGCCAAAGAGCTGGTGTTTGTCCAAGGACAAGCTTCCGAAGTCATGTGGCCGGCATGACTATATGCTGTAGCTCACGGAACACCATTACCTTCCCACTGAAGTGGTACCTACTTATCTACTCGCATTTTTACATGTTTTCGAACTGCTAGGTTGGCAGGAGCTGGGACAAGCAATGGGAGCTCACTCCATTGAGTGGTCTCAAATGGCCAACCTTCCAGTCAACAAGCTCAGCTCAGCGGTTTTAACCCACAGCGCCACCACGTCCCAGTATTGATCTTACTCAAGGCCTAACCCTATGCAACTTTCCAGTGCCAGTGAAGGGATAAGGCAGCAAACATTCCCTTTCCTTGAGGAAATCAGTGACTGCCCACTGAGTGCAGCATGCAGAACACACCCCATTGGCACAGTTGCATCAGCACTGGAAAATTGGATAGGCCCTCCGTGCTTCAAAATAAGTGAAAGGACTTGTCAAAGTATTTCCATGAAATGATTGAGAATCAGTTTTACCTCAGAATGCCAGGTGCAAGGGAGTGGCAACAGGATGCAGGCAATTTGTCTTGTGTGCTCCCTGAGGCATCTGGTGGGCCACTGTGAGATATAGGAAGCTGGACTAGATGGGCCTTTGGCCTGATACAGTGGGGTTGTTCCTATGTTCTTATTATGTTACTCTGGTGTGGTGGTTAGAATGTTGGACATGGACCATGGAGAGTCAGGTTTAAACCTGTGCAAACAAAGATGCTCACTGGGTGGCTGGTCATTCTCAGGACCCAAGTGCCATGAAGCACTTTGCAATAGCATTGCAGTTGCCAGCACCAGCTAGGAAGCCTCTGTGCTCTGGCAGAAGGTGTACAAAAAATTATGCACCAAGCAATGCAGTGGCAGGGGAGGGCAGAATGCGGTGGGGAGGGTGGCAATGCGGTGGGGAGATTGGGCCTAGAAGAGATGTGGATCAACAGTGCGGGTGCACATTGCCTCCTATTACTCTTCCTGGGTCTGATCTGCCAACATGGGGCAACGTGGCACCAGCAGTATAAAAGTCCAAGTTGCCCTATAGTAAGGCTATAGTAAGGCTGGGCCTTACCCCGGGGCAAGGGACAAATGTCCACTTACCTCAGGGAGACTCTCCACTTGCTAAATTCCCCCACGGGATGCAGCACAAGCTGTGCCGTTGCCGCTGCATCAGCACGGGGTAATTTGCGCTGGAGTGGGCGGCCCAGCTAACCCACCTCACAGCCTGTGAGGATAAAATGGAGAGCAAGCGCGCGCACACCCCCAAGCCAGCTGCAGGGTCAGGGCAGCCCTTGGCCAGCTGCCCTCCCCTTCTATCTGGGTGTGCCCAAGAGAGTCACTCTGCCTCAGTGGTGTCATTCAAATGATTTAGGAACAGGAACTCACTTTTGATTGGCACTTGTCAGGAACCCAGAACCAGCCACGGAGCCCGTTAGGATCCGGAACGCCCGTTCTGGTCCGTTTCCCCTGAATGACATCACTGCTCTGCCTCCACTAAAGAAAGGGTGCACAAGCAGTTGTGGTCTCAAGTATGAGCAATAAGCCATGGGCCACTCTCAGGAACACGAACCCTGATGCCATCCTGACACCCTGCAGAATGAAACTGTAATGCATAAAGAACTGCTGCAGAAGCTTGATGCTTTTTCCTAGAGAGGTTCAGCTCTGTCACACAGATGCAAGCAGATGCACAACGTCCTCGCTTTAACCTAATGCAGTAGTGGAATCGCAGCATTTGATCAATCCATAAAAGAGGAACAGAGCAGTCTGAGAGAGCACTAAGAAGAAGAAAAATCCGTATATTGCTTTAGATCTATTTTAGATCAGCTCCGGGAAGATGGCTTGACCTGGGGATTTATATAAAGTACATGAGGAAAAATGAGTGATGGTGAGTAATTACAGCCTTGTTGGAAGCACTGTTTAAAATGAAATCTCCATAAATTTTAAATATCAGACTTGCAATGAAAGGGAAAATGGGTTTTAAGCACCTACAATAAAAATAAACCTGTCAAAATAATAGTTTTTTACTCACCCAGGCACTACAGTTCCTTAATGGATCTGAGTCGGAAATTATTTTCCAACTTAAAATGCAATGAATGGAAATGAAGTGTTTTATCACAACCATGTTGTTAAATACGGTATTTAGACTATCAGGCAAAACAAGTTAATGGGCCCACCAGGTAGTCTTGCAAAAGAGACAGGATAATAAAAAATGCCTCTATACCAACCTGCTAAAAGCCTCCACCTTTTAGAGAGACCACTGCGCATTATTATTTTTAATTATGTGTTCTTTAAAGCAGAAGCATTATTTCACAATGGCATAAGCATTCTTAAGAAAGATTTTTTAAGTTTACATCATGTGTGAGCTTGTAAAAAAAATTTAAAAAAATACTTGTATTTTAACTAATAAAAAGAAAAGAAAAAACAAGCTCATACATAAATACTTCATAAAACACAGTAAGAGCGAAGCAGTATATACTACGTATGTATACAGGCGTGCCCTGATATCCGCTGGAATTACGTTCCAGACCCCATTGTGGATACCTGAAATCATGGATATTAGGAACACCTTAATAACATAAGAAGATCCCTGCTTATAATTCCACTATGTCCTTTTTGAGATGTGGTGACCAGAACTGTACGCAATACTCCAGATGTGGCCTTACCATTGGATGTGGCCTTACCATCGATTTGTACAATGGCATAATAATATTGGCCATTTTATTCTCAACCCCTTTTTTAATTATTCTAAGCATGGAATTGGCCTTCTTCACCACTGCCGCACACTGGGGGCGCAATCCTACCCAGCGCCGGAATGGCAAGGCCGGCCAGTGCCATATACAACCCTGGGTGTGGGGAGGCTGGAGCTTCCCGCGGTAAAGGAGTGTGTGCTCCCTTACCATAGGGGAGCTCCTCGGAACTGTGCCTGCTAAAGAGCGGGCACAGATCTGAGGAGACCACATGGCTCGAATCAGGGCTGCGAGGCCTCACAGACGGGCTTAGGAAGTGACCGTATGGCCACCTCCCAAGCCTGCCCATGTCCCGCCCCCGGCCGCTCTCCCGCCCCCCCCATCCTCCCGCGGCCCCCACATGGCGCCGCCCTTGCGCCGGGCGGCTTCAGCTGACACTAGGGAGGTGCTGCGCGGGTGCAACAGGACCGGCGCTGCCAGGAGTGCCGGTCCTGTTACCTTAGCGCCGATGCGGGGGCGCCCCCATGTCAGCGCTAAGCGTCCAGCGTTGGTGCAACCCCATTGTGCCAACGCTACGCAAACTTTAGGATTGTGCTACCCATCGACACCTTCATTGAGTTGTCTACCAGCACCCCAAGATCTTTCACAGACAGCTCAGAACCTTTTTAAAGATAGGGGAACATTAGTGATTTTGCTGATAAAAAAAAGAGATTTGTTTAATGTTCCCCTATCTTTTTAATAGGCATCCCAGTATCCATAGTATCCATGGATAACTGAAATTGTGGTTAACATCTTGTAAAAAAAATTTTTTTAAATACTTATATTTTAACTAATAAAAATAAAAGAAAAAACGAGCTCATACATAAATACTTCATAAAACACAGTAAGAGCGAAGTAGTATATCCTACGTATGTATACAGGCATGCCC
>JAJKFI010000003.1:12970045-12983272 GCA_029204185.1 Lerista edwardsae | reverse complement strand
AGAGAGAGAGAGAGAGAGAGAGAGAGAGAGAGAGAGAGAGAGAGAGATACTCTTTAGAAGGGGCAAACTGAGGAGAAGAGATGCAGGGAGGTTAGGTGGGTCTTCCAAAGGAACATGGGGGGTGGG
This sequence comes from Lerista edwardsae, assembly GCA_029204185.1. Lineage (NCBI taxonomy): Eukaryota > Metazoa > Chordata > Lepidosauria > Squamata > Scincidae > Lerista > Lerista edwardsae. Next base: position 12,983,146 of record JAJKFI010000003.1, on the reverse strand, counting down.
GAAGGAAGGGAGGGTTTGGCATATAGAAAAAGGGAAAATTGAGAAAGTTCTGGGGAGGAAGAAGCCTGTGGTTCAGACCACAGTGAAATACATTGTGCATCTTTGTAACCCAAACTGGAGGCTACAGGCAAGGAGTGAGCCTTCTGACTAGCCATTTTTAATCACGGCGCCACGGAACATTGGTTTGCCATGAATGGTCTGCAGGGATGCAGCGGATCATTTATTAGCAGGGCCACTGGGAGGCAGCGGTGTGCCTTGTCCATTGTCAACAAAACTGACGGTGGGCCTTGGCAGGGCCTTAGCACCCTGTTGGTGTACCATGAGGTGAAAAAGTCTGAAAATAACTGCTCTCGGCAGCCTGTAAAAGCCCTTTACTTGACCCACTTTCAGTGGAGAGCTTCTCTTGCCAAATAAACAAGGGAAATTTGTACAAGTTTTCCAATTTGCAGTATCCTTGGTGGATTAAGGGGAGGGGGGTTGTTTGAGAAGGAGGTCTGAGGCTTTTCTTTCATCTCCACTAAAAATGGTGGAAAGACAATCTAAAAATATGGGTGCAAACATCACATAACTGCACTGGCTGCCGGTTCTGTTCCGGGCCCAATTCAAAGTGTTAGTTTTGACTTTTAAAGCCCTTTACGGCTCGGGTCCGGGGTATTTAAGGGACTGCCTCCTTCCATATAATCCAACCCGTACTCTTAGATCATCTGGAGGGGCCCTTTTGACTGTGCCGCCACCAGGAGAAGTGAGAGGGGTGGTGGCCAGGAAGAGGGCCTTCTTGGTGGTGGCCCCCCAACTCTGGAACACCCTTCCCCTAGAATTGAGAACTGCTCCCTCTTTGTTTACATTTCGGCGGGGGCTGAAGACCTTTTTATTTCAAAAAGCTTTTAATTGTTGACAGGTCTGGCGGGCTGGCTGGTTTATTATATTTTATGATCCACTGGGTTTGTTGCTTTTAAATTGTACTGTTGGTGGTTTTAATTGTTTTATTGTATTGTTTTTTTATATTGTTTTTGAAGTGTTTTTAATGTTAGTTTTTATATTTTGTAAAGCCGCCTTGAGCGCCTTTAGGCAAATAAGGCGGGGTATAAATCTAATAAATAAATAAATAAATAAAAATAAATATTGGTAATAATGAGGCTTATGGCTCTATGCACTCAATGAATATGTGAGGGTAGTAGTGGCGGACCTACCTGGGTCTCCACCCCAGTACAGCTCCGATAATTGCCGCCTGCTGCCCTGGCTCCCTGTCCCCTGTGCCTCCCCTGCCACACCTCCAGTGTCCATTTTACCGCCGAAATCATACCACAATTGAATTACCTTGGACTATTGGCACCAATCACATTTTATGGAGCAATACATTTTGGAGCAATACAAACGCAGAGCAAGTGGGGGGGGGCAAATGCTGCTCACCGCTGCAGTGCCGTGAGCCTCCACACCACCCCCCTCCCCTCCACTGGCATGGTGCCTGGGGGGGGCAAGTCACCCCCCCTCAACAATTAATAGGAACCCCACTGTGGAGTAGGGAGTGCAACAGCAAGCTCTGCCCAACACCATACATGGCTTCATCAGCACATGTTCAATATGGCTACAAATATATTATTATTATTATTATTATTATTATTATTATTATTATTATTATAATATTTATTTATTTATTTATTTATTTATTTATTTATTTATTTATTTATTTAATTTCTATCCCACCTTTCTGCCCCATGGGCACCCAAGGCGGCTTACAACATTACAAATACAATAAAACCACCATGTTAACAATTAAAAAACAACAACATTAAAACAGTTAAAATTTAAAACAGCAAGCCCCGTGGATCATAAAATGTAAGGAAGAGAATGTAAAATGCCAGCCAGCCTGTCAACAATAAAAAGTTTGTGTAAATAAAAAAATCTTCAGCCCCCGCCGAAATATTGCCAAAGAGGGAGCGGTTCTTAATTCTAAGGGTATATACAGTATAAACAAATATATGCACATAGCTGCTTCTATATGTGAACAGGAACTGTGCAAAAGCAGTTTCCAGACTGAGAGCTAGTGACGTGCATTCCCTTGATATATACTCGTGTATACACTCAGTGGTGGAGTGAGAGTATGAGGTGAGGTGCTAAGTTTTGCCCAGCTCTGCAACTCGCCTTGTACGCTGCCCCTCCCCTTCACACACAGGCCATTCTGAAGGGCAAGAGCAATGCAGAGGAAATGCAGCGGAAACCCTCCATCGTGCTTTTTCCCCTTGGAATGGCTCCAAGAGCAAGGGGGAAACCAGCTTATGCAGCAAGTTGTGGAGCCATGCAAAACATAGCACCTTGTCCAACTGTATGACCACTGTATGACCAACTGGACACCACTGTGTGCCCTGAAGAAATGGAAGTAGGGAAAAAAGACTAGGGCTGGTACTAAGATTAAGCAAGGAAGAGAAATTTGAAGCAATTTTCAGAGTTCTTTTCAATGCAAACCGGAGACTTTCAAGAGAAGCCAAACATGTTTTTGAAGGACATATGAAATGTCTCAGGCTGCAATCCTAAAATCAGGAATCTGACAAATTCCCCAGAAAACCACTGAAAGTTGGTAGACAGCAGGCAATCCTGGGCTAGATGGACCAATGGGATTTACTCCTGAGCAGACATGCATAAGGGGTTGTGTTGTAGGGTCTCCAACCCAATTTTATTTGCAACCAGCCAATTTCTTTGGGTGAAATCCTAACCTGGAGTTAGGCCAGCACAGTTAGGCCAGCAAAGTTTGGCTGGTACAAAGGACACTATAAAGTATGTTTGAACTGCTCTCGGAGTCAGAAAAGCCAGCACACAGACGTGTGCCATCCTCCCTGACGCTGAGAGTGGTCCACACATGTTTTATGGTGGTCCTTGTGCTGGCCTAACTGTTCTGGCCTAACTCCAGGTTAGGATTGCGCTCTTATACATTGAAACCTGGAATTACGCTCTAGTGAATCAACTGAGCCCAGCTCCCAGGCCAGTGGCTGTAAGACTGCAACCATGCAGTCCAATCCTATTCATATTAACTCAGTCACAAATCCCCCTGAGTTCAATGGGACTTACTCTCCAAGTAAGGGTGCATTAAGGTGTTTTGCCCATTTAGTCCCTAGAGGAAAACCTATTGAACATATCCAAGATCAGGCTGTGCTTCACATTTCACAGATGCTTCATGCAAAAGCAAAGTAATCCCATCTTTCAGCTTGTTACTCCTGCTACAGCTACTGCTGCTTCCAGAAAATTTTAATTGCCTGCTTAACAAAAGGACCATGCCAGACCCCGTAGCCTGGATGTCAGCAGCCTCTCTTTTACACCTAGCTAAAACTGGCTGATAGATTCTCTGTGAACAAGGAAAGCAAATGGAACAGGCAAACAAATAGGTACATCCACATGTTTCCTGTTCCCTTAGGGACTCAGTTGCAAGACGATGAATCTCTGGCAAGCAGCTTACTCAGCTCTTCTGGGAGATGACATGAGGTTTTTGAGTAAGTAACACCAGTTGTTCAGCTGCAGAAGGCAAAGAAAATGTGTAACATTTGATAGCTGAGGTAGGGCCTCTCAAACCTACTGAAACGATCCCCTTGCTGAGAGTGTATTTTTTCTCCTCTGGGTGTTGCCTTCCCTTTTCGGAACTGACTTTGATGGAGCCTGTGGCAAAAATCTGATATCTCACAGTCTCCGTGCATGAAACAAAGTGTCAGCATGCACAATTTACACCTTCATTGGCCTTCTTCAAAGTCACCATCATTGAGTTTACCGTAAACTCACGTTGGCCATGATTTATGGCCCTCCGTCTCTTCTGAACATACTTCACTGTAATTAAGGCTTCTAAGCTGAGTGAACCTAACATGCCAAAAGGCTTAATGACTGTGAAAAACTATTCCCCCAAAAACCCCAGTGCTTGGTTCATGTTCTAAATTCTGAAAAGCCATGACGTGCGACACTCACTTCTCTTGTACAGTAACTAGATTGTTTCCTGCTTAAAGTGGAATCTGAGCCAGAATGGTGTAGTGGTTCAGGAGTTGAACTTAGACCCTGAAGATCCAGGTTCAAATCCCCAGGATGCTTCTTGGGCCAGTAACGCTCAGCCTAATCTAACAGTGCAATCCTAAACTGCACTGGACCAGGCAGGCTGTCGGGCGTGCACTGCTTCCTAAGCAGCTTCCAAGGTGACGGGAGCCTTCCTGATGTGCTCCTTGGATCACATTCAAAAATCGGCGCCCGAAATAGTAGGCGCAGAACCAAGAACCAAGAATCATCCCAGGCCCACTCCCCTCCCCAGGCTGGCACACCCACCAGCCCTGCAATCCTATGGATACTTACTTGGAAGTAAGCCCCACTGAGCACACTGAGACTTTCTTCTGAGTAATGGTGCACAGGATTGTACTGTGAACCTCATTTCCTTGATTCCATTGCCTGGTCCCATTTCTAGTGCATCCCAGCTCTTAGATTCTCTTTGATCTCCTCAGTGGTCTTCAACCTTTTCTGAGCTGTGACTCCAATATATAAATATAAAAATAAAGTAACTGATGACCCCACTGTCATTTCTGCCCTCTCCCAAGCCCTATCCACCTACCCCACCCCCTGTCGCCACTCACTCCCCATCCCCATAATGCCCTCCCAACATTGTTTGAATACTCTTATTAGAGAGCACAGAAAAAGTTGCCATGAAGCCTGGCCCCAGTGAAAGCTACTTTAGCACAATTGCCAAGAACCTGATCAGGACTGGGACACAGTCTCCTAGTTCCTGAAGGGGTACACCAGATGCCCCACTTTATCTGGTGGTGCTTTAGCCCAGTGATCTTCAACCATTTTCATTTCCATAAGTTGCCGCAACCCCACAACTGAGGCTTCATGACCCCATTGGGGTCTCTACAACAGAACACTGCTGTATATAATAATTCTTCTGGGCAAGGTGCCTGCAGCATATCATCTCCTACCAGGGCATGGACTGGGTTGTAAGTCTCAGCGTTCCTATCAGGAAAATGAAATTGTCTCTAAAGCCTTCCACTGGGTATGTTGGGTTTTGCTGTCTTAGTCCAGACCCTGGAGGGAAAAGAGGTTCTCTGCCAGAGCCCAGAGCACTCTCTAGCACAGTGATGGCGAACCTTTTGGGCTTGGTGTGTCAAAACCTAGGAAAATGATTAACTTGATTCTTTTGGTGTGTCAACCCCCTTCCCCAAAAAAGAGAAACAATTCTTTATATTCATTTATTTAATCAAAAAATACAGTCCAGTCATGTGTGGTGCTATGTATTATATAAAGAAACATCAAAAAATTACAAGAATGAAGAATGAGTAAAACAAACTCAGTTTTTGTCAAGTATTGGTGATGGCTGGTGTGTCACCCCAAACATTGTGGCGTGTCACCTTTGACACGCGTGTCATAGGTTCGCCATCACTGCTCTAGCACCTGTGCTTTTCCTCTGCCACAAGGGAATAGGAGGGCCCCTTAGGGCTGAAGAAAGGGGAGGTAGAGGCAGAACTGGGATGAGAATTGTTGGGAAAAGAGGTCTATGGGTGAACATTAAACAGAGTCTTATAAAGTCCTTATGTAAAGTTGTTCCAAAATGGTTTGCAAACTAAAATACATCCATAATCTTGTAGTTAGGTTACATTATATTCAGAAGTATGTGGCTCCTACCCATCAAGGCTGTAATGGTTAACGGTCATTAAGACACAGTGATATACCTATCCTCCTTCCAGAACTCATCCATTGTGGACAGACCTCATCTGTCTGTCAGCAAAAGCAGGTGTCAGCTATTGGACAGCGAATCCAATCCATTTCTCATTCTAAAGAAGAATAAAATGAGTTTCTAGAGCAAAGTAAAGCACGGGTACTGAAATCAATGGTCATTTTTATTCATTGTAGAAGGGAAATGAAATCACATGCAATTTGCCTTATTCAGCGCACCAGTGCAAATTAAATACACTGCTGATTTAAGTACCTAGCCCAATGCAATTAGAATGCCCATAGTTTGTATACTGAATGGAAGTAGAGCGAACAAAGAATGGATGAAATGTGATGCTTGTTTACATTGGTCAGTACAAAAAAGCCAATGGATTGCATTCTACAATGCTCCTTTCCCTAACAATCCAATTTCTGGATCACCTACACACAGGCACAGGAAACACACACACACACACACACACACACACACACACACACACACACGCACGCACGCACGCACGCACACACACAAGCAGCCCTAACATAGACTGTAATAGGGAGGCCAGCTGGCCTGCCCCATATCCAGCTTGGGGTTGGGGCTGGCTGCAGTACAGCACAGAATTAATTTCCCTTACCCTTTGTTGTGCTGCAGCCAACCCAATAGGGCTCCTTGAACCTGCACCACACCAGATAAATCTTTAGGGGAAGGACAACCAGGATGGAGATGGGAGTTTGGACCCAGCCTATGTCAGCCAGTCCGGTCCCACCACCCTCCCCAGGCCAGTCTTCCCACTGGTCCGCTCATGGTCCACCTCCTGCCTTCCTGATCCACCTTCTATCCACCCTCCTTCCACCCTCCCCAATCCCCTGTGCTGGTCTTCCTTGGCTGGCATGGACTTACCTGGCACTGGCCTGGAAGTGGCACAGGGAGGCCAGCACTGGCCTATCCAACTCCTGAGTTGGTGCAAATGTGCCTTGTGCCAAATTTGTGACACTCCTGGGCTAGCCTAAGGGACTTATGCTGGCCCACTGAGCACTCAGGATTGCCCTCTGAGAGAACTCAATGATTTCTTCTTCTATCTTAAGTGAGAATCCAGATATTCTAACATTTGACCTAAATTTGACCGCTAATGATTGTGAGATACACATGGAACAAGTAGCTAAACCACTTTCATTAGGACCACTCACACATGAAACTATTTCTTGTACAGCCAGGTTCGGCCTTAAGCCAATGTGACCAATGTTATTACATTAGGCCCAGCGCTTTGGGGGCCCCCGCACCAGCACAGCAAGCATAGTGCAGCCAGGATCTCTATAGGCTGTAGGTCAGAGGAACAAGCAGAGCAACTTTAACCTCCTACCTGCCCCTGCCCCTGAACAGCCCAAAATGGACCTCCTGGAAGCAACTATTTCCAGGTGCCACACTTTTGGCGCCACAAGCTCTCTACTTGGTGAGTGGGGAGCCCTGTGAGGAGGGTGGCCACAGGAATGCCCTGCATTGGGCTCTGCCATTTCTAGAGCTGACCCTGGGTACATTTCAGTAGCATAGTTAGAGGGGGGAGCAAAACAAGCGTTGCAATGCTCCATGTAAGCAGCCTCTCATTCACTCATGGACTCCCCTCTAGCTATGCTAGCCATAGGCGCCAACTTCATAGTGGCACGTTGACTGTCTGCCACCCCAATAATTTTTTGGGGTGGCTGAGCCATCCCAATATCTGCCCCCACCCTGCAGAGCGGAGATGAGCTCGAGCAGGGAAGCAGGGAGAGCCAATGGGATGCAGCTGCATCCCAATGGTTCTCTCCAGCCTCCTGATTGGCTGGCTGGCTGCACAGAGACTTTGGCAACCTTAAACTATTCCTGTCCTGTGCTCCTTCGCGCGACGGAGGGAATTTCGGTTGCTAGAGATACATAATTTCCTGCCTTTCCACAGCAAGTCCCAGCACTCGCCAGGGAGCAGTGCCTCTATTGAGCTCGTGCATCAAGGGACGTGGCTGCATCAAGGGGCGTGGCCAGTGGTGTCATTTAAATGATTTAGGAACAGGAACTCACTTTTGATTGGCCCGTTAGGATCTGTTCTGGTCCGTTCCCCCTGAATGACATCACTGCCTTTAACCCTCTGAGTGCCGGCCAACCAAGAAGAAGATCTCTTTGCAGAGAAATTGGGAGGGGGAGGAGGGAGAGTGTAGTGGGCGGAGTCAGCCCTAATTTTAACTAGTGGAAGTGAGTTCCCCCGCGTTCCCCCTGCATGACATCACTGGGCATGGCTATGCCCCCCCAATGTTGAACGCAAGTTGGCGTCCCTGATGCCAGCTATTGGTACATCTGTGTTCCTGAATACCATCATTGTTAATTTGTATCTGCATTGTGTTGCTCTGAACCATATTTGTCCCTGATCCTGCCTGGGTGCTTGTTTTTCCAAGCACCCCTACACAAATGCTCACAGATGCTCACAATATTGCTAATGGTAATATTATCAAACCTACTCCCCATTAGGGCATGTGTGTGTCCTGATAAGTGACAGGACACTGATTGTGTCAGGATAGGACAGCATACAGGCATGCCCTGGTATTCACGGGGGTTCCATTCCAGATTGCTCCGTGGATACCTGAAGACATGGATACTGGAGATGTCTTTTTAAAGACAGGGGAATCAGTAGTTTTGCTGCAACAAGGTAAAAAAAAAGATTTGTTTATTGTTCACCTATCTTTTAATAGGCATCCCAGTATGGTATCCCTGGATAACTGAAACTGTGGATACTGAATCAGTGGATACCGGAGCACACCTGTATATGCAGTTTTCATGCTGCAGGTGAAAAATCACAGTCATCTGCAGTACTTACAAGGTACAGCACTGTATTTTGTCTGGGCAACAAATAGTGGGATTTAATTTACAACTCCGAAAAGTGCTCTTTGTTCACACCACAGGCCTTTCCCCATTTCTGATTAGCTTCTGTATTTGTTTTGGTATTTTACTCCAAAAGCACTTTGCATATTATAAGTACTCTGGGGAAGTGTATCACACTTGAAACATTTCTCTTTCCAGCTATTCCAAGGATACCAATAAACACCTTTACAGTTATTTTGTAACGTTTACTAACCATTCAAGGCTGAAAGATTTTTAAAAGCTCTCTGTAATACTGCTGTTTATGCATTTGCAATATGCAGAGTCTGGCTTATGAGGCAGCAATTATTGTTCTCTTTCCCTGCCAAGAAAGAAATGCGCATATCCTGGTCTAGATTTGCAGTAACCCATAAATGCTGTCCAGATTCTACCTGGGAAGAAAAGTTCCTTGTTTAAAAAGAAAATGTAGTCTTAAGGAAGAAAGAAACTGACCAGTCCACAGCCAAATAAATTACTTTGCCATGCTAAACTCTTGTGTTTTTTCTTCAATACCGATCTTTCTTAGCAACGTACCACAGAGGCAAATCCACTGCAAAGACCAGGAGCCTTCAATATTATTTGGTTCATTAATTAGCAAAGCCATTAGAAGTGTTTGAGTAAGCATCTTGCTCCAAGTTGCAGGTAAGGCCTTTGACTGGCAAATAAGTTTTCCAAGCAGCTCCCGCCTAAATATACATGTAGCCAACACAGCATAATGTGGAAACAGCACTAGCCCATTACAGTGAAGAAATGAGGGATTTTAAGGACTATTAAACACTCTGCAAATAGATCTGCATAAAGTTATTCAGCACAGGTGTTCTTGCAATTAGGCTACACTGGAAAAACACATACACTGCGCAATGATCCCAGACTTGTGCTCATTCTCCTGTTAAGAGAGGGACAGAATCTATCTGGCATGATCCAGTCCAAACCTTTATTTGCATACTTTGAGACACACACACACACACACACCCCGAAAGATGCCTGGTGCATTCGTGTGTGTGTGTGTGTGTGCGTGTGCGCGCACGCGCACAAGAGAGGGGGGATTGTTTAAAAAGTGCATGTTACATTTTATTTCTCTTCCTTTATTTGTTCCAAGCAAATTGGAACTGGAAGCAAATTGGCTGGAAGCAAATTGGCCTCAGCATTCATACCACTTTCTCAGAAGAAGACTGCAAAATGTTCTTACAGTTACTCACATCTGCTGTGCTGACCTGTAATGTGCTCATACAATGGTGATCAGTTGTCATTTGCAGCCACTTGCAGCAGTAAAAATCCCCCTGACAAAGGAATGGAGCTGCATCACTCCTCTCTGCGGTGGGCCAACAATAATCTAAACTTGGACCTCTGAACTGTACAGAGTTTGAAATGTCACAGCCACGTTTTTTCAGAGAGCACATCTTTAAACTTGGCGTGGATGGCAGATAAACAAGCTAAACAACATTCATTCATAGGAACAGAGTAAATTTACTGTGCATTAATATTTTCCCCCATGTTTGGAAAATCAACCCCAGAGCATTCAGTGATGAGCTTATCCAGAGTTTCATTTGAGACTCATGTAAGAAGGATTTAAAAATAATTTACCACCTAGAGTCTAATGATTCTGAAATTAGGAATACAATTTAAGCTACTCACAATGATTAATGCCTGCCCTAAACTAAGGGGTCATCTTGGCCCCAAATCACGGTAAAATCTACTGGACCAGTGGTTCTCAAACCTTTTAGCACAAGGACCCACTTTTCAGAATGACAATCTGTCCAGGACCCACCAGAAATGATGACATGGCTGGAAGTGCTGTCATTGTGAAAGTCTGCTGCTTTCCTGATAATGCAGCAATAATAATTGCCTGCTGCTTTCCTGATAATGCATCAATTGGGTTACTTTCCAATTGCAAAGTGAATCAGAAAGAAAAAAGCCTATCTACAACCTCGGCACAAGCAAAACCATCACACATACCTTCCCTCTTTCCTGCATCCCATCTTCAAATATTTTCAAAATGGCTGCCATAGGTGCTTCGCGACCCACTGGTGGGTCCCAACCCACAGTTTGGGAACCACTGTACTAGACAATCAGTGCATATGGTACACCTTTCTTTTACGTATCAATCCAGGTGGCATAGAGGTAGGACTGAGCCAAAAAATCTCCACTGACCCCTGTCAGCTCATCTGATGACAAGGAGGAGGAGACAAAAGGGTAATAAGCACCTATGGCAATTTTTAGGGGTAGGGTTGCAAAGGCAGGGTCCTGATCATAGGCTGAGGTGCATCCACATGTCTCAGTGTATATTATATGCTTGTTGCCAACATGTGATGGAGCATGTGAAGGGCAAAGAGTGGAACTTCAACAATCAGACTCCCATCCTAGATGCATTGAACTTATGGAATGTATGACCTGCTTATCTTTGGCTCCAATAAATCTCACAAGATCTGAACACCACTCCTGTATATACAAGTACAAGCAACTAAATTTGTATAGGTGCAACATTTTTATACGTTGATCTTTGATTATATTGGCCACTACAGATAAGAAGGACCCTGCTGATCCCTGGAGGGGAAAAACACCTCCCTTTACAATCCCCATTCTAAAAAAAAACCCCTGCTTTTCTCAGGAGTCAATTAGAACTGCTGTTTTGCTCACTCCAAGAAAAGTGACTCCCTCCCTTTGCCCTGGCTCACTGAACAATGGAATGTGGTAGTGATTAATCACTTTGGCATTCCATTTGTCAGCAAGCAAGGGCTAAGGGAGGTGCCACTTTTCTCGGAACGAGCTGCAAAATAGCACTTCTAATTGACTGCCTGACTGACTTGTGTTTTGTTTTGATTGTTTTTATTTAACACAGTTTTTGGTATCAGTGGGGAGACCCAGACCCAAACCCCAGCAGATACTGAGGTCCTACCTGTATAAACATCTTGAAGCATCACCTGCAATTTGCTTCATTTTTCTCCCACAACCGCTGTGAACCTCAATACAGTATGCGTTTTCCCAACCAGGTTTACAGCTTGGCATCGTCCCATTGCGGTTTTCTGAATGTATCTATTTCTTCCTCTCATAGAAGCTAATGACTGCCATTGACTTTAAATGAGAAGAGCAAAACATGACATTGTGGGATGCTGAAGTAAAAAGAACAACATTTGCAGGCCACCTCTGACATGGTGCTGACAAGTTTGTGATGGGGTGGGGGGAACAGACATCCACCCAAGTGACCCTTGTATTGCATTACACACTAGGCCTGTCATGTCAAGCCTTTAACAAGTCAAAAGAATAATTTCAGAGAAGTTAATCAATGCTCCCCAGTGCAAGTCCCTGATTGCAGAAAACAAGATGCAGGCAGGCAACTGGGTCTCACATTCTTTTCCTATATGAAAATCTAAATTGCCTAGCAAGGAAGAAATCAAGGGGGAAATTGTTTTATGCAGTCTAAAAGCAGTTAAACAGCAAGATATAAATCATTCTGAAGTGAGATTATAAGCGTTGACAGTAGTGTAAAAGGCGATCACCACTTCTGCACCTGGCCTCCGGTCTCTGTTTGGCAAACATCGAAAAGTAAGAACATGTGGTTTCTTGCAAAGAATACCTGCAAAACCAAACCAAACCAGTTCCCGTTTTGGTACTCAAATTCTTGGGAGGGATTTGATGACTCATGTTATTTATTATCCCCTCTTTAGTAACCTAAAAAAAAAAAAAGTGGGTGGGGAATGTAGAATATGGTGGAAAAGAGTTAAGAGCACCTGTATTTTTTTCTCTATGGGTAAAAAAGCAGTTGGGGGCTGAATAAAAAAAAATTCACAGCATGGGAAAGGGAAAAGGGTTTTGATTGCCTTAAAACGTGTGTGTGTGGGGGGGTGCAAGCCTAACGTGGAGTTAGGCTAGCCTAGCTAGTCCAGCAAAGTTTGGCCGGCACAAGGGACACCATAAAGTATGTTTGGACCACTCTCAGAGTCAGCGAGGGCAGCACACAGACATGCGCCATCCTTCCTGACTTCAAGAGTGGTCCAAATGTGCTTCACGGTGGCTTATACCGGCCAAACTTTGTTGACCTAACTGTGCCGGCCTAACTCAAGGTTAGGACTATGTCCTAAATTACATGTATCCTGTTCTTTTCATGGTATAAAAATTCCCTGAGAATGTATCATTGGTAATATACAGACTGGAACAGGGGTGGGTGAGCTCCCTTTCCCAGCACTGCATTTCTACTTACTGTACATTCCTTCAGGGCCTTCTCTATTAGGGCATGGAGGACCAAGACTCCTTTCTGTAAACCATGCCAGCCACGGACCAGGCTAGAGATTTAACTTAGGCCTTGTTCAAAAGAAGATGATGGTTACTGTGGAAGAGGGTGGCCACCAAAGTGCCATGGAAGTGATGTGAGATGTCAGAGTGGACAAACATAGACCTGTTGTCCTCTCTGGCTCCAGGAGTGGTCAAAATGTACTTTACGGTGGCCCTAGTGCCAGCCAAACTTTGCTGTCCTAACTATGCCAGCCTAACTGCAGGTTAGGATTACGCTCTCTCTCTCTCTCTCTCTCTCTCTCTCTCTCTCTCTCTCTCTCTCT
>JAJKFI010000003.1:12847840-12954164 GCA_029204185.1 Lerista edwardsae | reverse complement strand
AGATAGATAGATAGATAGATAGATAGATAGATAGATAGATAGATAGAAGCTTGTGAATTATATGCCCATGCATAATTTCATCTTTAGATTCTAATGACAGCATAAACTATTCAAACTCTGCCCTTGATGGTTTATGTATGTCGGTAGAACTGAACCTCATAATTCCTATTCCCTGTTACACAAATAAATAACAGTAAAAAGCACTTCAATACATGAATTGAAAAAAGAATGCAGAAATTAGTTTCTCTTTCCTTTATTATCAAGGAAATACAGTGGACCCTCCTCATCTTTGGGTTGGGGACCCATGGATTTGATGTACCGACTTACTGCGCCTGGAGAGCCTCACTGAACCTCCCAGATATAAGAACATAAGAATATAAGAAAAGGCTTGCAGGATCAGGCAAAGGACCCATCTAGTCCAGTTTCCTGTATCTCACAATAGCCCTCCAGATGCTTCAGAGAGCACTCAAGCCAACCAGATACTACGATCTTGCTGGCACTCCCCTGCATCTGGCTTTCTAAGGTACCCTTGCCTCACCCCCAAGGAAGACACCAGAATGAGGTTGGGATTTAACATGATTACAAGTGATTACAAGTCTAAATCATGAAATGTACTGAACCTCCCTCCCTCCCCAGTCTAGGGTAGGTCATAAAACTGCCATCCATGGCCAATTTGGATGACAGAAAAAACAATTCCTACTCAATCCTGATGATGAGTGACCAGCTAATCTCAAACTGGACATATCAGTCATAGCTTGTAACCTGTGATAGAGTTTTCCTCTATAAATCTGTCCAATTCCTTTTTAAAGGCATCCAGGCCAGACACCATCACTACATCTTGTGGCAAGGAGTTCCACAGTCTAATTTCACACTAGGTACAGAAATATTTTCTTTTGTTTGTTCTAACTCTCCTCACACTCAGCTTTAATGGAGGTCCCCTGGTTCTGGTATTGTGTGACAGGGAAAAAAATTCTCTCTATCTACTCTATCCACCCCCTGCCTAATTTTGTATATCTTAGTCATGCCTTCTGGTTGCATCCAGGAGGTTTCAGGCAGTACAATCCTATTGCACCCATTGCGTCAATGCTACATCATAAAGGTAGAGCGCCGGCAACTGGGCGCCAATTGGCACCCCGTGTGGTGCTTGAGCAAGGAGACCAGAGCAGTAGGCAGCGCCACTCCTGTTGCGCATGCGCTGAGCCTTGCTTGCATCGGCTGAAGCCAGCTGGTGTGAGAGAGGCTCCGCACGGATGTGGCAGCAGGATTGGTGGCAGGAGGGAGACTGTGGGCAAGACAAGGGCGAGACGTGGGCAGGCTTGGGAGGCAGCATACGGCCACATTCTAAACCCATCCAGGAGGCAGCACAGCCACGATTCAGGCTGCGTGGTCTCGGATCCGCGCCTGCTATTTAGCAGGCACAGATCTGAGGAGCACATAGGGGAGGCTGGAGCCTCCCCTATGGTAAGGGAGCAAATGCTCCCTTGCCATGGGGAGACTGCAGCCTCGCCGAAGCAGCATTAGGATATGGCGCTGGCCCGTCGGCACTGTTTAGGATTGCGCCCTGAGGCACAATGAGGTTGTGCTTGGCTTCCACATGCCTCAGAGGGCGTCCTGGAAGCTTCTGAGATTCACTTCTAGACTACATAGAGCCTGAATAGGGCCTAATCCCATTTATTTTAAAGCGGTAGCTGTCCTTGCAGTCTGGAATTGGATTTTCATAGGATCAGACTGGAGATGTACATTCATTCTTGAGTCAATGTACTACATCTAACTGGAATGCTTATCTACCTTGCTTTTGGGATCTCAAGTTAGAGCTCTGTTTTCATCAGCACAGCACTTGCTACTCAGGCCTATGGTTCGTAGGAGTGAGCATTTTTTTGTTAGAAATCCGCTTTTGGGGCAATAACAACCGCCTTTTGGTGGTTAAAGTATCTGAATAAAAACGCCACATTTTGGTGTTTAATATATTTTTGAGAAATTAAAATAGATTACTTTTCCAATTAGAAACTATATTGTCGCTGCATCTGCTGACACTGTATCACCTGTATCATCTACCTAGTACATTTTTAAAGCATTTAAAATTAATAAAAATGAGAATTTCAAATTGGAATGTACAATAAAAACATACAGCACTGGAATTTGCTGTAATCAAGAAATTTTTAATCAAGAAATTTTTGGAAAAATATCACCAAAAACCCCACACCCCTAAAATTAGTAACTCTATATTACACCAACTAAGTCAGTAATACTGAATAGTCACTGTGGTCAGCCAAACCGCTGGTATAGGACAAGCTAGTGTTTGATTGTAATTTTTTTTAACGTTATCTAAGTAACTCCACCAAATGTCCCATCACAAAAAAAATGCAGCATATCCTATTGCTAACTGAAATATTATCTCCTGGAAGTCTTCTGAGCTTTAAACGGCAGTAACCCACCCAAGCTGTTTGTCACGCAGCCATTTGAGAGCTGCTTAATGAGGATTTGGTAGCCCGTCATCATCTATCTCTAATCGGCTTTTTCCCATCCTACAGCTATCTATTGCTTAATCTCCAGACAGGAACCACCAGCTGGCAAATGGCGCACGGTGTCTGAACCTAAGCAGATTTAGAGAGGAGTTTGGTGGATGTTTATAATGCTGAAGCTAATTGAGAATCAGATTTACAATGCTTCTCTTCACCAACGCCATTCTAGATTTGGAGGAGCAAATGAAGAGACCTTGCTAAAACTGTAATCTCATTTGGCCGCAAGTTTGACTTTCTTGAGCACACACAGAATCATCACTGCCAATCTAGGCAAAGTAACACATTTGATCTGGTGACTTTAGCCCTGAGAAGTCAGTAACATACTGGAAGGGCTGCTCACACAGCCATACTAATTTAGAGCAATATATCAAGGTCAGGCTTGAGCATCTCCGGATATTGAAATTCAGACATAGATTATTTTTGGTATAGTGATATGGTCCCAGGCTTTCCTTTAAAAAAAAAATCCAGTTATGCATTTCCTAAGGAAATCTAAAGTCTAAAGGTCTTGGTCATAAATCTTATTATAAGCAGCCTCTTTTTTATTATTAAGGAGAATCTAATTATTTGCTCCTAGTAATGTAAATCACTGAAGCCCATAATTCTATGTTTATGTACAAGGGCTTGGGAGACAAAAGCAAGCTCTCTGGAATGCTGCTAAGGCAAAACTACGCATTACATGTGACATGGAGAGCAACTTAAATGGCAGCCTGGTATTGAGTTTTCCTCCTCTGTTCAGTAATATAAAGGATCATTTATCACATGTCAGAATGTCATCACATTTCCTATCCTTTCCCTCCCAACTCAGTAGTGATGTGCAGATTGATGCCCTGAGAAGGGGAGGGTCTGTGCTGCATCCGACAAATGATACAGTAGACGGTATGAAGGTGAGAATGAGAAGCAATAAGAATGTGCACAGTTTGAGAATGAGCACAGAGAAGAACACAAATCTAAAAGGAGAGTGGAGTCAGTGGAGTGGAGTCAGGGTAGAACTACCTGTTGCAACTGATATGAGACCAGAGGTGGGGCTCACTTGCGGCGTGGTGCTGAGCCTGCCATGGTGCCACTCTGGGGGGAAAGCTGGATGTGGCGTGTGTCCCCCCCCCCCACTCGCCTCTGTTCTGCTTTGAAATGGAGCGATTCTGACCCAGGAGGTGTGGTGAGACTGCGTGAAGGGCATGGTGATGTGTTTTGTTATCACCCCACCCCAGATGCAGTCAGAGCCTGCTCCAGCTCTGTATGAGACTGCCACCAAAAATCATACCCCCCATGTCAACTTTCGCTCTCTTTTCCCCAATGTGTCCTGCATCCCGAAGTCATCCCACCAAACTGTGATTTCTATTCAGGTCAGGGAAATGCACGACATAATGACCTCAGGAATCAGGATGAGCAATTTGACCCTCTCTAGGGCAAAGGTAAGGAACTTGGCATGAGGACCTCATGTTTGATCACAGCCACATTTTAACTGCAGATAGGGACTAGCTGCCTGGGAAGTTGAGGAAAGATAGACTGGATAGGGGAACACCCCCTCTACTATCATATGACTCTCCCAAACGTACTATAAACAAAGCCTCTCCAGTGTACGCGAAGCTTTATGGGGGCTGGATGGCCTTCTCAAGTCTGTGTGATGCAAGTCAACCCCCTGGGAGGAAGAGTCAAGTTCCTTATCACTAATGTCCAGTGGGTTGTCATTGGTAGGCATGGCCAGCAGATAGGTTCCTCTTCCCCTTCATTTGTTTCCTGACTGCAGAGGGAGGTGAGCAGCCCTGCTGTGTCACAAAGCTTTCAGTAATGCATCTAAAAGCTAAAATATCACCAACATATTATTTTCGTTCACTCTGACTTTTTTCTTTCTCAAGATTGATGGTTTTCTTTTCTCCCCAACAACGGCAGAAAGCATTATTCCTTTTAATAGTATCTGACACCTTTTTTTTTATTTTTGGCAAAAACTATCGGTCAGCCTGAATCCATCCTTGCTAAATCGAAAGGTGTGTCATTACAGTCTACATTTTTGTGTTGCCTTTGCAATTTCAAGCAGGTATTGATCGACGGCTAGGAAGACAGAGTGACATGAATAGATGAAAAGTAACAAGCTGTAATTTTATTAATTTTAAAGGGAGGCGCTGACACCATCCCCAAACAATCAGGCATTGATTAGCTTTTAGGCAGGACTGATGGCTTCAGGCCAAAAAGGAGAAAAAAAGAGCTTTCTTGCAGTTCCAGTTGTGATTCATCTCACTGTTGAGTCCCAAAACAACAGTAAGAGCATATTAAGGAAAAAGGAGGAGAGCGAGCTTCAGTTTATGTGGGCATAACTTAAACTGGGGAAAGGGGAACGTTCTGTGCTTCCTGAACAATTCAGTGTGTTAGCTTTGCATGAAAAATCTAGGACAGAGCCAAAGAACATAGGGAGAGCCCTACCATGGTTTCATACAGACAAGCATTCTGTTTCCAGCAGTGACTAGACAATGGTCTCCAAGAACCTGACAAGCAAACGATGACAACCTTCCCCTGTGTATCTCCAGCATTTGACACTCAGATTACACTGACGTTTAATGTAATGGTCCAATCCCATGGGCCGCCTGCTGTAAGACATGTCGCAACAGTGCAGTCTCCAGGACCGCCGGCAGGAAGGCCGAAGGCTTTGCATGCATACAGGCACAGCGGAAGACTCCTGCCTGAGCAGGTAAGCGCTATGCTGCATTACGCGGCTCAGGAGCAGGGGGAGGGCGGGGGAGGGCAGTGAAAGAGTGGAATGGGGTTGGGGAAGGCTGAGATTGAGTCAGAGGGTGAATAGATTGGTTCCCCGGGGGGGTGGATCAATGGTGCCTGTGTGTGCCGTATTCTATCCCCCTTTCCAGGCCTGATCCACTGACACAGATCAACATGGACTTGCACCAGCTATACAGCCTGTGTGGGTCCTAATTAACCTGTTGCAAAGGCTGGAGCTGATCTCAGGGCAAGGGAACACATTCTGCCCAAGCCCCAGGAGACTTTTTGACTCTCTATTTTTTGAGTCTCTATTTGAGAGGAAAAAACACCTCCACCTGTTTTTTCCACAATTTCTGTAAGCCCCTAGCTTGGGCCCCCGCCATTGCTTCCTAGCACCCTTCTGAACTAGAAAGCACTAAACCCTTCAGCCTTTTCTCATAGGCCTCTTACCTGTTGATTATATGATTGTTGTTTCTAAAACTGGGAAATGATTCTGTGGTAAAAGAAAAATGAACAATTTTTATACAGTATGAAGGGCTCAATCCTAAACTGAGTTATTATTTATTTATTTATTTATTTTATTTGTATCCCGCCTTTCCGCCACAAGGCCCTCAAGGCGGCATTTACAAGGTTAAAAACACAGTAAAAAACAATTAAAAACAGTATTAAAAGACAATAAAAACAATATTAAAAATACAACATTAGGCCGGCATAAACTAAGCCAGCAAAGTTTGGCCAGCACAAGGGCCACGATAAAGCATGTTTGGACCACTCTTGGAGTCAGAGAGGGAAACACACAGTTGTGCGCCATCCTCCCTGACTCTGAGAGTATTCAAAACATGCTTTATGGTGGCCCTTGCACTGGCCAAACTTTGCTGGTTTAGTTTATGCCAATTTAGGCATGAGATAACTCCAGTTTAGCTTAACTCCAGTTTAGGGTTGCACTTGAAGTTGCCTTATACTAAGTTATGTCATTGATCCATGCAGTCCTACAAGGATTCAGACAGGAGTCTTTTCAGGTCTTACCTGGAAGTGTCAGACCTGTCTGCATGCAAACAGCTCTATATACTCATGCATAAGTCAACTTCATAGATTAATCAAGGGCAAATTTTAAGTCAAAAATCATATAGTTTGCTATGATAAATCAAAAAAATAGGGAGGGGTATGAAATTTTTTGAAAATGACTTACTAGTAAGTAACAGAAAACAAACCTAAAAATACAGCTTCCTGCGCTGAGGCAGCACAGGAATCCAAACAAGAAGAAAGAGGGATGAAGGCATTTTTGGGAGTCCTAGAGTGTAAGCTCACCACCAGCAATGGGAAGTGGTTGATTGGTGCAACCCATGAATAAACCATGGATAAACCTTTGCGCCTCACTTTACTTTCTGGCAACTCACTGAGAGCGCAATCCTAATCTGCAGTGAGACAGGCACAGGTAGTCCTGCAAAGTTTGGTCAGCACTAGGGACACCCTAAAGTGCATTTGGAGAACTCTTGGAGTTATAGAGGATGGTGCCCATCTCTGTGCTGGCCTCTCTGACTCCAAGAGTGGTCCAAACATACTTATGGTGTCCCTTGCGCCGGCCAAACTTTGCTGGCCTAACTGTGCCGGCCTAACTCCAGGTTAGGATTGCACTCTGAGAGGGCAGGCGTGCGGGCTTCAGTTCTGCTAACAAGCATGTGTTGCACCAGCCAAACACTTCCCACTTCTGGAGATGGGGTCATGCTCTAGCCAGGGGAAAGCAGTATTGCCTCACTGATTGACTCCCTTCCAGGAGGTTCTTCAAATAACCTTCGGGAAGCACAGACACTCTTTCCTTCCAGCACCTACCCACCCCTGGTCACTCTAGCTCATATATTGGAAACTGTATTTTGTGGGTTGCCAGACTCAAACTTTTTTTTATTTTGGGGTCATAGTACA
Source organism: Lerista edwardsae (assembly GCA_029204185.1). Lineage (NCBI taxonomy): Eukaryota > Metazoa > Chordata > Lepidosauria > Squamata > Scincidae > Lerista > Lerista edwardsae. The sequence continues at coordinate 12,947,013 of JAJKFI010000003.1, read as the reverse complement.
GAAAAGGTTGAAGACCACTCCTGCCAAACATGCTGGGTCCAAGTGCATGGTCCTAAAACACTGCTAACAGAAGCAGAATAACGAGAGGTACTTCTGTGCTAGCAAGCATGGATATAGTGAACATCACTAAAGAGCTCAGTTCTTACTGTGTATAGGAGCAGGGGTAGAGTTGTCAACCTTCCAGGATTGCCCTTGGGTCTTCAGGAGACAGCATCAAACTCTTTTTGTTGTTGTTCAGTCACTAAGTCGTGTCCGACTCTTCGCGACCCCATGGACCACAGCACGCCAGGCCTCCCTGTCCTCCACTGGCTTCCGGAGTTCACCCAATTTCACGTTCATCGCTTCGGTGACACTATCTAACCATCTCATCCTCTGCCGCCCCCTTCTCCTTTTGCCTTCAATCTTTCCGAGCATGAGGGAAAGTTAGAGCATCAAACTCTAAGTGGCTACAGAAAACAATCCTGTGGATTTAAACAGGGCCTCCTTGTTTTAGGGTGCAATCCTAAACTGGAGTTAGGCTGGTACAGTTAGGCCAGCAAAGTTTGGCCAGCACAAGGGACACCATAAAGTGTCCTTAGTACATTAGAAAGCCTGAGACAAATGCTTTCTGGGGGAAAAAGTCAATAGGACCAGCTCTTTCATGGTTTTTAGCCAATTGTCACCATGTTTGGCCAGCACAAGTGACATTATAAAGTATATTTGGACCACTCTCGGAGTCAGAGAGAACAGCACACAGACGTGTACCATCCTCCCTGACTCCGAGAGTGGTCCAAACACACTTTATGGTCGCCCTTGTGCCAGCCAAACTTTGCTGGCCTAACTGTGCTGGCCTAATTCCAGGTTAGGATTGCACTTTGAATGATATTATAATGTATTGGGGAGAAGGGAATCTCAAGGAATAACTTCAGTTAGGAGTTGGGAACCCTTAGATAGAAGGGGGGGCAGAGCTTTATCAACACAGTAAAGTATATTAAACAAACTAAGGATAAAACATGCCTGAAATGTGGTTTGGAAGCAGCAGGGTCATTAAACATTTTGAGTTAAGAGCCTGGAGCACAGCCCTCGCAGATCTTTTAATTACAAAGCTGGGTAAGCATGGCTTGGTGATAATGGGTATATTGCAGCCGCAAATAGGAATTTCTAACCTTGATACTTTCTATTAATTAACTCCTTGAGAAGCTAAGAAGGTCCAGTGGGGCATTTTGTGAAACCTTTATTGTCAAATGATGTGATTTTCTTTTTTTCTTACAATCAATTTAAGGCTCAGCATATTGCTAAACGGTCTTCCTTCGTTCTTGGGTGTGTGTTTTGTGTGTGTAGTGGGGCGGGGGGAACAATGTTAATTTGTCCCCTGGTTAATCTTCTCAGAATTTAAGGTTGGATAATTTAGTTAGCAGCTGCTGGCACAGTACCCTGATCAAAGGTGGTGCAAGAGCTCAAGGCTGGAATTTACAGCGTACGTGCTTTGAAATAGGCTGAGCTGAAACCTAAGCACCTATTTTCAAGTTAGGTTCAGGTTGAAAAATGACAAACAAGGGAAAAATTGCACATGTTTTTTCAGGGAGTTGATGTGGTTACTTTACTGCCTCATTTTCACATATGGACCCATTTGAGCAGCCTCCTGGAAGAATACTCAAAAATTGTTCTGCCAGTGAAAACAGCATTTGTATTTGTGCTTCACGCATTGCATTTTCTCTGTCAGGATAATTTCTGCATTTTTCCTTCTGGGGGCTATTTCACACAAATAGGTCCCACTTAAAAAGGCGGTGTTAGAGCTGACAGAGCTCTACCCACCTCAAAAAGATTAGAAGGCATCGGCCCAAATTGTCCTCACTGACGTAGCAGCAAGAAAAATAGGGAGATTTGCTTCAAATCCGTGCTCAGCTATTAAGCTCATTGAGGAGCCTTAGTAGGCCATCATCTCAAACCCAAAGCTACGTCACAGGATTGTGGTGAAGATAAAATGTGATAAGCCCCTTGTATGCTGCTCAGGGCAGAAAGGCAGTGTACACATGTAATAGATGAACAGAAATATGCTTGTTATTATAGTGAACCCTCAATTTAATGGACTTCAGTTCATCCGACTTCAGAAATAATGGATACTTTCTGATGTCCACAGAAACCATTAAACCCCTACCTTAGCGCATCAAGGGTAGATTCATTTTGGAAGGGGCTTAGACCAGGCTTACATCTTTCCAGGCACTAGTGTTCCATGCCAACATCTCCATTTCTTAAGCAGCCTGAAAAATGGAGAAACATCTCTATTCCTATAGTGCCATGGCTGGGGATGTTGCAGGAGCACCAGTACCAGCATCGAGGGATCTTTGGTGTGCCTCTCCTAAAATGTGCCTACCTTGTTGCTCTGTTCTCCACCAGGGCCTCTTAGAATGGAGATGTTCCCCTATTCCTAGAGCTCCTTGATAGAGAGTGGAGTGGCAGCACAAATGGAGCTTTCTAAGTTGGTTTAGTTTAGTTCAACAGACTAATGGCATGAAGGGATGTCTTGATTTAATGGACTTTTGGTATTAATGGGCACCCCTTCTACCTGGTACCAGCACATGTACCATAGGCATACAAAGTATGCATAGTATGCAGGGACCCTGTGTCTATGCGAATGGCATGTCTATATAATCCAGGCGTGCACGGAGGCCCAAGCGCACCCATGGCTGGTGCTGAAACCACACCCCCAGGACGTCGCCCCGCCCTGCGTGTCACTCCAACACGCCTCCCTTAGCCCAGAAACGCTCCATTTCCGAGCGTAATGGAGGCATGGGCGGGCGGGAGAGCCAAAAACCACGCAGTTTTGTCCGGACCGCGCGCAATGGCGCCCCGCCACTGCCCGGCGCCCATGGCTCACGCCATCCCGGGCTTCAGGTAAGATACATGCCTGATATAATCCGGCAATGGAAAGATAACTAAGACCAAATTAAGGTGCACCAAAACTCAGAAATCAAACGGATGTGTGTGGGTTGACTCTGAATTATCACACTTATGCTGTACAGGGGGAATTCTAATGCTAGCACTCATGCACAATCAAAACCTAAACAAAGCTGGTTAGTAGGAGGGGAGAGAAGAAGGAAGGAATAACCCCTTCGAAGAAGAGGTAGGGCAAAAGGGGGAAGGGGAAGTTATCAGGAGGGCTCCCAGCAGAACACTGGGGGAGAAGGTAGGTTTTGTGATAGGAAGAGAGTGAAAGAGAAGAGGCAGTTAAAGGGTTAGTAGGAGGATAAGAGGTGATTCAGTGCCATGGCAGAAAGCTGTGGCTGGAGGTGGCTTTCTGAAGCCTGAACTAAAGGCTACAGGCAAGAGGTGAACCCGGGAAAAGTGTTTCTTTTGCAGCAAAAGAGCTCCTCTCTCCTGCTATGCAAACTCTCTTGACCAATGCCACAGGCATTCTAGAGGTTCTGAAGGGTTAGGCAAGTAAGTCCATTGGACATTAGCACATTGATTTGTCTGTGACCATATTCTAGTCTACATTGGCTGTGGATCTGCAAGGTTTCAGATAGAATAGTTTTGCAGCCCTACCAGGAGATATCACAAATTAAGCCTGGGACCTTCTGTGTGCAAAGCAATGTTTCAATTCATAAGATTCGACCCATAAGACACAAGAACAAGACACACCATTTTATTTCCATAGTGTGGAAAATGAGATGCTGTACAGGTTAGAGGAATGAACTAAGGCTCTGAACTAAGCTAACTACTCCAATTTCCTACACCTGAACTGAAGAGGCAGATAGTGCTCCAGATGTGCAATCATTACAGCAATTTCTGCTTGCTCATTAGTATGGCATAAGGATAGTGAATATCATATTTTTCTACATCTGACCCTGGAATGTTCCAAGTAGGAGAATAAGGTTATGTAATGACAATTTGTGCTTTCGCATAAGAATGTTATAAGCCCATCCTATATGACGTTCGTTTCCACAATGTGGAGAATTGGATGACATATGCAAAGGGGGGATGACATACCTTTGTCCTTAGTCAAAAGGTTGATAAGCAAGAAAGTCGGGTACTGATAACAACAGCACTATGAGAAGATATCACACGTTTCTAAGGCTTCACTCCCATATGCACTTACCTGGCAGTTATCCCCATTGAATATAATGGGACGTCTGACATCTGAGCAAACATGTTGTGATTGTGTTGTAATTTGCTTGGCGGAAAGGCATGTCTGCTGCATTGGCCCAGTGCTGTTGCAAAGGTGCCCTATGCATGTTCGTGTCAACTTAAGGGGCACAGGCCTGCTGCAGGCAGCAGCGTCAGCACAGGAGCACAAACCACAGACACTGGAAAGCCGCCCTTGCACTGGCTGAGAGCACAATCCTAAACTTAGGCCAGCATAAACTAAGCCAGCAAAGTTTGGCCAGCACAAGGGCCACCATAAAGCATGTTTGGACCACTCTCGGAGTCAGAGAGGATGGCTCATGTCTGTGTGCTGGCCTCTCTGACTCTGAGAGTGGTCCAAACATACTTTACTGTGCCCCTTATGCTGGTCAAACTTTGCTGGCTTAGTTTATGCCGGCCTAACTCAGTTTAGGATTGTGCCCTGAGTTCAGCCAGCACATGGGCTTTTCTGGGTGGGGGGAAGGCGGGAGGGTGGGTAGAACAGAGTGGAGGTAGGGTGGTCCCATGGGCAGGGCAGACCGGGGAAGTGGGAGGAGGTGGAAGCCGGCAGTTATGTCAGATCCAAACCCACATCACCAGGCTGCATTGCCCCAATCCAGCCTTGCTGGGACAGGGCAAAATATCCCCTTGCCCATGGTGAGTTCTGTTGCAATCCTAACTGGTGTTAGGATGTAGTGCAGGCCTGGTGACCTGCTTGCTCCTGAACTAGTTGGAATTGCACCCTGAATGTCTTATCTTTTTGCAACAGCATAAAAATGTCTTTAGATTTTAAATTTGATGGGTTCATTCTTTTTTTCCTCACTCGTTTTTATATTAATTTTTGCATTTCATTTAGCAGCAAAAGACAACTTCTGGGCTTCAGCAATTACTACTGTTTTCATACTTCATTTACCATTCAAGGCCAGGTTGAAAGCAGTCTGTTGATGTGGATGGGTGGATTGTATGAACAATAGTATTAATATTTTTTTTAATGAACCCACCCAGACTCCAGTAATAGAGAATAACTGCTCATCCTGTTCTTGTGTAATATTTCATTTCTGTTGAGAAAACATCTTGACAATGCTTCTAGTTCTCATTTAGAACAGACATGTATGAAATGATTTACGGTTTTAATGGAAAAAATCTTGATTATGTATATCTGCATATTCCTTACAGCAATTGCCTGGGCTGTAATCATACGATACAATCCATTTAGCACGCTTTATGTTTGTGAAGTTGAATGTTTAGATTGTACTTCAGAATTAGTATTGGTTAATCTTTTCGAATAGATCTTTTGTGAAATGATCAAATGATGGATTCCAGTGGTGTCACTAGTGGTGTGGGGGGGGGACTGTACCAGTTGATGAACCTGGGATGGTGGTGGTAGTGGAGGTGTTGAAACAACCACTGGCCCAGAGGCGGATCTACAGGGAGGGCAAAGCTCTAAGTGTTGCAAGGAGCCTTATCCTATCATGTAAATCCCTCCTCTCCCTTGCTGCTGTAGCCAGTAAGCAACGCCAATATGTTGGCTTTTCCCTGTGAGGATTGGCTAAAACGGTGCAGGAGAGGAGTGATTTCCACTGCAAGGTAAGGCTTCTTGCAAAACTTAGAGCTTTGCCCTCCCTTAGATCTGCCTCTGCATTGGCCAAAGTTGTGAAAAACATTGGTATTTTGGTAATCATCATGTTATATATAATTCAATGTAGAATTTAATGAAGAATGCAATGAAATAAATGGTGTTGAAATATTTGAATTCTATCAAAGGTTATAGCCAAATAACCAGAAAAGGAAAACACAATTGCCTTATGTAACAAAAAGTGAATCAATGAGACTGATTGTTCTGAGAGCCAAGGCGGTGTTATTAACACACAGCAGGGAACCAATAAGGCTTTGATATGAATCTGCTCTCATTTCCATGTATCAAAACTAATACTAGGACTCAAGCAGCCGAATGCAGAACTGCCAACCATCCAGGAGTGCAGCGGTACCATCGCGCTGCAGCCAAGCAGTCACAGGAGGCTACCCAGGAGAAAGGAATGTTCATCCCCTTTCCCCACAGTAAAGGTGCGAGCAGGTGAGCAGTCTACTCGCCTCTGCACTGGCTATTTAGCTGCTCCCCCTCCCCGCACCCAGGAACTCCCTCCCACCCAGCCCAGAATCCCCCCATCTCCAGCAAGAGGTAACTTTTCCTCTTGCCAGCATCGCATAGCCATCTCCAGGTGGTGAGGGGCTGGCAGTGCCACAGCACAGCTGGTGCAAGCTTACTGCCTGTGTTGCACGTGCCTTATGGCATGTTTTGCAACACCAGTGCGGGCAGTAAGCTTGGACCACCTGCGCCAAGGGGCTCAGGATTGAACCCTTATTAAGTTTTGTGAGTAACATCAAGTTGACCACTGGTCTTTTGTTGGTTACTGATTTGTTGGGTATTATACAGGCATGCACTCGCACTCACTGGCAAGCATGCCTATCCAACATCTGAGCTTCAAATGACCCTTCTGAACATGTTCAAGAACTTTATTTCCTAAAGGCATTATTGGATTTGTAGTTTTCTTGGAGCAGACAATGATACTCTCGAGTGATACTCATTTCAAGCATAAGTGGACTTTCCTCTGTCTCTGAATAAGGGCAGGAACATTCGAAGCCTTAAAGAAGTTAGACATCATCTGTCTAACACCATCTAATTCTCCACATTGGGGGGGAAAAGGCACAATCCAATTATAAATATGTTCTACAACTGGTATTTGCCCCTAACCAATCTGCTTTCCTCCAATTGCAAAAATTAGATCTACTATTATCTATGGATCTAAGGTCCATATTTTGGGTCCTTCCAATGACCTAAGGCCACATGGTTCTTATCAAAGGTTGAATTCTACATGTACCTACACTACAGATTCATATTAGCGTTATATCAACGGTTCTCTTCAAAGAGAAATATCCAGTCTCCTCACGAACGCATAATTCCCAGGTTCCCTAGGAGAGGGAATAACTATTAAACCTGTCTGCTGGAAATGCCCAAGGGAAGTCTCAGGGAACTATTTACTGTAATGGAATCCCCAGTTTTTGTATTGGCAGTGCTTGGTACCAATCAGGCAGAATGAACATCTAATGCAGGAGTTTCCAGTAACACACTGGCAAGTAAAATGTCATTTGAAACGCTGATCTGGTAAATGCATGACCAAATCCTCCCGAACATGTCTTCTCAGATGTGAAATTTCATGAGGGCTATTGCCTGTTGATATGGAAACATTAGTTAGGGCAAATACTAGCTGTAGGGTGCATGTCTAATGTGGATGTGTAAACTGGACTATGGTGGGACAAAAGATTGATCCTCCCTTCCCCCACACTGTGGTCCCCATTGAAAACACCTAGAAATATTTTCCCTCCAATAAAATCATGGGCAGGGAGGCTGTAATCAGGTGGGAACCACAGCAGGGACAGACAACTAAAGACTTCTACCCACTCATCCACCCTGCTTGGTTCCAGCTTTTGCATATGGTTCCAGCCTTCTGTTATTTAACATATAAGCATGTTACGGAGGCTACAGTCCTATCTGCTATTTCCCTATTGACTATAATGGGACATACGTCTGAATAGACATGCATAGGATTTGGCTCTAAGAAAAATTAAACACCAAACCAAAGGTCAGTGGAAATATGGAAATGTGCAATTTGTCTCCAATTTAAGTGACCCATACTGCTTTTTTGAGAAATAATTTCTATGCAGTGGCATAGTCAGAGGGGGCAGCGTGGTAAGTATTGCAGGTGCTGCAATGTGCAGAGTACTCCTGTGTGTTGCCGTCACTGCCCAGAATGACTCTTATGGTGAGTGGGAGGGGCTGCTTACACAGCACATTGCGGAGCCTGTAGTACTTACCACAACACCCCCTCTAATTAAGCCTCTGTTTCTATGGCATTGCTATCATTTGAGCATCACTGGGAGGAGTAAGCGTCAATGCTATTACTTTTTTACCACCTCAACTTCTTACAAGAAGCAGCTCCAGCTTACTACCTTTTTCCTGCCATCACAGGCTGCTGCTTTCATGCCCTGCTTACTACCATCTCAGAGCATCTGATTGACTGCTGAGGGAAGGAGGATGCTGGACTCGATGGACCATTGATCCAATCGTGGACCTACCAATGAGCGATGGGGGCAGGGCGCTTCTGGGGTGGGAGGAAGGTGGCAACAAGAAGTTTCGCCTCTCGAAGAGGCTAGCAGTTCCTGTAGAAATGCCACTTACTCTTGGCAAAGTAAAGGTTGAAGTAAAGCTGAAGGGTCCTAAAACAAATCTTTTATTCAGAAGCACACAAACAAAAGTCCTTTTTGTTCTTTTGAACACAATCCTAACGTGAGCAGGCACAGGCTGGCTGCCCCCTTGCCCTGCGGTAAGCCACAGGCAGCCCAATAGGGCTGCTCAGATCTGTGTCCGCAAAATTGCAGGCGCAAGTCCGAGCCTCTCACGCTGACCTGGATAGGGGCTGCATGGGCCAGGATGGAGCTTTGGATGCAACCAGTGATGTCATGCAGGGGGTATGTGGGGGTACGCGAGTACCGGTTCCTAGGATTACGACTGGCCCCGCCCATTCACCCACCCACTCGTCGACTCCGCCCCCTGCAACGTTTGAATTTCCTGCACGTTTGAGTTGCCTGCATGTTCTCAGAGCCAGGCAGGCAGGCAGGCAGCGAGTGGAGCCTTTCCTTTCCTTGCCACTGAAAAATGAGCTGCTCTGGGGTTTTGGAACTGTTGGGTCACTTTAACATGATGCCAGGCCTCCTTAACATGTTCTGGGGGTGCTGTGGAATACTGTTGCAACTGTTGGGTCAGTTTAAAATCATCTGAGGCCTCAAAAAGGGCTTTTTTCATGTCACTTCCTGCCACGACCTCACTTCCGGCTTATGACGTCACTTCCGGTGGGCGGGTCCCGACATGTGCCAATCAAAAGTGAGTACCTGTTCTTAAATCATTTAGATGACACCACTGGATGCAACCTAATGGCCACATCCGGGTGCCACCCCCTCGCCGGGCCACCCCAACTCACTGGAACACCCTCCCTCTGCCTTGCCCCACCCCGTTGTGTCCCCTCCCGCCTTCCCCCCCAGAGAAGCCCATGTGCTGGCCGAACTCGGCCACTGCACAGGCAGGTTTTCTGGGGCTGCCTTCAGTGCTCCTGGGCTGATGCAGCTGCCTGTGTCTGCCGTGCACCACAAGCGCTGGTATGAAAGTAAGTGCTTTCCGGCACTTCCGCCCCCTGTTTGATCCTTATTCAGCCTAATTTAAGCCAGAATTTCAAATTATTCACAAACATGGCGTAGGGCAACGACGGTGTCTCGAAAGAACAACTCTTGCTAATTAGCACCCTCAGCTCTTGTTAAACAAGTCAGTGTGACAAGGTTTAATTAAGCCTAATTATTTTGGGGAAAAAAATATTGATGTATATTAATTCCATGATGAAGCTAACTGTTGCCTAACAGGGAATTAGAGAGTGTGGTATTAATTGAACTCAGTGCAGTCGCTCATGACACTTGATTTCCCTTGCCCATTTTGTAATCGCACGTTGTGAGTGGAAATGAAGAAATATGCCCAAAGAACTACTTTTTGCAAAGTTAACCCTGACAGGAGATCTGTACTATAATGGCACATTATTAATGGGTCACTGAACCATGGCTTTTTGCCAAATGGACACTTATCTGTATGTGAGTGAGAGAGCAATGCCTTCCCTTTCAGGCAGGACTATTTCTTGCACTGTGACCAGCGGCGCCGACTTGATTTCAACATTGGGGGTGCCAAAAGCCACGCCCCCGAAGTCGACGTTGCCACGTCAGGCCATACCCACACAGCAGGAAAACACCGTCTTCAAATTAAATAAGCAAGCAAAGCCAGCAAACAGTATTTAGATACCGCTTTTCAACAAAAAGTTCACAAAGCGGTTTACAAGCAAAAAAATAAAGTTAAATTGGCTCCCTGTCCCAAAAGGGCTCACAATCTAAAAAAAAAAAAAATGCAGAACACCAGCAGCAGCAGCCACTAGAAAAGACACTGCGCTGGAGTGAAGCGGGACTGTTACTCTCCCCCTGCTAAATAGAAGAGGAACACCACTTGGAAAAATGCCTCTTGCACAAATCATGTGCACAGTCCATTGAACACAGATAGTGTCTGCATCACTTCTGCCCCCATCTCCTTTTCCAGCCCTGAATAGTGGGTCATGAGGAGTCCTTCTAAAGCAAGGATTAGGGGTGGGTGGGTTTTGGGTCCCCCCCAACTTTCTCGATATAAAATACAGTGTGTTGTGTTATGTGTTCTCATCTCATCCCAATTTTTGGATAGTGTGCTGGCTCCTGGCTGTGCCTTTGACGTGGTAGTGACGTGGCTGCACCGGCATCGTACCCATGAGGGGTGCAGGACACTCTCCCTGAGTTTTCTCACAGAAAACAGTCTGCAGGCAAAGTAATTCTGCAGCGGTGGGTGCCTTGACGTGGCGGGCAGGGCAAGGACATCCGCCACTTCTCTGCATGCAAAGTGATTCTGCAGCGGTGCCTTGACGTGGCGGGCAGGGCAGGGAGGCGGAGGTGCCAGCCTGGCAGAGGCACACTGCTGAAGGCTGTAGTGACTACTGATGAGTGAGGAACGGACAGAGAGGAAATAAAAGGTCAGCCGCAGTGGCAGAGGCCATGGCGAGGGGTGCAGGACCTGCACACGGCAGAGTGTGTGGCCCAGCTGTGGCTGCCCAGCCCAAGTGTACAACATAGGCTGCGCCGGGGCTAGCCAGAAGCTGCTGGGCAAGTCGTGCAGCCGCGTGTCCGCCCTCTGTTTGCCCTGTTGCAGCTGGCACTGCTGATGAACCACTCTGCACGCATAGAACTGGCAGGAGTGCCCAGGTCTCCCATGGAGGGGGCGAAGGACAGCGGCAGCCTGCAGGAGTGAAATAAAAATGGGTCGTCAGCTCTGACCAGGAAGGATGTCCAAAAGTGGCAGCTGCAGCAGGAGTGCCCAGGTCTCCCATGGAGGGGCACTGCAAGAGTGCAACCGAAGAAGGCTCATCTCCATCCAGCCCACTACGGATTTTCCAGCAGGGGCTGTGCAGGGGCTGGCCGGAAGCTGTGGGCAGGCGCATCCGCCCTCTGTTTGCCCCCTTCAAGGAGCACTTGGCACCACCGACGAACCACTTTGCACACATAAAACTGGCAGGAGGGCCATGGAGGGGGTGAGGGGCAGTGCTGCCTGCAGAAGTGAAAGAAAAAAGGGTGTCAGCTCTGACCATCGGCAAGGATGTGCTAAAGTGGCAGCAGCAGGAATGCCCAGGTCTCCCATGGAGGGGCACTGCAAGAGTGCACCAAAGAAGGTTCATCTCCATCCAGCCCACTACAAATTTTCCAGCAGGGGCTGCGCAGGGGCTGGCCGGAAGCTGTGGGCATGTTGTGGAGCTGCATTTCCACCATCTCTTAGGCCCCCCCTTCAAATAGCATTTGCACATCCGAGCTCACCCATGGATGGAGGGGCAGTGCAAGTGTGAAACAAAGAAGGGTGATGACCAAGGTGGATTTTCCAGCATGGGCTGCACAGGGGCTGGCCGCAAGCTGTGGGCAGGACGTATCCGCCATCTGTTTGCCCCCTTCAAGGAGCACTTGGCACCACTGACGAACCACTTTGCACACATAAAACTGGCATGACAGGGAGGAGAGGATGCTGCGATGGCTGATTGTAGGAATGAGAGGTGTCCAGGACACAAAGGTGGGTGGCTGAGTGCCTGACCACGACTTGGTGCCCAGCCCAAGGAGGCTGGGACTTGGAGTGATTGAGGAACGGACAGGGAGGAGATGCATCATGCAACCGTGGCAGATGTAGTCACTAGTAGCTGCTGTGCACCACCTCCACAAACCCTGCATGGGACACTGCCTGTTTGAACCGGCCGGCCGTGAGATAATGAGCCACCACGTCACGCGTCCTTTAGGCCATTGGGCCAGGCCAAACACTATGCCGTCATGGTTGACGTGACTTCTGAGGTCTCCATCCAGGCAGGAGGAGCTGTAAAAATAAATGTGGTGGAATTAAGGAGTGTTGGAGGGACTTTAGTTGGAGAGCCAAGCTGAAAAAGGTCCAGAGTCAGACCATTATCACAAAGTCCAATTCCATATTCTGAAGGTGACCATTTGTGGTGCACAGGTCCAGAAAGGACTTTTGGTTTTCCAATCCACTACAAAGATGTGTCAAAGCTACATGGGCACGGGTCTCCAGTCTTATCCTCTGAGGTGCTGCAAACTAAAAAAAAAGGCTCTTGGCCATCTTCTGACTCCATTCCTTGGGTTCTGCAGGGCCGGTCCTGGAGTGTTCCTTCCAGTCAGTGCCACCACTGCCACCTCTTTGCACCACTGAAGGAGTATTTTTTATGCATTGAAATGGGTCCCGGTGCTAAAATGTTTGAGAACCACTGCTATAGGCTTTCCTTCTTGTTGTTGTTGTTGTTGTTTGGTCGCTAAGTCGTGTCCGACTCTTCGCAACCCCATGGACCACAGCACGCCAGGCCTCCCTGTCCTCCACTAGCTTCAAGAGTTCGCCCAACTTCATGTTCGTTGCTTCGATGACACTATCTAACCATCTCATCCTCTGCTGCCCCCTTCTCCTTTTGCCTTCAATCTTTCCCAGCATGAGGGTCTTTTCTAAAGAGTCCTCTCTTCTCATGAGGTGGCCAAAGTATTGAAGCTTCAGCTTCAGGATTTGTCCTTCCAGGGAGCAATCAGGCTTGACTTCCTGTAGGAAGCCTTCCTTCTTAGGCCTCTGCAAAACCCCAGCCTTGGTAACAAAAGAGCACAATCCTATGCACATCAATTCAAAAGTAAGTCCCATTGTATTCAATTGAGCTTACTCTCAGGATGGTGTGTGTAGGATTCCAACCAAAACTGCAATTTTGTGTCCTCTGAACTTCCAAACTGTTTTTCATTCACCTGAGCCAGAAAGCAACTGATGAATACACCCAAGCTCACAGTGGTGTATATTATTCCCTGCTGTAAGAGAAGCCTTAAAGCCTTCCATGTGTTGTTTAACATGATATGACACTGAGAGGGTAACAGGATGAGTTTACACCGTGAAGGAAATGGGTCTCTCTCCATTCTAGGCTGTGCCCGCAGCTGTGCATATGGATTCCCAGATTTCCGGTGTGAAAGAGAGTGCACTGCCAATCAAATAAATATTTCAATGCGCAGCACATACAGCCTAACCTGAAGTAGCTGCGGGCACCTTCAGCAAGCGGCTGGGCTTCGGAGATGTGACAATGACACAGCAGTGGCATTTGATTCATTAGTCTTCCAGCTTGTTAGTGTTATAAAGGTAATGAGAAGCAGAGAAAGATAATTACAGTACATAAAAAGCATAATCTAAATTCATCTCCAGTGCATAACCTTTAATTTAAAGATATTGCAGTTCCCCTTGTCTCTCAGAAACCGGAGCTCTTTTCCCGGCCTCCCAAGAGGGCTACACCAGACAAGACAGCAAATGAATCATTGCGTGTAGATCAGTAACAGGATCTGGGAATGAGGAAGCGGAACGCTGGGCGGGACTTACGTGTGATTGGCTGCCCGTCCGTTCCGTTCCGCGGCTGCCCTGGCCTTGGCGGGGCGCCTGCTCACCAGGGGGGACAGGTGGGGGCGCGCCGGGTGCCTGGGCAAGCAGCGGTGGGGCGTGCCAACCAGGGGCAGCCCCCGCCCGAGGCCAGGACAGGCGGCAGAATGGAACGGACAGGCTGCCAATCACGCGTAAGTCCCGCCCAGCATTCCGCTTCCTCATTCCCAGATCCCATCACTGGTGTAGATCATCTGGAACTAAAAAGAAAGGAGTCATGGGGGTACTGACTTAGATAGGAATGGGGAGCAGTGGATGTGGGTTGGATGGGCCCCCACATGGGGCCAGGCCTTCTATGAGGCAGGTTGGCAGGGTTTTCTGCCACCAACTACCATTCTTCCACTTCTCCTTGCCTCTGTTAATCTTCCTCCTCCTCCCTGAATCTGAAAATTAAGTGGAACTGAACAGAAGAAGAAGTGGGGAGGAGAAGAGAATGGTGAGAAAGAGTGTCCCTAATGGAGCATTTTTCTGTTTTTTTTTCTCTTTAAAATCCAGAGAATGGGAGTAGGAGGAGGAGTTGTGAAGGCAATGGCTGGCATGCTGTTGGGTAAGGAAGGATGAAATTTGCTACAGCACAGTGCCACACAAGAAGGGCAGCACATTTGGCATGCCACCCAGCATTCTCGCTAAGTCAGTGTTTCTCAAACTGTGGGTCGGCCAGACTGTGGGAGCAGCCATCTTGGAAGCTGCAGACCTTAATCTTGCTATACTTTTGGGAGTATTAACAGTTTGTATTTTCAAGTGAGGATTTTTTTTAAAAAAATTGTTTTTATTTCAGTGCTTTTACATACTGTTTTGCGATAATCTTCCTTTCTGTCAGGGATGTTCCATGCTTGTGCAATTGCTGCAGTCTATGAATGTCAGTTTATGTTTCAGGAGTGTCATTTGCTTATTTCTCAATGATGGCACTTCCTGCTTGTCACTTCTGGCCATTACATCACTTCTGGCGGGTCCCGTCATGAATGCTATTCTAAAAAGTGGGTCCTGGTCTAAAAGGTTTGAGAACCACTGCTCTAAGGGGTCAATGGCCCTACACAGATGCCTCTGGCAGCTATACTTGGGGTTACAAGATACAAACTGGGACAGAGTGCCTATACCTTAAACCATTGTATAGAACAGGGAAGTTGGGCAGGTGCAACTTTTGAAACCCTTCCATGATGAGCTTCACCTGCCCAAATTCCCTCTTTTATAAATGGTTAAAGATATAGACCCAGTTTGTATCTGGTAACTCTAGCTATACTGTGTCGTGACTCCTCAGTATTCCCTCCAAAGAGCACAGCAGTATCCATCCCAGCTGAGCTTTGTACAGCAAGGAGCTTGGCAACCTGGATGTTCAGTGGTAAGGTTAGGATGTCATTGCTGAACGTCTGGAGGCAGGATAGCATGATGACAATTCGCAATGCCACCTCCAGACATTCATCATGTCATAAGATGAAATTCCCGGTTGCTGAGCTCTGCACTGTGCGGAGCTTGGCTAGGAGACGTAGGGCCACACTGCTGCATACCTTCAAAGGAACGCGGATGCCATCTCATGTGCTTGGAAGCCTAGGACCAGTCTTGTTTCCCTGCCCCAGCATTCTTTTTCCTGATGAAAATCACCACCAACTTGTATTTGCCTCAGGGAGAAAAACAAAGCAGCTCTATGCTTTTCTTTCTGAAACAAATAGGACCATCATCACCATCTCCACCCCACAGCTGCTATTTTTTTTTAAAGATACCAAACAGAAATGCAATGCCACATTTTTCATTTCCTCCAGTTTGGCCCAGACTGAAAGCCTGTCTCAAGTATCAATTTTTAGCACAATAAATGAGCAGTTGTTATCCATTTGTTACAGACATCTTCCCTCTAGGTTGTTCTTCTGCTGTGGGGATATCACATTTACCTAGTACTCAATGTTCTACATTTTTATTTGTAAAAAGAATGCTTTGTATTGACTTTTTTTCAACAGAATGCAAAAGAAAAATGAATGCAGAAAAAAACAAAAGACTAACCAAAACGAACATTCAGTTTGGGGAAATAAATATATAGTATATCCCAAGGACAAAAAATACAGTATATACAGCACAATTGATGGAAACAAATGTTGGCAAATAAATTAAACAGGAAGGTGGACAGATGTAAAATACAATGTTGGGGCAGATTTTTTGATGCAATTTTTTTTTTCTGGGAAATCACTAGGATTACTAAGTAAACCACTTATCCAAGCCCAAACTTGCAGTCCTGTCAGCTTGGGGAAAAGCTCATTAAGAAGGTCTCCTTAAAGACCCCATTGTACTTCTCTTGGCTGCTGTGCATATGGGAATTGTTTAGCACCAGAAGGGACCTAATCCAGCTATTTCTCAAATATGGCACCTCACTTTCCTAGAGCAACCTTTTTATTTAACCCATCTGTTTTTCTGGGTGTTCCACATTTTTGTACCTGGCCAAAGACAACCATTTCCTCAGCCAATACACTATATCCATTGCCGTGTGAGTGACTCTGCTGAATGGAATCCCCTGGGTGCTGTCAGTAGTGTCTTTAGTAATGGAGAAACAACCTTCCCTGCCAATGTTCATTTTCCACATAAATTATGTCCCCAGAGGCTGGCTGTTCCCTTATTTGCTGCTGCAGCCATGTAAGGAATTCATTTCACACTAGTCTAAAAAGCAACAAATCCCCACCCCCTAGGTTCCCTACCACTTTAAAACCATTTGCCACAGTGGCATTGTTTGTCTTGGAAAAAGTAAGAAAAGGGAGACTGAGAAAAGTAAGAGTTGAATACATGCCTGCCATATTGATGTGATCTATATCTCCTGTAGGTTGAAAAACAACAACACTGATGACATCCAGGATAGAGATTTCAGTGCATCATGTACATGAATTTTTAAGATCATCCTAGCTTTGGATGTTGTCACCTTGGATGCCTTTAAAAGGAAATTGGGCAGACTTATGGAGGAAAAGTCCATCACTAGTTAAAAGCCACAGGTATAAGCAAACTCCTAGTTTCAGAAGTAGGCTGCCTCTGAATGCCAGATGCAAGGGGCTGGCAACAGGATGCAGGTATCTTGTTGCCTTGTGTACTCCCTGAGTCATCTGGTGGGCCACTGTGGGATACTGGACTAGGCGGGACTTTGACCTGCTCCAGCAGGGCTCTTATGTTGTACAAATGGTGAAACTTTCCAAAGGCCCTTCAGAAGGTCTGTCCTGAAATCGACTACATTTTTCATAAATTAACAGGTTTCCATAAACATCCTCAAGTATGATTTACTAATTAATCTGCAGCTCAAACTCAGATGCACAGACTCCTCTAAC
Organism: Lerista edwardsae; assembly: GCA_029204185.1. Taxonomy (NCBI): domain Eukaryota; kingdom Metazoa; phylum Chordata; class Lepidosauria; order Squamata; family Scincidae; genus Lerista; species Lerista edwardsae. The sequence continues at coordinate 12,930,006 of JAJKFI010000003.1, read as the reverse complement.
ATGTATCCTTGCCTCCAATCTTGGGGCTTGTCTGTGGGTCCGGTTCCCTTGAACTGTGTGCAGAAGGTCATGAACTAATGTTCAGTTTATGTTCACATATCTTTCTGCTATTAGCAGTGCATGTAAAGCAAAATAAAACAAAAACTGCAAAAAAAATGTTTCTTTCTACATCCCACTCACAAGCATTCTGATTTTAAATACATTTTCTTTAAGTCTCATTGATTTCAATGGACATCGTTCCATTGTTAAGAACTGATTAATACGTTAAGAACTGAATTATCAAACTGCTTCTGAAATGTTACCACAATCACAGGCTTTTGGAAGTCACCACCAAGGGAATGAGGTGGGAGACGGTGTTCATTTCCATCTTTCAAATCCTTGAAGAAAAGAATCTCTTTCACATTCTTCAACTCCAGATGTATTCTCAGAGGTTCCTTTGATTCTCTTGTTCTGCGTGAAGAACTTGGAGAATCATGAAAGCCGTGATTGTAAAAGTGCGCTAATCATACACTCAGTCAGACACATACAGGCTATTCTCCAAACCTATCAAGTGCATTGTCAGTTATCGGACCACCATTCTGTAGCAAACATTCTGGCACATATCATTCCTGGGTTTCCTAATTGGTCTCCATCCCACGTACATACTCAGCCACGCAGCTCGTGTTCTGTGAAAAAGACCCTGATGAAGAAGTCAAGTGACTTGAGACCATGGCAGGAAAAAAAAAACATCCTGAATTTCTCAGGTCATTGTACAGAGTGCTGCACTGCATCAGTACTGCAGACTTATGATTATTGCACTACTGTGTTAAACTTGCAAGTTGCACTCAAATTAGTGAGAGAGAAGGTCATCTTTAAAATGAAAAAATGGTTTATTCTGGCACCATGGAATGTGGTCAGGGATACTTAGGGTTAATATTAGAATTTCAGCCCAGTCATTATACCACAGTTCTGACTTTGGAATGGGAGTGGAGAGAAGCATGATGTCTGTAGTTTGGTTATCAAACTGATACGTACTCCACTTTTTGCTATTCCTTTATTGATATTCACTACCTTTTTGCTATTCCCTTATGTTAGGGCTTATTTAATGTTCGTTTTCTTTTTCCAACTTTCTCATTCCAAGCTAACACCCATCCAAAACCTAGACTCAATTTCTCTGCTAAGCAGCACTCCTCTGACAACTTGCAGCCACACCATGGGGCCACATGCCCTGCATGCTATGAAGATGGGAGCAATCAGGAACCTTTCACACAGAGAGGGGAAAAGCTGGCCAAGGAGAAAAAAAGGGCGGGACCAGATGCAAGAGAGGTGAAAGGGTTCTGACGTATGTCATTGCCAACAGGATCCACCCCCTTCCTCCCCCGATCCACCCTTCTCCCCCACCTGCCCCCCAAAATATCCTACTGCCAACATACCTGCCCTGGCACTGGCTTGAATCCACAATAGCACAGTTGCCACTTTGTGGTGGTGATTAAGACTGGCCACTCTGCAAGCAGTGGTGTCATCCTGGCGGAACGGCCCAGTACGCCGTTCCGCCAGTTCTGCTGATGGGCCCAGGCCATGCCGCCTCTCCCGAGGACGGGCGAGCTGCTCCTGGGCCCGCCCTCCCTCCCTTGCATCCCGAATCGATCTGAAATGGAGCGATTTGGGCGCTGTGAGGCGCAGGGAGGCGTGGCTGCCCTTCGCCATAGGGGCGGAGGACTGACAATCATCCGGGCGTTCCGGTTCCTGGCGCGCCCGGATGACGTCTCTGTCTGCAAGCCATCACAGGGCCTTCTGCGAGAATAAAATGATTGTTCTGCTGTTGCAAATGGCCATAGGGTTGGGCCATGTCATAAGAACAGCCTTGCTGGCTCAGGCCAAAGGCCTATCTAGTCCAGCTTCCTGTATCTTACAGTGGCCCACCAGATGCCTTAGGAAGCACGCAAGATAACCAGATACTTGTATCCCGCTGCCACTCCCCTGCATCTAAATCAGCACTCTAAAGCAGCCTACTACCCTTGCCCCACCCCCAAGGAAGACACCAGAATGGGGCTGGAGTTTAACTTTATCAAACACAAATGTAAATCATGTACCCTATAACATCCCTCCCTCCCTCCCTTGTCAGTCTGGGGTAGGCAAAAAAGCTGCCATCCATGGCCAATTGGATGACAGAAAAAAATTCCTAACTGGCCCTCATGATGAGCAACCAGCTAATCTCAGACTGGCCATACCCATCATAGACAATAAGTCCTAGACAATAATTGCTTGCTGCTGCTCATCTGCCCTCAAAACCCGTCATATACTTTGGTTTCAGTTTCTGGATACATGGTTTTTCATGCTTAACTTTCAATGACAATCTCTTGCATCAATTCAGTAGGCATAACTAAAGAGTTGAAAGTGGGTCCATGCATGTTCTCCATTCAGCAGGGAGAGCATTATGAGGTCAGTCAGCATTAGAAACACTGGCCAATGGCTTACTGTCACCCACCAGAGGATCCAGCTTGGCTGGGTTGAGCTTTGAATCCTCAATAGCTGTGCCAATAGCTGATACGCCAATAGCTGATGTGCCAAATGCACCATCAGGGGGTGGAATGCCATGATGTTCTCCCAGCAGTCTGATGTTGGCGTTCCCTTTCGCTGTTACGCATTTGGGGGAACGTTCAGCCTGCTCCTATTTGAGCTTTATCCTGCTAGAACAAGTGTTTTGGCAGCATAAAGTGCTTTCCACCTATGCCCGGTCACACAGCCTGTTCTATGCCCGATCACACAGCCTGACCGCTGCTACGAGTGCTGAGTGGCCGATTCTCAGTTGTCAGAAGATGCTTCCAGCAAGTGGTAGGTTTGCACAGAGGTTAGAGAGAGGCAGGGAGTTGGGGAATGGAAGGAAGATTATTTGAGGAGGAGGATGAATCAAGACCAGAAAGGTGGCAGCTCTGCATGCCAAATCCTAATTCCCTTCCAGACCTTGTTCCTCTGACCTGGCACGGCACAGGCTTACCCTGGGGCAAAGGGACAAATGTTCCTTTACCCCAAGAAAACTTCCAGGCACCAAAACTCAGCCATGGGATTCAGCAGGTACCACGCTGGCACTGCTGCATCACCACATGAGGAATTGGATTGGGCTGCGTGCTTTGTAGTATCTCATTTTAGCAAATGCAGTCATACTACAGCAACATCAAAAGGTACCGGCAAAACATATGCTTTCTGACATCTTTGATCTCTTGGAACAAGCAAGGCCACGCGTCAATCAGAGAAGACCCAGGAGTGTTTTCTCAGGAAGTATGAGAAGCAGAGGACTTGAAACATGTGCTGATGTCACTCTGGAGAAAGGAGAGCTTTACAGGAGAATGCATATTCTTCTCTTAGGAAGCTGCCTTATACAGTCTCAGACCACTGGTCCATCTAGCTCCACATGATTGACTATATTGGTCTTATATTGGCTGACAGCCGCTATCTATTTTCAGACAAGGGTCTTTCTCAGACTAGCTTGGACATACCATACCATTGAAGATGGGACCTTCTGCATGTGCATACAGTATGTATGTTGTTGCTGAGTAATGATTTTACCATGCTTGTCAGGAGTAGTGCATGAAACAAAAACAGTAGCATAGCCACAGGGAGTGGCACTAGTGGTCTGAGACTGTAAGTAGTGCAAGTGTCGCAACACGCTATATAAGCAGCCCCTCTCACTCGCCATTGGAGCCATTCTGGGTTGCCATCGCTGCCCAGAATGGCTCCAGCGGTGAATAGGAAGGGCCACCGACCTGGCACATTGTGGCACCTGCAATACTTTCTGCACTGTCCCCTGAATCTAGAGTAACTGAGGAGAAATCAGTCTGGAGGCCTTTCAGCACTATGACCTACTCTACATTATTTCACTTGACCTGCTGGTGTCTGTAGCAATTTTCTCAGCAGTGCCATCTCTCAGAGCTTTGCTCAGATCTTTAATCTGTATTTTCCCCGCTTCTCTTCTCCATTCCTCTCATGGGAAGTTCTTGCCTAAGTTAGTTGACAGTGCAGATTCTGACATCAGTTCACACAGAACTTGAAATGATCTATTTTGTTTCTACTCATGATGTTTCTGCAGTTAACAGGACAAACCATTAGCATTTAAATGGAGACGTTGTTAAATTCTGTCACACAGGAAATAATGAAAACTATTAGAGGGGGAATATGCAAAATTTCTATTTTATTAAGACTTGCTCTAGCAGCAGCAAACCGAAATGGCAGAACTGAAAACCAAGATCAAACCAAATTGATTTTCACATTATTTCCATAGAGCAAAAAAAAAGGTGTTGCTTTTCATTAACGTCATTAACAGCCTAATCCTAAACTGTACAACCACCATATGCACAGCAGTTGCCAAACAGCTATTGCTGCATCCTGTGGGTGCCAGGCAGCCACCAGAGGCACCTTGGGAGAAGAAGACTGTGTCCCCTTTCCCCGGGTAAGGTTGCAGGGCTGCCATTGTACCTCAAGTCTGCACTGACTATTTTGCCAGCACAGACTTGAGGGCCTCTGTGACAGGCCGCACAGCCTGACATGGTAGTTAGGGTGCATTGGTGGATACCACCACCGCCACCCACCCAGTTCCAGCCTCTCCACTTTCCCAGAAAGAGCTACCAGCAGCAGCCATGTTAATTACAGCCCACCAGCTCCATGGGTCAGCACCAGGAGTAAGCCCTTATCACCAGTGGTGTCATCCAAATGATTTAGGAACAGGTACTCACTTTTGATTGGCACTTGTCGGGGTCCGCCACTGGAAGTGACGTCATAAGCCAGAAGTGATGGTGTGGCAGAAAGTGAGGTCATAGCCGGAAGTGATGTCATGATGCCGCCGCCACCACACTGCCTGCCTGCCTGCCTCCTCACAGAAAGTGCAGGCAACGGCTGCGGGCGTGCAGTATGCATGCGCAGCTGCTGAGCCAACCAGCCGACAGGGCCAGCTCCGAGTGGGCGGGGCCAGCTCAACTTCTGGAACCGGTACTCGCGTAGTGGTGCGTAGTGGGTGCATGACATCACTGCTTATCACTGGTGATGGAAGTGGCTTATGGCACTTTTGCGATACCAACGCCAGCAGTAAGGGCTTACCACGGGCATTGTCCCACTTAAGATTTGGCCCTAACCCTTTAAAAAAAATTAAAAAAGAATATGTTTTGTAGTTCCACTTCTCTCATTCTAGCAGAACACAGTGAGATTCTTTCCTGCATTAAATATCAGATGTATACAGTGGATGGGCCTAGGCCTCTCCCTTACCCCACTACCTGAGATGGCACTGTGAGTTGCTGCCTCCTGTATTAAACATACGGCAGACCTGTGGACACACCCCTTCTCTGCCTTTACCTGGAGCAAATGTGTGTACCCTCCTCTTCTTCCTCCCATGATTTTAGAAAGTTGGGAATTGGTAGAGTTGGAAGAGCAGGTAAACTTGATATGAAGGAGAAACAAGAGAGAAACTGGCTGAGGGCAAGCTGAAAGTCAGAGCACCTTTGGTTGGAGGAATGCCAGCGGAACTAACGTAGATCTTGTAAGGGACTCTGTTATCAACCTCATCTACTGCTTAATCTGTATGACTGTGGATAAATCAAATATTACAAAGATACCATAAGCCTTCATTGCTTTCCCTCTCAAGAAATCCACAAGCTGGATGTGTGCCTGGGTGAAGTAAGGCACATACATGCAACATATGCAACATAGGTGGGAGGTGTGGACTGATGGTTGAGCTGCCAGTACTTCCTGAAATGAAGCAGGAGAATCCATGATCTGTTTTTGGATGGGAGACAGAATACCAGGCTGTGACAAGCTATCCTACCTGTTGTGGCAGAAAGGGGTCACTGTGGAGATGATTAGCCGGTGTGGGAATGCCTGAGAAGGCCAGCTGGCAAAAGAATGGAATATGACCTTGAGGACCTGTCCAGGCTTGACTTACGATTGCCTGCTGAAGCTTGATGGTATGCAGCCAGTGGAGAGAACCACATGGTGAAGGCTACATCTGGGACTGAGGATTAGGTGAATCACAGAATACTGTATATTTGTTGTAAAAACCCCATTGAAATATGGTGATTTAGACTGGCCTGCCCATGTAAGCCACCTTTACTTTGGCATGGGCAAGGCGGGGGATACTGTAAATTCTTCTGAATAAATATTACACACTGAATATTACAGAGACATAAGAAGGCCACTGAAAAGAACACCAGCAATTTTTTATTAGTGGCATTTCATATTTCTCTGCTGCAAAAGAGGAAATGAAAACTTTTGTAGTCCAGATAAAATTGTACTATGCCGCTGTCTCCTGAGAAGACCTTTTTAATGCATTTTCCATGTTTTCCTCTTCAAGCTGACATTCAATATTCAGCATTTTTTCCTTCATCCCTATAGAGCTGGACCCTCGCTTTCTTCACTACTTGCAGCAGTACAGTACATGGAACTGAAAGCAATATATGTGTTTGACACTGGTTTTGTGTGCACCACCAAATTCAAGCTAAATTAGAAAGAAAATCATATAATTTATTCTTTAAAACACACACAAAAAGAAGAAGGCTGTTTGGGAATTATTAGGGAATGAACGGAATATCACCTCCCTAGAAGAGTTTAGATGAAGGGCTTATGGCCCTGGATGAATAACCTAGAAGAAAATCTCCAGAGTAAAGGTAAGGATCAAAGATTTCTTGGTTCACATATGGGACGTGACAAATAAAAGGTAAAAACAGGCCTGAAATATGAATCAGAGTCCCCCCAAAAGAAGGCAGGATCTGACAGGCCTCTGGGATGCTTCAAAGTTTCGCAAATTAGTTGATTAGATTTTTAGTTTATGGCATCCAAAAAAAAAAAAAAAAAAGGAGAGAAACTAGTATGCATATGCAGGCAATTTTAGAATGAAAACAGCAGAATAAAGTCAATGTGTACTAGAGAGAAGCCAAGCCTTCCTGTACTCAGCACAGTCAGACGCAACATTGGTTTACATAACTGCTAGCACAACAGGATTACACCTCTTCATCCTTAGCATTTTTGGGAGAAAGGATCCACAGCAGAGGACTAACAGTCCCGTCCTGAGCTTCCCAGTGCCCAAAGGAACAGTGGTGCTGAAATGGCCACTGCTGTGTCCTGCAGGTGTGAGGAAGCCAGCAGAGGTCACCTTAGGGAAAGACTCTGCAATGGGTCTTCTCAAGTCTGCACCCAATAAATTATGAGTGCAGATTCGAGGAGCCCAGGGTTGGGGCTTCTGAGCCCAAGGCGGAGGGACAAGATTAGACAGAGGAGGCCTCCGCTTGTCCCTCCCCTATTCTGGCCTTTCCCCTGCTCAGGAACAACTCCTCTGCCTTCCGGTCACTCTCCCCACATTTCACACTGCCCTGCACTTACCTTTTCACTGCCAGCAGCCAGGATATCTGACAACATGGACAGGGCAGTGCAGGCCTCCCCAGCAGCAATACTTGCTTTCTGGATGCCGCAAACATGCTTTACACCAGTGCTGGACTGCAGTGCTGGTACTGGAGCCAGTTAGGATCAGCCCCTAAGGCAGTTCTGTGGATTCACACTCCACAATATAATTCATAGCAGTCAGCACCTGTTTGAGGCCTGCCTATCCTTGTGCTCTTCTCTTTATTGAGCACCTTCAAAAGACATCTGAGCGTTCCGGGAAACACAGTTTGAAACCCCGTGTCCTAATGTTATGTAGATGATATGCAGATTCAATGCCAAATGTAGTCTTGTGAACCTATATGGCAATCTACAGCCTTTAATAGTCATAAATGGAGGCAAAGTTTTGATGTCCTTGATTATTTACAGATATGTCATAACCATGGAGGAAAGATGACTGGAGGCGGCATGACGTCATTTTCCTGAAGCCACATCGGTCAACCAATATGGTTGACTCAGATCATAGCCGCCAAGGAGGATTGCCGCGAATTCACGAATCAAAATCTCCGTGCACGTGTGTAAAAATTAATCTCAACCTCTTTAATCATGCCTGCGTGTACAGCGAATCGCTGTACGAAAAATGGGATTTAATTTCCACGGAAAGATTCATGTATTCACATTACATCGGTTCAATAAAACTACCGTTAACTGAAACAGTGAGTGCATTATTTTTGAAGTTGTGTAGTTTCTTGTTGTTCCTAGCAGTCTTATTCACCATTTTCTGACACCCATTGTTAATGGTCTAGAAGGTAAAAAAAAATATTTCCCCCCTCCTTTTTTCCCCCTTCCCGTTTACACTTTTTTTCCCGCCTTCCATTTTCTACTGTAATATTCTCGAAATTGTGAACATTAACAGAATTTGTTTTTTGGGGGGGGGGTGAGTGTAGAAGTTTTCAAAAATACTCTTCGTAGTCTAGAAGTAAAAAAGAATTCCTCTCGTATTGACAACTACTTGTGTCATGAAGAGATTTTAATGTAATTTTCCTACTGTAATACTTAGGAAATTCTGAACATTAACAGACTTTTTTTTAATGGGGCATGACCGTTTTATTTTTGCTTGTGTAGATTTCAAAAAATAAGTCTGTCAAAACAGTGCAATCTGAGTTTAAATAGACAGCAAGTAGCATTTCGTCAGGTATGTTCAGTAATATAATTATGAGGAATTTAACCTTGTAATTGCATATTAAATCATAATAAGGTTACCAATAATGTTTCTACACGATCACATGTAAGTTTTTATTTTTATTCAGTCCTAAACAGTACGAGCAAAGCAATCTGAAATGCTTGGAATGAGGATTGTTTTGAGTCAACAACATGGCTGCTAAGCCCGCCCCCTGGTTTCACTTCGCTCCTATTAATTCTAAAAGCATGCCGCCTCCAGTTATCTTTCCTCCATGGTCATAACCATGTAGTCGGATGCAGAGCAGATACCCCAAAATGCACCTACACTACAAATCCTGATCAGGATTTTTCTTTAGACTAACCTTATTCATGCCTGTGAAAACAGCTGCTAGACTCCTGCCATAAACAAGAACCCACTCTTCAACAACTCATTTAAGCAGCAAGAATCTTATTTGCTACATGATTGAGCATATAGTCGTTATGATCACAAAGCAGAGATTATTGAATACATGTAGAATAATACTGAAGAAATTACGATCCTTCATTCTACGCAAAGGCCCATGAAAAGAATCAGTTATGATTGTCATCAATAAAATAAGTGCCCAGCATACTAGTTATATTCACAGTCTGATCCTGAATATATGCATCAGAATATCTGCTTGAGGGTGCGATCCTAACCTGGAGTTCTTTCTTTATTCGTGTCAGAAGAACCTACATTGATAATGATAATGATAATGATACTTGTATTTATATACCGCCTTTCTTAGGTCACCAGATTTCTCTAATGACTATAACTCAAGGCGGTTTACATAGGCAGACTTTATTCAGAAACCCGAAGGTTTTTACAATTTTTACAGAAACATTCCAAGAACTATACACATACAGATGGATCTTTCTGGATTTATTCCTTCTTTCTGGCCACCCATTTGTCTTCTTGTTGGCTGATAAGCGGCTTCCCTGCTCCCATCAGAGAAGCAGCTGATTTCGGCACAACTCCCCCTCTCACAAGGCAGCCGAAGACAGCTCAGCTGTTAATCAGTCGCAATTAACGAGGTCTGCTGCTCACAGAGACTTTCAGTAGTCCCGAACTGGCGACCTTCAAATCTTCTACTCTTATCTTCAGGCAAACGGAGGCATTAACCCTCTCAACTAAATCTTCTGCCCATGCCTGTGAAAACATGTTTACATGCGTAGAACCTGGAGTTAGGTTGGCACAGTTAGGGCAGCAAAGTTAGGCCAGCACAAGGCCACTGTAAAGCATGTTTGGACCACTCTCGGAATCAGGGAGGATAGTGCACATCTGTGTTCTGACCTCTCTGACTCCAAAGGGGTCCAAATGTGCTTTACAGTGTTCCTTGTGCCGGCCAAACTTTGCTGGTGTAACTATGATGGCCTAACTCCAGGTTAGGATTGCACCCTGAAACACCCCTGCTAACTGGGCAAGAAGCACTTTTTCAAGTGGTGTCCTCTTATATTTAGCAGGGGGAGAGCAATTATCCCTCTTCACCCCAGGGACAGTGTCTTTCTCGTGGCTGTTGCTGGTGGTGTTCTCCATCCTTTTAGATTGTGAGCCCTTTTGGGACAGGGAGCCATTTAACTTTAATATTATTATTTGCCTGTAAACCGCTTTGTGAACTTTGTGTTGAAAAGCAGTATATAAATACTAGTGATTGATTGATTGATTGATTGATTGATTGATTGATTGATTGAATAACATTGCTGTATGCACCACAAGCACAACAACATTTTCTATATTTTTTTCCTAGCACAGTTGAAAGACATCCTTTCTGTAGGCATCTGCTAGCACAGCAAGTTTGCCCATTGGTCAGGTATAACTGCTCATTGCTCGGTGGGGGAAAGATAATAACTAAAATGGGAACAAAGATCAGGCTTCTGTTGGTCCCAGAGTTTTATTGTCTTAGGGGTGCCTCCCATATCATACAAATACACATTTCATTGTTGATGCTATATGTTTTCATACAGGTAAATACAGCCACTGTCTGTTTTGATCATTAGACAACATTTGGGCTGGGCACATTTCATACAGAAATATTTGCAGCACTTGCATGTCTGACTGATTTTCAGGTCACAATCCTAATTGTGCCCTTGGGCCAATGCTACTCACCCTGGCATCAGCGCTAGAGCAATTTGGCCGATGTTAGCAGAAGCCCAAGGGCACCGGGCCAAGGCCCGGCTATGCCACTTGTGCACCAGCCAAAGTTGTCTGGTGCAGGAACAGTTCTGGGGGGGGGAGGGCGTGCGGTAGGGAGGAACTGGGGGGTTGGCCGGGAGGTGTTACAGCCCGGGGAGGGGGAGGAGTGGGATGCGGTCAGTAGGTCGCATCCAAGTCTCCATCCCCAGGCCACGCAGCCCCGATCCAGGCTGTGTGGCTTTGTTGGCTCTGCGCCTGCATACAGCAGGCACAGATCTGAGGAACCATAAGAACACAAGAACATAAGAGCCCCGCTGGGTCAGGCCAAAGGCCCATCTAGTCCAGCTTCCTGTATCTCACAGCAGCCCACCCGGTGCCCCAGGGAGGCATGAGACAACAAGATGCTTGCATCCTGTTGCCACACCCTTGCAACCAGTACTCTGAAGTAGCCTACTACTAATGTAAGGAGGTTGCACAACCCATCATTGCCTATAGCCCACGATGGACTTTTCTTCCAGAAATCTGTCCAATCCCCTCTTAAAGGCATCAAGACCAGATGCCATCACCACCTCCTGTGGCAAAGAGTTCCACAGATTAACTACCCGCTGGGTAAAAAAGTACTTCCTTTTATCTGTTTTAACTATCCCAACCCTCAGTTTTAGCGGATGCCCCCTGGTTCTGGTGTTTTGAGAGAGGGAAAAGAACATCCCTCTATCGACTCTATCCCTTCCATGCATAATTTTGTATGTCTCGATCATGTCCCCCCTCAGGCGCCTTTTTTCTAGGCTGAAGAGCCCCAAACGCTGCAGTCTTTCTTCATAAGGGAGGTGCCCCAGCCCCATAATCATTTTTGTCACTCTTTTCTGCGCCTTTTCCCAAACATGCCCTTCCACGGGGAGAAACCCCAGCACTCCAAAGCTGTGCTGGATACAGCACAGGCCCGCCGGCCTCACTGCTCTGGTGCAGTTTAGGATTGTGCCCTTACTGAGAGTTTAAGCCACCCAGCTCTAGATCACCATGCTTTTGTCAATGTCACTTCATGACCCCAGGGTTGTATCCATCTGAGCATGCCCTTGGCTGAAACAGAATTTCCACTCCAAGTCATTAAGACCACATAGCCCTGGGATTAACCCCTGTCATTTAATAAAACCTTTGTTTAATCTCCCCATATTGAATGGTAGGAGTGGCACCAAGGACCAGCAAATATTTCCACTGGGATTTTGTTTTGTTTTTTGCCTTCCTGGAGTACTTCATGCATAAAAAGGTTGAAATTGCTGTGAGCCTTTCTTTTAATCAATATAAAGCCTCATTGCTCTCGGACCCATTTCTCTTTTCTTGCTTACATTCAAAGAAGGTCATACAATTTTTCTTAATTTTTTAGAGGCATGCTGTGTGAAACATTTGAGAATTCTAGTCTAGCATTGCCAGAAAAGATGGTAATATTTGACCTCCATCACTACCATCTTAATCTTTGATTAAGCTAGCTGCACACAAAGCTAGCTAACTAGCTGCACACAATCTGAGAAAGACAGGAATTCTCAAATATCTCGGTGTGCTTGCGTGCGTGTGTACGTGTGTGTGTAAAATCTGACCACAAACGTGTGACCATGTAAGGATGCATTCATAACTTTTCCTGCAAAAAAGGAAAAAATGAAAAGTCAACGCGTAGCTACTTTCACCCATCTTACTTAATTGTGGGCGCAATCCTAAACAACTTTCCAGTCCCTGGGTAAGGGCAATGCAACAAATGTTCCCTTACTTTGAGGAGGCCTCCATGACTACTACTCCACTGCAGGATGCAGCATATGCTTCACTGGCACAGCAATGTTAGTGCTGGAGGGTTGATTAGGATTGCACTTCCAGTAAACTACTGCAAAATATGGTGCAATATGAACATAAGAACATGTTGGTCCGCTGGATCAGGCCAAAGGCCCATCTAGTCCAGCTTCCTGTATCTCACAGTGGCCCCCCAGATGCCTCAGGGAGCACACAAGACAACGCCTGCATCCTGTTGCCACTCCCTTGCACCTGGCATTCACTTTATATTTAGGCAATATGTTCATTTTGCTCTGTGTTATTTACTTTGACTGTCAGTCAAATCCAAACTAAATCCCACCTCTGCTAATGTAGCTATGCCAATGGAGCATGTGCTGTGTCCGGTGATGGTGGTGGGGACAATCTGGAGGCTCCTCAAGGTAAGCCTCCACTGCCCCAATGAGTCTCCTTGGATTGGCACTAGCTATTTTTCTGGCAAGGGACTCCCTCCCTGCCCAGAAACTTCCCTTTCCCACCATGATCTACCTACCTCCTGCCGCTCCCCATCCCCATTGCCTGCTTACCTTTCCTGCCAGCCATTTTCAACAGCAGGCCTCTAAGGACTGCCAACAACAACGTCTGCAGTGGCAAAATGATCACTGGGTGTGCACCTGGTACGGCCACTTACAACAACAAAACTGTATTCCACAGTCAAAAAAGATCAGTACAAACCCCCCTCCCCCATTGGATCGGGCTGCACAAATCTTTCTCCAATATCTTTCTGTCTTCCAACCTGAGATCCTTAATTAGGCATGGAAGGGATTGAACCTGGGACCTTATGTATAGAAAGCATGTCATATATGTTAAAGCTGTGGGCCCTTCCCCTAATGCCAGGGGCTTTTCACAACCCCAAGGTTAAGGCAGTAAAAATGCTCTTCCAAAGACAAGTTGAAATTTCCGTCAAGTGACGCAAAGGTTCACGTTTGGCAGAAATACTAAGAACATCTGCTATAAACCCTGAGTTGTGCTGTGATGGATCCAGCAAATTTGCTTCATTAACACAGAATGTGTCAGTTTATACTACACACTTAACATTTTTAGTACATCATATATTCTTTTCAGAAGTTGAGGCTCAATGGAGAGCACTTAGAAAGCAATCCAAATAGTTTTTAGTGGCACCATATTTCTTGATTAGGTGAAAATATTTAGTGACATCTCGGCTTTTTTAATATCCATACACTTTCCCCTGAAGTTCAGCTTTACTGCCTGAATATCAATATAGATTCATCATCCAGCATGTATATTATAAGATATAATATTATGCCATTAACACTTAACATCAAGTGCCTGCCAATTGAAGGCATTGATTTTGCCAGCTGCACAACACACTATTGAAAAACTGCTAACATGCAGGAAGTTAGGCTGTAAGTCTCACAGCTGCCTTTTCTATTCAAAATTCCCCCTGTTGCATATGGCTTGCTATGAGCTCTTGAGCAAAATCCTGGTTTCAAGATTTATAGGCAATAAAATCTCAACAACCTAGTTGTGGGATTCTCATATTAGGAGGTGTGAGAAAGCCAGTTGCATGGCTATTCCCATCCTTTCAAACGCCAACTTTTTCCTTAAATGACTACAGGCAACCATCTAGGGTGATGGTTAGTTTTTGAAGGCAGCGCTTGGTAGGAAATAAAAGAGTTTCCAATTAACATAAGGAGGAGTTTGGTTAGATTGGAGCCCTTGCAAGTGTGTATAATTGTATAATGCAATAATCATTTGCCCACTTTATCTTGTGTGATTTGTGGTGGGCTTCGTGGACAGTACTGAGTTCCAGCTGGATGTGTAACATTAAACTTTCTGTTAAAAAAAATGAAAGAAGTCATTTCATATAAGAGGGCCCTAATATAGTCATCCTCCTTGAAAGAGTAATCTTATTTGTAAGGTTTTCTGATAAGGCAACGTTCCCCAACTCTCTTATGCCATCTGGTTGGCATTACTGGTCTTCCAATGAAGTGCTATTTCTAGTCTTGCCACAATCAATAAAAAAATAATTATGTCTTTAGGAAGGGAAAGGAAAGTAATCTTTATGAGTGCTCAAACTACCAGGGTCATTGTACACTAACCGCAAGGGGTAATTTAGGACATGGTCTGACAGTGTAAACTGTTATTAATAGGTTACACTGTCAGACCATATGTAACCTATTATTTTTAAATCTCAGCATGTACCACTTCCTCGAATTGAGCTATTTCCTTACAATTCCACAACATGGGGAACTAAGTGCCCCTATCCCCACATCCAAAATAACAGATTACTATCTGTACATGTGATATAATGTTTTTGTGGGCACTTGAAAAGTCAGGTGCATTTTCTTTGATAGGAGAGGATACTGATTACAAAGGCTTATTTAAGCATAAACCACTCCATTCTCTATCCAAGATGCTATCCTCTTAATCTGTTTTCCTAAGTACTTTTTGGTCCGTGGGAGATCCATAAGTTTCAGCTATTATAGATTTCCTTTCCTTCAGAAGAACTCTTTAGTATTAGAGATTCCATTGATTCAATTATATCAGAGATAATTGCGTAACTGTTTCTGTCTTCTCAAACACTGGCCTTCATGCTCAAGAGGATACTTGTCAGTGAATATACAATATTCACACTGATACCACTTTTATAATTCCTGATTGATTGTTTTGTTGTCATGCAACTGGTTTAACTGGCAACAGCTTGTACATCAAGTGACAAGATTTCCCCCCCTGCAAATCTGACAATATTCACTTGATTTTTGCTTGTTTGGAACACATATCTACAACTGCAAATGTATGGGTTTTGGCACCAAGAGCATAAAATCACCAGTACTCATAGCACCCTGGACAAATTATTTAATACTTTAATGTGTATAAATTAACATTTTAACTAACATTACAACACAGGTACCATTTTCAGGATTTTAAATTGCGTCGCATGTTAACTATGCTAGCCAGCAGTACTGAATATTTTCTTAGACCGCTGAAGTACCAGGGAATGCAAACTTGAGAAAAATAATAATAATCTCACCTTCAAAAACCTGAATCAAAGTCATTAAAAAATCCAGATTCTCATGATATATTGCCATGGGCACAATATATTCAAAGAACGTGTTCTGTATGTCCAAATACAATGAAAACAAACATACAAAAAGACTGAAAGGTTAAGTGCTCCTGAGCACTTGAATACTTGTCCTTAAGAGCTACAATTGCAAATATAGAGAAGCTGCTTTTTCAGTTTGGAGTCCCAAATGCTCTGAACTTGTGTTCCTGTGCTTCTGACACTGAAGGTGCAATCCTAACCTGGAGTTAGGCCTACTGGGTGCAACGCATTTCCGCCCCCTTCCCCAGGCCAGCATGCCCAACAGCCCCCCACCCCCAATTCATTCCTCCCTCCAGCTCTCCCTCCCTCCTTCCAGAGTTCAGCTGGCACAAGGGTGGCACGGTGCAGCTTAGCCGGCATCCTTGGGCCCAAGAGCACTAGTGCTGATGCAGGGCTGTGGTCGGTGTTCCTGTGTCGGCACTAGTGACATTGGGCTGACACAAGCATGTTGTGTCGGCCCGACATCCACTTCAGGATTGCGCCCTTAGTTAAATTTCTCATAAAAGAAAAGAAAATTGTGAAAAGCAAAATAGGCGATCACATCGCAAAAAAAACCTAGCACAAAGTGACATATTTATCCAGCAAAAAAAAAAAAAAAAAAAAGACCACTGGTCTTGTTAGCCAAAAGTAATTACTTTCCAAAAAAAAAAAAAAAGGCTGCCTCTTCTAATTCTATTGCCTTGGCATAATTTAAACAGGACATAAGTGCAACTGCTAGAATATACTGCTGAAAGGACTCCAGAACTTACAGAAGAAATATTGTCCATTTGATAGGAACCAACCACAGACAACAGTGAGGAGGTGATCCAATGACATGATCCAGTGGAATGGAGTCAGACTGTCTATTCATGCATGAAAAAGAGAAGCGAGTTTTTAACTTTCCTGTTCTGTTGTAGGGCTATCAAAGAAAATATGAGGCTGTTGATAATGTGCACAGCTTTAAAGCCTTTGGTAATGAAAGCCTTTTATTTATATTGTTTTTATAAGACACATGTGTAGAATGGAGTGTGAGAGGGAGTCATAAAGTACAGTTGGCTGCACAAACGGCACAAAATAATAGACTTGTAGGGCCAGAACAGAAGACCGGATCCTTGGCACTGAAGCAGGGTTTGTACACAAAGCATTGCTTCTGAGTAGATTTTGCTTCAGCAGAAAGGCATGGGCAGGAGGTGTGGACTGATGGTTGAGCTGCTGATACTGCCTGAAGCTAAGCAGGAGAATCTGTGGTCTATTTTTGGATGGGAATTAGAATGCCAGGCTGTGACAAGCTGCAGTACCTGTTGTGGCGGAACGGGGTCACTGTGGAGCTGATTAGCCAGTACAGGAATGTTGTGAGAAGGCCAGCCGGCAAAAGAATGGAGTATGACCTTAAGGAACTGTCCAGGCTGGACTTATGATCACCTGCTGAAGCTCGCTGTCACACGGCCAGAGGAGAGAACCACACTGTGAAGGCTATATCTGGGACGAAGGATTTGGTGAATCACAGAATACTGTATAGTTGTAAAAACCCCATTGAAAAATGGTGGTTGAGACTAGCCTGCCCATGTAAGCCTCCTTGGGCATTTGCTTTAGCATGGGAAAGGCGGGGTATAAATTCTTCAAAATAAAATAAATAAATAAGTGGCCTTTTAAACGTAAAACTAGCACATAGGCATGCACAATCAAACTTAAAACTGGAACTGGGAAACTATTAAATCCCCCTACCCAGTTTCATCCCCTACTTGCTATTTAAGGGTGCAATCCTAACCTGGAGTTAGGCCAGCACAGCTAGGCTAGCAAAATTTGGCTGGCACAAGGGCCACTGTAAAGTGCATTTGGACCACTCCCGGAGTCAGGGAGGATGGCACACGTCCAGTTATGTCATTCAGGGGGAACGGACCAGAACGGGCGTTCTGGATCCTAACGGGCTCCATGGCTGGTTCCGGGTTCCCAACAAGTGCCAATCAAAAGTGAGTTCCTGTTCCTAAATCATTTGAATGACACCACTGATCACACGTCTGTGTGCCAGCCTCTCTGATTCTGAGTGTGGTCCAAACATACATTACGGTGTCCCTTGTGTTGGCCAAACTTTGCTAACTTCAGGTTAGAATTGCTCCCTAAGTATAACAATCCCTACATTCCATATCTGGCCTAGTTATATGATAAAGTACATGCCTGACTAGGTGCATGCTGTCCTTCTTCCAGCACACAAGCTTTCTTACCCTTCATTTGATCTTCATAACAAACCACTGAGAGATAGCCATTGGTCCAATGCTACCATAGCTAAGTATGAATTTAAAGTTGCATCTTCCTGATCCAAGCCCAAGACTCTAACCATTGTACCGCAGTAGCTGAACTATAAAGCATCTGCCAACCTCCAGCTCTTGAGAATCATGCTAATTCTGGCAGCACAATTTGTTTGCTTGGCTGTGAAATGCTGCTCCCTTCAAATATAAAGTCAGGAGTATTTATATTTCGTGAAGGATACATGATAACATTGCCTCCATGGGGGTCTGTTCCCATGGGGTAAATACCCTTCAGAAAGTTGTAGTGAATCATAACATACATTTTTTCATCTAATATGGGATATGACGTTCTACATCCCATGCAAATTTTTGGTTTGTCCTATAATTAGTTATAGATTTAAAACCACACTCATTCAGGGATATCTTTCTAAATCCCCAAATGCAGCCATATATATTATTACACTACGATCCTATCCAGTATCCCAGCACTCATACAGCCACAATGCAACCCCAAGGTAAGGGACCACATTCCCTTACCCTGATGAGGCTGCCCCTCCCACCACAGGATGCATCGCATGCCCTGTTGGCATGGCTGCATCAGCATTGGACAGTTGGTTAGGACTGGGCCCTCAATTTAACAAGTCAAACAATTGCTTGGAATGCTTTCAGCATTCAAGTCCACCCTGTTCAGAAAGAGATGGCAAACCAGAAAAAGTTGTTAAAAGAAAAAGTCTCACCAAGCAACAGCACAGGTGTAATCCTCCCCAACAGAGCTGAAAGATGTTTTAAGTAGGGATCCAACCCTTCTATTATTTTACTGAATACAGTAGGACTTAAATGTGCATTGGCTTGGCCTGTTAATGAAGACCCATTGCTATGGTTGTTTTCCTTCTATTTTTATGTTTTCTGCCACTTAATTTTGGGGATTATGCTGTCTAGGATTCATTTAATTGCATCCAGGGGTCATAACACAATGTTTCTTTGTCACCAAGAGTATTGTTTACAAAGGAGTATTTGCAAAAGGTATTGTGTAATTTGCCAGTCATTGAATGGATGCCTTATTTGTTCCTTAGGGACTGATGCATTTTTCTCTTTGGGTTTTTTTTTTTTAAATCGCTGAATAATCATGGAGCTGTTCTCATCTGTAACGCTATTGATTTCCAGTACGGGTGGTTTCTATTCACTTTTTGCCACCTCAACTTTAGTTTCTGCCATTACCTGCTGATTGCTTTATCTATAATTAAACTCAATAAAAATCTCCTTAATGTACTGAGCTGTTGTGTATCATTAAGTAGTGGCTGCAGCTGTAAAACCACATCAGTGAGTTGAAAATCTGCGGACGTAGAAAGTCTGCCCTCAAAATATTCCTTTTAATACTACACAAACATGGAAATGGGTATTTGAAGTACATGAAGCGTGAAATATTAACACAATTTCATTTCAAATCATGATGACTCCATCCTATCCAGCCCTCCGTTTACACAACACCATTAAATCAATATCCTGTGCTGTTGTTCTCAGGCGTGGGTGACAACATGAAGGATGAGATGCTGAATCAGTATGTGTGGTCCTCGGCTGGAACCAAGTTAGCACTCTTCTAAACATTCTTCTTGATTGCCACTCACATATGCCTAGTTCACACTGGGCACAAACCTCAAACAAGCCCCTCAGGAGTGTACAGGAGTTGCTGCGTTTTCACCTCAGCACTCATATAAGAAGAGCCCCATTGGATCAGGCCAAAGGCCCATCTAGTCCAACTTCCTGTATCTCACAGTGGCCCACCAGGTGCCTAGGGGAGTTCAGTAGACAACAAGATTGCCTACTGTTGCCGACAAGATTGCCTACAACAAGATTGCCTGTTGCCACTCCCTTGCACCTGGCATTCTGAAGTAGCCTACTATTAATGTAAGGAGGTTGCCCAACCCATCATGGCCTATAGCCCATGATGAACTTTCCCTCCAGAAATCTGTCCAGTCCCCTTTTAAAGGCATCTAGGCCAGATGCCAGGGACGTGGTGGCGCAGCGAGTTAATCCGCTGTTGCTGGGCTTTCGATCGCAAGGTTGGGAGTTCGAGACTGCGTGACAGAGTGAGCTCCCGTTGCTTGTCCCAGCTCCTGCCAACCTAGCAGTTCGAAAGCACCTAAAAAATGCAAGTAGATAAATAGGGACCACTTTGGTGGGAAGGTAACGGTGTTCCGTGCGCTATGGCGTAGAGTCATGCTGGCCACATGATCGGACAAAAACGCCAGCTCTACAGGCTTTGAAACGGAGATGAGCACCGCCCCCTACAGTCGGTCACGACTAGACCATTCAGTCGTGGGGAAACCTTTACCTTTACCTTTAGGCCAGATGCCATCACCACCTCCTGTGGCAAGGAGTTCCATAGCTTAATTACCCGCTGGGTAAAAAAGTATTTCCTCTATATAGGTGATGTTTCTTAGAACTAGGACGCTTGGTGTTGGAATCTGGAAGTAGCATCACCTGCATGACTCTGGAGGGTAGTGTACTGTCCAGTGACCTGAAACCATTTACCTGTCCTGCCTGCAGTTGTTGCAGGATGCGTGCTTCCTTAATTCTACTTCCACACCGCCTTTTCTCCTCACTTCCTCTCCAAACCAGCAAAGGAGACAGACATATGGGAAGGGTGCTCTCCACCAGAGCACACCACATCCCCCACACAAAGGGGTTCCCTTCTTAGGGTTTCTTGTTTTAAAGAGTTAAAGCAGGGGTGTCAAACAGAAGGCCCACAGACCAGATGTCCCCGGAAGCCATTTCTGCAGCTGCTGTGATAATTGGGCTTGCTCATATCTTGAAATTATGAACAGGATTTGCACATTTTCTCTTCTGTCATTTGCAGCTAATGAGTTTCCATGTGAGAACAAAGTGCTTATTTCTGGCCATCATCTGCTTTATGAGGTCACTTCCTGCTTATGTCACTTCTGGTCCTCAGCAGGCGCCATGATTGCTATTCGCCCCCATATATAAAACAAGTTTGACACCCTTGTGTTAGAGCCTCTGGTCCTACTCAGAAGATCATGTACTCTACTATGATCTGAAAGGATTTTTTTTCTTTTGAACCTTTAACCAAACCTCCCCAATCCTATCCCTCCATTGGCGCTGATGCAGCTGTGCTACAGAGCATGTACTGTATCAAATGGCAGTTTTCCCCCACCCATTTTAGGTGCCTCAATTGCTAAAATTGCTTCTGGGGATGGAAAGGGGGCAAAAAGAAGGCACCTTATGTCCTTCATAAGGTATAAAGGTAAAGGTTTCCCCATGACCGAATGGTCTAGTCGTGACCGACTGTAGGGGGCGGTGCTCATCTCTGTTTCAAAGCCTGTAGAGCCGGCATTTTTGTCCGATCATCTGGCCAGCATGACTCTACGCCATAGTGCACAGAACGCTGTTACCTTCCCACCGAAGTGGTCCCTATTTATCTACTTGCCTTTTTAGGTGCTTTCGAACTGCTAGGTTGGCATAAGGTATAGTTTTGCCCTAAAGCATGGATTTGCAGATTGCCATTGGGATTTCCACAAACATGGCACCACCACAGAAAAAGCCCAACTCAGCAGCAGCATCACTGAATGTTCCTTATCTGTGCATTAGAGAAATGCACATCTACTGTGGCCATGCTTCCACAGGCATCTTAAGAACCTGGCAATAGTGTACACCGAATCCTATCCCCTCTTTTCCAAGCCTTCCCAACCCTTACTTCTCCTCAGACTTCCACCAGTACAGAACTGGCGCAAGTCTGAGGAGACCCACTGCAGATTGGGAGGCTTAAGGAGAGGTAAGATAAAATAATTCCCTTGGATACAGCACATGTTTTTTTGGTGCAGTTGTCAGGGCAGAGGAGAATTTGGGGCTCTAATACCTCCTTTACAGTCATTTTATGCAATGTCTTACCATGTGATGGCAATAGCAATAGTCAAGAAATTTGATGTTGATAGACATGTATATAGTGGGAAGGCTTTGGATTTCTTTTCTCTTTTGTTGAGGGCACAAGTTCTACAGAGAGCAGTCACCCCATTGAATAGTTCCCATATAATCATTTCCGTACAGCTTAATACATAAGAACATGAGTTTTCAGCCCAATCCTATCCTCCACCATTGGCACCAATGCAGCTGTGCTGGCAGAGCATGTGCTGTATCAAATGGAGCAGGTGTGATCAGACTGTAATTACTAAAGAAGGTTTTATTTAGCCTTGCTCAAGTAGCCTGCCCAAATACCTATTGGCCTCCTCGGACCTGTGCCAGCCATTTTTCAGTGTATGTCCAAGGACAGAAAAGGAATGGGGCAACTAGGGAAACGGTGGATAGGACCCTGGCACACTGCCACCAGGATCCTTCCCTCCCTCCCCCCCACTCACAATCCTTCCCCAGCCCAGCCCCCAATCTCCCCCTGCCCACCCCTCCCCACCCACAACATGCCACCAATTGTGCCAATGGAGGTTTCTGGAACTGCCTCTTTGCACATGGTACCACTGTGGCAGAAGCCCAGAAGCATGCAACAGCAGTCCAGCTTTTGCACTGCCATAAAAGATCTTGCAGTGCCAGAGCAGTTGTTCCAGCTGTGCATGTTGCCAACAGGAGTGGGGCCCAAAACTTGAATCCTAACTGGGCTTTATGACAGCAGAACAGAGGTTCCAGTGTTGTAAATGGCCCTACAGCGAAAATTTGTGTGTGCCAACAGCAGCCACTTCGGAACCACCAACACAAATGGTGGTGGAGTCAGGGGCTCACTGCCGCAGCTGGCTACATGCAGCACTACAAATAAGCTGGTGCAGCGGGAAGGACAGGGGGAGAAGTGGGTGGGAAGTAGGAGGAACAGGAGAGTGTGTATGTAGGGGGGGAATGGGCAGGAGGCAGTACAGGAAAGGGAGGTGTTGATCCCAGTGGCACTGGTGTATCAGTTGGGAGGCTTAAATTGGGTTCGGCTATCAGTGTACACATTAAAAGGAATATTAAAGTAGCATTGTGTATTAAAAGGAGTGATATTATGAAAACCTAGAGCACACACATATCAACAAATCACAGCCTAGACTTTTGAAAAAAATAAAAAATGGAGAATTGCAGGCTTTTGAATGTTGTTCTTCAGTAGCAGGCCAATTGGTATTTCAATGACTCCATGCTGCAGACAGTTTGTGACTTTTCAATTTTGCTCCAAGTGTGCCAAAATATGAAAATATAATGAATGCCTGAAACATGGTTCATGCATTTTCAATAGTCAGCAAACATAACAACCCTCGAGATGGGAAGTTTAATGGTTAATCAAGTCGATAGCGGCATTCATTTGGTCTTATTAGAAATGCACAGCAGTGAATAATAGTCACACAAATGCTAGCAACGTCTACATATATAACCATTTTATTTGCATCCTGACATTAATAACGGTTCGCAGGACGCAAAAGAATCACCTAAGGATTTAATAACATAAAAAATCAGCAAAATTCAGCTCTGCACGTTCACAGTGTTGTATATGTGGGGGAAGATTCCCACAGGGCATCTATAGAATCTTTCCACTTCTCAGCCACTTCTCAGCCAGAGATGCAAAGCTACTTCCTTTTTCAGCAGAACTTAAAGTGGAAGCCATGTGGGCTGCCTGACATGCTTTCAGGTGAAAAGCAGCGCGTTTCAGCCAGTGTGCCATGGCACATTGGTTTGCCGTGGATTGTCTACAGGTGTACCATGGGAGGTGTTTTTTGGGGGGTGGGGGAGTGTCATTTATTAGTAGAGCCATTGGGGTGTGTGAACCCATTACTGGCAGTGAGTTGTGCCTTGTCAATTGTCAAAAAAATGATGGTGTGCCCTGAAACCTTTTAGTGCTTTGTCAGTGAGCCATGAGTTGAAAAGAGTTGAATATAACTGGTGTAAAGAATGAGGTGTGGTGGGTCTATTTAGTCAGGTAAAGAGCCACACTACTGTGCTACAAAACAGGTAGGGATATAAAGTCTGTGGTGGGTCCAAGCTCTTCCTTTCAACTACTTACCTTACCGCTGACTCCTTTATTGGAACTTGCCCAGCAAAATGCTACTCCACGTTTTCCCTCCCACCCCAGCTCCTCAGATGGGCTCATTCATCTTTCCTGCAGGCACAGAGCAGCAACTTAAGGCCCAATCCTTTTCTCCATGACAGCAGAATACTGTCCCACTGTTGGAAATTAGCTTCCAATGACATATGGAGTCATTGGTAGCCATTTTTAAGCCACCAGAACAAAGGAGTACCAACATTGACATCCTACTGCTGCGGCCAGCAACCTGCTCCAGTGCAGGAAAGGTGATGCATGGTGTAGGTGGTGGGGAGGGAGGGAGGGACATAATGGCATGGGGAGGGGAGGAATGTGGCAGGGGTCCAGTTCACTGGGACACATAGTGGGGGTGGGTAGGGGTGATTATTGGGATGCAATGGCACCACCAGTATTCTATGCCCCCCACTGGTCTTGCTATGCCCCCTTGAGCTGCTGTAGATCCAAGAAGATCCATAGTGTGAGGGGCCCTTACCCCAAGGAAACTTCCTGATTGCCCCCCTCCCTCCACAAGATGGCGCACACACCTCCATGGCATGGCTGCATCAGCACTGGTGGCAGGAGACTGGATGGAGCTGTAAGATTTCTACCCACCTTCCCTTCACTGACAAAAACTTTATGTACTGCAGCATATAACCAGATCTGCAAAATACCATACACAAAATCAGATCACCTTGTTCCACCTTGCTCAGAGCTGTCTGACATGACTGGCAACAGCTCTGAAAGATCTCAGGCATTCTCTAGCTCTGCTATTTGTGATCCTTTTAATGGGCAATGCCCTTCTGTTCACAATGCAATGGGTTCTACCGCTGGGTTACAACAGCTCCTCAAAGGATTCATGTTCCAAGCATTCACTTACACTGAAAGTAGCTGGCAAAGTAGCTCCTTTCCATTCAAGTCCTTGTAACTTCCACCAGTTTGGTGTCAACATATTCCACATTTCCTTTAGGCTATCCCTCCGTTCTGATCTTGTTGTTTGCTACAAGGAGCCAACCTTCCCAGACAAAACAAAAGACAGCTTGTGAGCCAAAGCCCTGGAGCTTTGAGGTACTTGTTTGCCTGAAGGGTGAACAGAGTTCACTGCCGCTCTGCAAAAGTGCCATTGTGTTAATAAACATACAGCATGTCGCTGACAAAATGAAAAACAGAAACTCGCTTATAATATCCTACAGGAGCTCAGGGGTGTGTTCAGCTGGTGGGACTCCAATTTGTATCTGTAATAGGACATTAAACCGGTGGAACACCAAACCCGTTTCACAGAAGTGCAGAGCATGAAGGCAGTGGGGAGGTTTGGATAGACTTTGAAATGCAGTTATAATGAAACTGCAATTTTTCACTTTATCTGCTTGTTCTCTCTGTTTTTATGAGCATGGGAATACTGATGTTCCTGAAACACATAAAGAAAACCTAAATATATTGTCATAGAACATTAAATGAATTACCACACTGTAAAAACCATAACAAAATGTGTTTCAGTTATTCTGCGTTTAATCAATTATCTTGCCCAAGTCTACAGTTGTCCTATTTTACAGATCACATACCATATCTAATCATCTGCTCTTATTGTTTCTTCCTTGCCAATCTATTTTATTTTTTTGTTATAACGGTCATCATTTTCATAGCTTCACTGTCAGTTGTTTTCTTCAGTTCTGGTTAGGCTTTTGAGTGCATCATAAGAAAAGCCTTACTGCACTGAGCCTAAGGCCTATCTAGGCCAACATCCTATTTCTCATATTGGCCAACCAGATGCCTAGAAAATCCACAAAAGTGAAAGATTCCTGCACCGCCTCTGAATCAGGAGGTAGCATAGACACCTCATAATCAATAGTCAATGATACTTGCCTTCCATGAATTTGTCTAATTCTCTTTGACAGCGCAATCCTAACCTGTGCTGGAACAGCCAGGCCAAATGGCCTGAACTGTATCCAACACAGGTTAGGATTAGAGCTCCTTTTGTGGAGGGTTTTTTTTGTCTGATCCACATAAACTAGTAAACAGCTTAGGAGATTGTTGCTCCATTTGTTACAATTACAAATAAATATTTTAAAAAAGTAAATTCTGTTTATAATAGTTTGGATACACTATATTTTTAATATGCCAGTTGTTATAATTTTATGCCAAGTCAAATTGTCCATAGTCATATTTTATGTTCCTAAAGTAAGAGAATGACTTTCAATCTGGAAAAGAAAAAAAAGTGCTAATATAGCATTTTTTTTTCAATTTTTCTGAAAATTTCCATTTTTTTTCCAAGCTTCAAAATTTCTTGAAAATTTACATCTCTAGTTAGGAGCAGACTGGAACTTACTTGGGGTAAAGTGAAATGTTCACTATGGGGCTACTCAGATCTGCGCCAGCTGTTTAGCTGAAGCAAATCAGGGAAGCCCAGTGTAATGCTGGATCATCCAGGAGTTCGTGTTCGGTTATGACACAATCTGTCCGAGTTACTGCAAGGGGGTGCAGAAGCAATTCTCAGCACCACAATACCTTCTCCTGCATCCCCTCAGGGGCATTTGGAGAGACTATGAGTCGCTCTGAGCGGCTGTGAGCCACTCTGGGCAGCCACTCATTTCCTTTGTCTTTTCTCCACTTAGGGCCTCCGTGCCATGGCAGTCCTTTGTGATGCCTCACCTCTCACGGGTTCACAGCTGGCTGCAGGTCCACGAGGAGAGCAGGCATCCCTTGCAATCCCTAAGGCTTTGTATCTGGGGCCCTGTATCAGCTTCTGTTTCAGGTGGTGAATCAGCTTGGATTGCCCTTAAGAACATAAGAAGAGCCCAGCTGGATCAGGCCAAAGGCCCATCTGGTCCAGCTTCCTATATTTCACAGTGGCCCACCAGATGCCTCAGGGAGCACACAACAAGATGCCTACATCCTGCTATCTTGCCCAAACTATGCACATAAATAATACTAAACTTAAATAAATACGTGTTTACAGAGTCAATGCACTATCACTAACTCCAAAAAGCAGCCGCCGCCAACAGTAGGAGCAGGAGCAGAGATTCAGGAGCAGAGCAGGCAGAAGAAACAATGTTTATCTATGCGTGCTACCCACAGAAACTGAAGCTGTTGAGCAGCTTGCTAATAGCCTTTCTTTTTAGATGGTTTGCTAAAATAGATGGAATGAAAGAGAGCAGAGCAGTTCAAGTGGTTTCCATTTCAAGGCTGGAAAAAAAAACTATTCTTGGCACTGGGATAGATAGATCTTGGCTAGCATGTTCCCAAGCTTTCTTAAGCTGCCCCTCCTTCTGGCTGAGCAGTGTCACAGTTTTCAGAGTCTGACAGGCCAAGATCATTTGGGTCACTCCTGAGGTTATCGCATCAGTTACTTACAGCGGCAAACACAGCTGGAGTTGCAATTGCCACTGATTTGCATTAACAGCAAACAGCATGAGAGATTGATGCAGATGATGTTCCTTTGGAAGGCATAATGCCTCCCAATTCACCCTCCTGCTTCTTCAATGAATGAATTATATCCCTGTTCTCTCAAGTAACCTCCGAGTGCATCTTGTTGTGACCACACAAGAACATGTAGGGTACAATCTGATCACAAATTTTAGTCCATCTGTAAGGAATAAATATTTGGGGCAAAAATCACAACATCTGTGATTTGGGGCAAAAATGCTAAAAGTACTAAAAGGGAACTGAGAGCTTATGAATTGGAACTGGGGGCTCTCAGAAGACTGAGAGCAGGGGATGAAGCCTGTAATTTGGAGCAAATAACTAACAGCTTCGCTCAGTAGAATTATTCAGTATTAGGTAAGCATAGCAGCTTCAAAAGCTTGGCACTAAAAGTATTTAGAGAGTAGTATAGAAAGAAGCCAAAGCTCATTTACACACAGGCAAAAGTAGATAGGTGAAGAAGTAGAAGTAGATAACACAGGTGTCTCTACTAACAAGGTAGATTAGCAAGGGGTAAAAAGGGCTGTAACAAATTGCGCATGCTTAATACGGTCTATAAGGGGACGTGGTGGCACAGTGAGTTAATCCGCTGTTGCTGGGCTTTCGACCGGAAGGTTGGGAGTTCGAGACTGCGTGACGGAGTGAGCTCCCGTTGCTTGTTCCAGCTCCTGCCAACCTAGCAGTTCAAAAGCACCTAAAATGCAAATAGATAAATAGGGACCACTTCGGTGGGAAGGTAACGGCGTTCCGTGAGCTACAGCGTAGAGTCATGCTGGCCACATGATCGGACAAAAACACCAGCTCTACAGGCTTTGAAACGGAGATGAGCACCGTCCCCTACAGTCGGTCACGACTAGACCATTCAGTCGTGGGGAAACCTTTACCTTTAATAGGGTCTATACATATTAAACTACACGCCTCTTGGAGCACAAAAGCTGATTTGAATGCACATGCAACGGTGGGGGTACATATCAAGGGGAAACATAGGGGAAACATGTAGTAGGCAGATGGGAAGGCTGTAACCTCAGAAGTAGCTTAGCCAATGGTGAAAACGAGGAGGGGCTGTGCACGGAATAGTGTCCATATAATTTGTGGTTATATATTGTTTGAGGAGGTGGTCTTGGACTTCAGTCCAGCCCCTCCCTTTACTGCAGTAAAGAAATGCAAGCTGTAATCCCTCTCTGTCTCTGTAGTATTTGGTACAGGGGTGTTGTGTCAGGGGGATCAAACACTCCTAACAATCTGATGGATTGGACGGTGGGTCAGAGGGCCCCACCGCTCCTAACACATCCAGCATGATTTAATAAATGAATTACCTTTTGATGCTAACTGGGCAAAGAGGCACTTTTCAAGATTGTAACATCATATATTTAGCAGGGGGGAGAGCAACTGGCCCCATTCACTTCAGCATGGCATCGTTTCGAGTGGCTGGTCTCTCTCCATCTCTGTGCGTCATGGTGAGTGAAGCTGTGCCCCCTACTGGTGAACCGGAATGCTGGTGAACCAGACGTAAAGGAATAAGGCAAGACAGGCGTTGTGTACAGCGGCGTCATGCAGCCGGAACGCTGGGCGGGAGGAACGGGTGAGCGGCAGCCCGCCCGTTGCGTACCGCTCCGTTTCGCCGTCTTCCCTGCCCCCGCCCAGCGTTCCGGCTGCATGACGCTGCATGACCCCCGCCCAGCGTTCCGGCTGCATGACGCTGTCCGCTGCAGCAGTGCCAGATGCTGCTCCTGGTCTGACCCGCCAATGGGCAGGGAGGCCCTGGGCTGCTGCCACGGTCCCCATGGGAAAGTGTGCTGCCCGGGATCCTGGCCACCGCGTGCCTGCCTGAAGAGTGGAGCCCCAGACCAGTTCCTGGACAATAATTAACACTATCATCTGTTCCCCGCCCCCATTCTTTCTCTTCTTTATGAAAATCGATGGAGGGGCAGCCCAGTCCTAACTAACACCCTGTGTGGTGATTCAGCAACAGCAGCAGCGACAATGGCTTCTGCTGTATCCCACAGGGAAGTTTGGGCATGTTGAGGCCTCCTCAGGGTAAGGGAATTTTTCCTTTGTCCTGGCCTGAGGTAAGCCCCAGCAGCTGCCTTGGGTCAACTCGGACCTGTGGCAGCTCTATGGCTGGTGAGAGTCCGCATTCACCTGGGAGAGGGATTAAGAGTTGGTGGGTGCCACTGCCACCAAACCCACCACCTTCCCATGCCCTATTATCTCCTCTCCCCATTCCACACACTCTGTCCTGTTCCTCCACCACCCCACCTCCTTTTCAATCCCTGCACTCCCTCTACCTGCTCAGGCAGGTGACATCTGTGAACCTACCCATTCACCACCATTATAGATTTTTCTAACTGCATTTCCAAGTGTACTCAGATATTTATCTTCTAAATTATCTTTTGGTTGAGACTATTTACCAATTCTACCCATTCACCACCATTATAGATTTTTCTAACTGCATTTCCAAGTGTACTCAGATATTTATCTTCTAAATTATCTTTTGGTTGAGACTATTTACCAATTCTGGACAGAGTCCTCTTACCCAGGTTAGGTATGACTTTCTGATTTGGGTAGAAGAGAGGGCTTCGGCCTCATAATTAGCATAGATCCTTGCCTAGGGACTGGGTAAATTTTCAGCTGGCAACAGTTATTTTTCCAAGCCTACATTTGCTTTTTAGAGCTGCTCACACCCCTCGTTCTGTAGCAGAGGAATGTCTGCAACATTCCTCTGCAACAAAGTGAGAGGCTGTTAGCAGCACATATGATACCTTATTGACACAGGTGTGAAAAGACACCTGTAAGAGGTAGCCAGCCTTCAGCCCATTTTCATATATCAGAAAATTGAGGAAAAGAAGAAAAGAATAGCCTTTGTATTCCTCATTCACATAGCCAGCCCACTTTTATGAGGGGACAGAGAAGTGAATTTAGAAAATTTTCAGAATTGCCATGTTTCCATATGAATATAAATGCCAGAGTGCAAGGTATTAATACTAGGGATGGGATGGAGTCACTGAGATTGAGAGTGCAATCCTAACCTGGAGTTAGGCCAGCACAGTTAGGTCAGTGAAGTTTAGCCAGCACAAGGGCTACCGTAAAGCACATTTGGACGGAGGATGGCGCATGTCTGTGTGCTATCCTCTAACTGAAAGTGGACCAAACATACTTTATAGCATCCCTCGCACTGGCCAAACTTTGCTGGCCTAACTATGCCAGCCAAACTCCAGGTTAGGATTGCACTCTGAGTCATGAGCCAGGCACCAATTCTACAAGTCTCCATCCACCGGTGATTCGTGAATCATAGCGCATGCCCTTGGCAACTCTCTCTCACACACACCCCTGGAAATTCTCAAGCCATTTTGACTCAAGTACAAATCTTTTGTGAAGAGAGCCACAGCGTGGGTCAGGCGCAACTCCACAGAAAAAAAAAAGCAGGTGCTCTCTGTACATAGTCATTTGAATACATAGGTGGAGAGGAGAAATGAAGATGAAAGCCTGAAGGAAGCGCATTCTCCATTAAGAAGCGCAGCATAAGAAAGATTTGAATCCTTGCTGTGGCTGGATCCATGCAGGAGCTGTCTAAGCAGAGAACGCTTTCGGCAATAGGAGAACAGAATCAAAGTAGTTATGTTGCATGTAAAAAATGAACCAGATGTAGGAAAAAAGTATTAAAGAAAATGTTCTGTAATATGTCTGTGACCTTTACAAATGTGCTTTTAACTTCATTTGCATGATCTTTGTTTTGCAAAAGGATCCTTCAGGGTTAAATGAGAATGTAATAATCCTGTGGCTAAGTTGGTTGTGGTAGTTCTATCTTCATTGCATATTCATTCCCTCTGGGAATAGTTTGAAGAAATGGATTCTCAGTCTTGCATATCCCTGAATACTTCTGCAAAATACTTTTGGGGAACATTGAGGTCCGTGTTCAGCAAATTCCAACTATATTCTGTGTATTCATGGATCCTAATAAATAAATAAATAAATAAATAAATAAATAAAGGTTTCCACTTGGGCATGCATGATCCTTTGAGATTTGCCCATGCAAAATTACACAATATTGTCGGTAGCTCAATATTTTTTATAAATAGTTCATCCCATGATAAACTGCTCCTGGACTTCAGATTCCTTCAGCGGAGGAAATCATATTATCCGAATGCTCCCCTATATGTAAAACGTCCTCCACATAGACACCTATATATGCAGAAGAAAGATTATAGATGTTTGCTCCCTGATGAGCATAGAGCTTTTTTCAGGGGAAACCATTCAAACCCCAGTTGCAATGGAAAGTGGTGCATTCCACAGCTTCCCATCTGTTGGACTGGAACAAGAGTGCCTGTCTCACAGGGTTGGTCTGAGTAGAAATTAGAAGGATTCTACTGCATTTTGCTCTTTAAAATGCTCTCAGAGTGATGGCTACAACCTCTAGCTTCAGGAGTCTTGAGTCTGCATCCTACTGGGAATTGGTTTTCCACCTGCAATCTGTGAGCTTCTTAGGTGCAAGTAACTTTCCTTGCTTCCATGACAAGCCAAGATACAATTCAGAGCAAAATCCTGTTCTCTCTGGGATGTAGCACATGCTCCATTGGTGTGCCTACATTGACAGGAAGAGGGGAATTAGATAGGATTGGCTGTCATGCCTTGTTGGACTTCTTCCAAGTTGGTAACCTCAATTTCAGTGTCCAGGGCCAAGCACATACAATTGGCTGTATCTGGAACCTGATGGATTTTCCAGACTTTAGCTTCTTGTTACCTTGTCCCTTGCTTCAGACCTGACTTCATTCTGAGCCTCACTCCCTACTGTGCTTCTCAGTTACTTGTTCAGAACTGACCCTTGGGTCTTTAAACCCTGGCCTGAGGGCTAAATCCAGTCCTCTGGAGGATTTTAACTAGCTCTCAGCATGTGGTGATGAAGCTTGACTGTTCCAGCCCACGGCAACCAGCTGACGGGAGATAAATAGATATCGACAGATAAATAGGTATCCACAGATACCAGGGTCATCATTTAAATGCCCTTAGAAAAGAAAAAAAGCCAAAATTGCATTTCGTACCTTTCTGTGGTCAAACAGTGCAGTTCCTCAGCCTCTCAAGGCCAAAAGTAGCTCAAAAGACACAGTTCTGGATCTCCCAGCATGAATATATACTGCATTCAGCCATTAGAGGTGATGAATGCAATGGCATGACATTATTCCATTACACTGCATTACATTCAGCGCCTCTGGTGGCTGAACGCAGTATATATCCATTCACCCACTTATAGAGTTCAGTCAAAGTCTTCAGCACATTGGTCCTCCACGCATTTATTTATTTATTTTCCGGTCCTCAACACCATGACACATATGTGATGATGCGGCCCACGTGCAGAAACGTTTAGAGACCACTGATCTAGAGGGCGGGTCTTCAGCTCCTAGGTCAGAAGCTAGAAGTGAGTCACGATCATACTATGGCTGCACCCATGAGTAACCCAAGGGGAGATGCTGCCTGATTTGGGGTGGAGATGCTACTCTGCAAATATGCACCTCTACCCAAATGAGAACATTAAAAAAAAATTCCATACATGCCTTAGCGCAGCATTTCCCAAACTGTGGGTCTGCGGCAGTGGTGGGATTCAAATAAATTAACAACCGGTTCTATGATGTCATAGCCGGAGCCAAAAAAACCTGAAGCCAGCTGAGGTAAACGAGTGGGCGGGGCCCGGCCATTTAACAACCGGTTCTATAGAACCTGGGCGAACCCCCTGAATCCCACCACTGGTCTGCGGCCCACCACTGGGACCCAATTTTTAGTGATTCATGAAACTGGCAAGGCAGAATAGGTTATGTGCATCAAGGGTTAAACAACCTACTAGTTGGGTAGAGCACTGTGGCACCATCATCATTATAGCCACAGAGGCTTGAGCAGGTAGTAAAAAAAAACAAAAACTTTTTTTTTAGTTGGGTCCCAGTGCTAAAAAGTTTTGGAACCACTGCCTTAGCATCTATGTGCTCACCACCACTGCCACCTCCACCTCCTTAGAAAAGCAGTGGCATGGGCAAGGAAGTGGAGCCTTACCTTGAATTCCGTGCAGAGCCAGGCTCTTACTACATAAAGGTAAAGGTTTCCCCACAACCGGTGATGTCATTCAGGGGGAACGGACCAGAACGGGCGTTCCGGATCCTAACGGGCTCTGGAACGTGGCTGGTTCCGGGTTCCTGACAAGTGCCAATCAAAAGTGAGTTCCTATTCCTAAATCATCTGAATGACACCACTGCCCACAACCGAACGGTCTAGTCGTGACCGACTGTAGGGGGCGGTGTTCATCTCCATTTCAAAGCCTGTAGAGCTGGCGTTTTTGTCCGAGGACAAGCTTCCGTGGTCATGTGGCCGGCATGACTATATGCCGTAGCGCACGGAACGCCGTTACCTACCCACCGAAGTGGTCCCTATTTATCTACTTGCATTTAGGTGCTTTCAAACTATATACCGTTCTGTTTAAAAGAAACAGCATGAGCAGGGCCTTTTGGGAGGTCTCTTTTGAGCACATTAGGCAACATTAAAGGAGTCGTGGCACCTTAATATCACCCCTGGCCTTTTAGCTTGTAAATGTTCACATTTTCAATAAATATATCCACATGGTGCAAGGGTAACATTTTTTAAATCGCAGGATGCAGCCTCAGCAGCTGAAGAATCTCTTTCCTCTGAACAATAGCAGCTATAAAGGATGACTCTTTAAACAATCCCCTCTTACACTTAACTGCCCATTAGACATAATAATGGGTGAGTTAATATGCCCTAATTAAACACCAACTGGCCATTATTGTGTTGTTGACAGCAAACAGCTAAGTATTAATGTAATGTATTGCTTAGTCCCGGATTTCTTAAGCTAGTAACATGCAAAGCAAGAATTGGCCCTTTAACATTTATGGAAGTGAACGAATGTGGGAAATGAGCTTTCTTCCCACCCTAATGAAGGATGGTGATTTCAATATGCAGAGGGTGGTAGTTGTGCCTGGAGGGCTAAAGATATAAATGTGAGATTGGGACAGATGTAATTGGAGCTGCCTTCATATAAAGTTCATAGACCTAATTGCATATTTATCTGCGCACACATGAACATGCATGTTTCCTTCTGGATGATTGTATAACATAAGGGGCTGGATCAGTGTTGGTCCTATCCGTATTTTTGGGGGGGATGCTCCCAGGTGCCACGCTGGTAGACGGGAGAGGGTGGTGCGGAGGCAAGTGGTGCTGCTGACAGCAAGCAGGGTTTGGCCTGCCCATCAACCCTTGCACCTGTATTGCTCCAAAATAGAGTGTGTGTGGATGCTGGGAGCAAGGCAGGACAGTGAAGGGGGCAGGGGGTGATGCCAGGGGTGTGATTTGTGGACTTGGACCTAGGGCGGAGAAACAGCCAGGTCCGCAACGGGCAGTGCAATCCTAAACCACGTGCAGCATCAGCGCAACGGGGTTGCGCTGACACTGCACTCTTAGCACCGATGCAGGAGTGCCGATTGGCACCTCCACATCAGCGCTAAGGCAACAGGCCTGGCACTGCAGGCAGCACCAGCCCTGCTGCGCCTGTGCTGAGCCTCTCTCGCGCCGACTGAAGCCAGTCGGCGCGAGGGAAGCTCCATGCCGAGGCAGCATGGGGATTGGAGGGAGGTGGGGGCGGGACTTGAGCGTGATGTGGGCAGGCTTAGGAGGTGGCCATATGGCCACCTCCTAAGCCAGTCAGGGAGGCTGCGCGGCCCCAATTTGGACCGCGCGGTCTCCTTGGATCTGCGCCCACTCTTTAGTGGGCGCAGATCCAAGGAGCACATATGGGAGGCTGAAGTCTCACCTATGGTAAGGGAGCGCGTGCCCCCTTGTGGCAGGGAGGCTTCAGCTTCCACCTACCTAGCGCTGGATAGGACGCTGGCTGGCCAGCGCTCCAGCACAGGGTAGGATTGCGCCCTGAGCTGGATCTCTTGAAAATGAAAAATACAGATCACATATCCTGTTGTATGTCCACTGAATATAACTGTACAACCACCTATTTTGTTCTAGCAAGCTTTTCATCTGTCTGGAATTTCATTTCTGCTGGGGCAGTTCCCTGAATACTCTGTTATTGTCTGTAAGCAAATTTGTCAGATTTTTGGCTTTCTGTTTTAAATTTATTGTGGTTGTTTTGTACTGCTATGGCTGTTGGCTTCTTTGGATGTTTCATTTGGGATAGAAATTTATTATGAATGAGTGAATTAAAATTCTGTGGTGGTCCCCTTCTAGATCAGCCAATAGCCTGCTTAACTGAGGTCCCTAACTCCAAGATGATTGGTTGTATGGTCCACCCCTGAAGGTACATATCCATCAACACCTTTGCAGAGATGAATATGTGCCACTTCACAATGACTTTTTGATGAATACAATTGAGCGTCAACATAAACCAGAGAAAAACCTCACAACCAGCTGATTCCGTTGCTCAAATTCCCCCCAAAACGCATCAAGTTTCCAGCATCCTTTTTTAAAAGACTCAGGGCCTGATCCTATGCTGGCTTCCACCAGCAGAATGGGCACATGAACAGTCACAAACATGCCGTAAAGCATGTTGTGACTCCATGAGGTCCAGTGCCACCAGCAAGCCTCCCCCAGCAGGCCTCCAACGGCTCTGGAGCATGATCCACCAACCTGGGATAAGTGCACCACCGGGTGGTGGGGATGCATGGAGAGGGCAGAAAAGGGAGGAAACTGGGCAGGGTGTTTCTGGGCAGGAGAGCAGCCCAGGTAGCAGTTCAGGCCCAGGAGAGGGGGCAGCATGGCAGCCTTGGTTGCTGCTGCATCCTATCCCCCCACATCTGAAAGCCCTACACAATGTTACTCAAATCTGTGCCAGCTTCTGAGCAGAGAGGGGGCAGAAAGCGAGGCAGAAGGGGTGGCATCAGCAGCGCTTATGTGTGGTCATATCCTACCCCCATCTCTTTCCCTTTCCCTACCTCACTCTAGTGCAGAAGTGAGAAAACCCATAGGGAAAGTGGAGACTTTCTCTAAGGTAAGGGAACAAAAGCTCCCATATGCTGGTCTCTGTAGCAGGCTCCACCATAAGAAGCAGCACGCACCTCATTGGCTTACATGCGTCGGTGGCAAGGGGGATTTGGGTAGGATCGAGGCCATAGCCATTGACATAAAACAAATCAATAAATAGTTCGTTGTCCTCAAAGGGCTCTAAAAAGAAGCAGACGAGACGCCAGCCACAGCCATGGGAAAAGACGCCATGCTGGAGTAAAGAGGATCAGTTGCTCTCTCCCTGCTAAATATAAAAGGGCAACACTTTAAAAGGTGCCTCTTTGCCCAGTTAGCAGAGATTATACTGGCAGCCTTTTGCATTGTAAGTACATTTGATTGTTGCAAAAAGTTTTATTTGGTGTTCAGAACAGTTTAACATTTCATGTGCAAGCCCCCCTCTCATCCGACTCCCTTATTCCCTCCCACTCCGTCCTTACACTTATCCAGCAGAGCTGCCTACCCTGCCTTTCATGTGAGCTATTGTTGCACTGCCAGTCCTACAGTACAGAAT
Source organism: Lerista edwardsae (assembly GCA_029204185.1). Taxonomy (NCBI): domain Eukaryota; kingdom Metazoa; phylum Chordata; class Lepidosauria; order Squamata; family Scincidae; genus Lerista; species Lerista edwardsae. Next base: position 12,893,289 of record JAJKFI010000003.1, on the reverse strand, counting down.
GGGGGCAGACAGCTGGCAGGGGAGGGAGCTAGGGAGACCTTGCAGAGTTATGAACAGCATCCATTCATGAGATGTTTAAGACTCTTAAGTTTCTCCTGCAATGCACTCGAATGCATAGGGTGTGAACTTCCGATTGGTATATTGTCTTTATTCATCCAGTGTCCATTAAGCTCAATCGTACATCCTGACAAGCCTAATAAAAATCCGCTAGCAAAGGTAGGCAAGGCAGTGGTACTAAGAGATGCAAAGGTAATCTGTCTTGAAATTTCAATTAAGTTTAATGTTTTGAATAAATGGACAATCCCCGAAAGATTAGTTTGACTCCAAGTGTTCATTTGAATGTTTCAGTTCTGTGATCCGAAGGCTTGACAAATGAAATAATAACCATTGGTCTGAGTTTGCAAATGCAGTGTTTGCATTGATCCCCCCGCCTTGCTGCAGCACTCCCTATTGAATGTCATTACGAAAAGAGCCGTTAAACTTTTATTCATTCTCAGCTTCCCTCCTCTTTCCATTGAACCAATTGTCTTTTCCAAATGAGGAATTGCGGCCACGGAAAGTGACACGGTGTCAGCAACTATTTTCCCAGCGACAGATTTCTGCAACCAGATCACGGGTTTATTATTATCCATCTGTGTTTGTCTCAGTCGGCCTTTGAAAATGACAGTATAGTTTTGAATGACTTGTAGCAATATTTAACCACTGAACCCTTTAATTGCTTACATTGCCGACATGCGGGGCTTAGAAAAAAGCTTTGTACAGGCAAGTGGAATTAAAATGGTAAATGGCTTTGCCTTTCCATATTTGATATGCTGCCAGTTTTGTAGCGGAGAGTGAGTATCCAAGGCCCATGTTTATGGATACCGAGGATATCCAATTTATTTTTGCTGATGTATAATTCACCAAAGGAGCCTGGTGGGCTGAAAAAGCAGTTTACCGAATTGACTGCACAATAATGTCTCCTATAATAAAGTTCATTTGGTCTGGTTGACCAGATGGCTCTTTTGCTTAATATCTTAGATTTCTTTCTTCTGCTGCTGAGTTTTGTTCTTCCCCCTCCTTCTGAACAGCGTTTTCTATACCAATTGTCTTCCACACAGTCTGAGCTCTTGAAATGTTGCTTCTGTGTATATGGAGTGAGTTGGAGATATATTCACCTTTTTCACATCACTGAGCTAGGAAGAGGTTGCTTGGTCTGTCTCCACTTCTCTGTGTACAGTCTCTTTATACGAGGGTTTTATCTGAGTTCGCTACTGAGACCATCAATATATTCCCTGTATGCACTTCATATACAGTATATTGAAGTCAAGCTGTAAGTACGCAAGTACTGCAGATCCAGTCATTTTCCTCTCAAAGACAATTCACGTGCCGTGTCAGCACAATGAATTTTGCTTAGGTTAACGTTCTGAATAATTTTCCACATTATTCTCTCCATCTCCAATTGAACAAGAGCAAAAATGCTCATGAGATGCAAAACTGGTTTGCTCATTTGGGGGGGGGGGGAAACAGCAATAATCTTGTGGCACATTAAAGATTAAGAGCGCAATCCTAACCTAGGCTGGCACAGTTAGGCCAGCAAAGTTTGGCCCACACAAAGGCCACCATAAAGCTCATTTGGACCACTCTCTCAGTCAGGGAGGATGGTGCACCTCTGTGTGCTGGTCTCTCTGACTCCGAGAGTGATCCAAACATACTTTACAGTGTGCTTTGTACTCGCCTAACTGTGCCAGCCTAACTCCAGGTTAGGATTGCAATCTAAGGATGCCATCCTAACCAAATTTACAGCACCCTGGTAAAGGTGATGAAGCTCTGTGGTAAGGGAACAAAGATTCCCTTACCTTGAGGAGGCCTCCGTGACTACTGCTCCACTTCATTGGCACAACTATGTCAATGTTGGAAAGTTGGTCAGGACTGCGCCCTAAGGCTGTAATCTTCTCCATACTTTCCTGGGAGTAAGCCCCATTGACTATAATGGGGCTTATGTCTAAGTAGACATGCATAGGATTGGGCTCTTAACCCCCCGTCCTGCTGTCAGAACTAGCTTGTGAAGCTGGATGTTGCCAGTAATTACACTGCCACGCTGCCAAGGAATTACGGTGACATCATCATGCCAACACAATTACCTCCTGAAAGCTGTGCATGCCTGCTCTGGGGGCGGGTGCCACTTCCAGCAGTGCAGACGGCTGCCCAGGTTCTCTGATGGTCAGAGGAGGACCATCAGAGGAGCAGGGGGAGCCGTCTGGAATGCTGCAAAGCTGGCAAATTGTGTGCGGTGTGTGTGTGCATTGCATCACTGCTCCCCTTTCTGCAGGGAAGGTTCCTGAGGATTCTGAGGATAAGGGTTCACTGCCAATGTTGACACGTTTTCATACAGATCCCCAAGTGTATAGAAAATGGCAGGCTTGTTTTTAATTGTTGACATGGCACTTGCTCAGGAGCCAATGTCCAACGTGCACGTTCAGCCAAAACTATTATACAGCCTGGGATAAATTTGTTGGACATGTTTTTTTATTTATACGTTGGTTGCTTCTCTGTTTAAAAAAGACACCTGTCAAAGCTCAGTGAAGTGGGTCAAATATACTTATAAACTAAAAACATCAGTGAAACCACAAAACAGTCAAATGCCAAAAGAGCTGCTGCCAGCGGCTTAAACTCCAAGGGATCTGCACAGCCGTTCAGTCTATTCTGAAAGGCCTTCTTCAGCAACAAAAGCTTTTTTTTCTCATGGCTACTGTGGTGGGGCTTGGCTTCCCTCTCTGGGTGAGGTCCCACAACTCAGAATGCTTTGCTGGCATTCTCAGTGCTCTTACCTTACTGTATGGGTGAGAGCATTCCTCCATGGTTCCTGTTTCACTCTGTCCTGTATTCCTTTTGAATTCCATTTTAACTAGCATTTCTAAATTAATTCTGGAACCAGATTGTGCAGCATGCTGTTCCATCTTCTGACCTGCATCATGTTCCTGCTTCTGCATTCTTGATGTGCACAAGTGTACAGTTTGGTCCCTGGGGTTAAGACGTCTGAGTTATGGATGGCCTCGTCACCACTTTCACGCAGGCGCAGTCTGCCCATTCTGCAGAACAGAACCAGGACATAGAGTAACTGAGGACTGAGTGTATTGTGAAAACACTGCCAAAAAGCTGTCATGATGTAATTGTATGTTTGGTTGCATCAAGATTCTTTTTGTGTGGTATTTTACTGATGTGCAGTCACTCCTACACATTGGTAAAATACCATGCAACAAAGAATCCTGATGCACTCATATTCAATCACATCAAGATGGGGGAGAAGATGGGATTGCATGTTTTATCAATGGGAGCATGCTCATTGGTAGTATGTGGGAGGGAAACTTGAATGAACTAAAGGGATTGACATCTGCAACAAACTGTATATGTACTCTACAAAATTTAGAAATAAACAAAAAACAGAAGAATGGAGAATTCCTAATACATGAGTTTAACAGAAGCAAGACTAGAAAATTTGGAATTTTGAAATCTGGGGAGACACTTAGGGCACAATCCTAACGTGGAGTTAGGCCAGCACAGTTAGGTCAGCACAAGGGCCAGTCTCTAAGTCAGGGAGGATGGCGCATGTCTGTGTGCTGGTCTCTGACTCCGTGAGTAGTCCAAATGTGCTCAAGAACATAAGAACATCCCCACTAGATCAGGCCAAAGGCCCATCTAGTCCAGCTTCCTGTATCTCACAGTGGCCCACCAAGTGCCTAAGGGAGTTCAGTAGATAGCAAGATGCTTGCATCCTGTTGCCACTCCCTTGCACCTGGCATTCTGAAGTAGCCTACTATTAATGTAAGGAGGTTGCCCAACCCATCATGGTCTATAGCTTGTGAAGGCACTCACTAGAGTGTGCTGCTTACCAACCCCTCCCCTTCCTTCTGGCTGCTTGAAAAGGGCTAGTCCCACACCTGGGGGCTTCAAGACTAGGAGGACAATGTTGTTCAGTCGCTAAGTCATGTCCGACTCTTCGCGACCCCATGGACCACAGCACGCCAGGCCTCCCTGTCCTCCACTAGCTTCCGGAGTTCGCCCAGTTTCATGTCCATGAGGAGTAGAGGCTGCCTAATAGAATTTGGCTCACAAGATTAACAGAACAATCCACCTTGTTCTGAATGCATTCTGAAAATGCTGAATGAGTCACTTCCTGACTGGCAAGCTCCCCACTGCCCTTAATATTCTCCCTTAAACACTGAGGCTTAAAAACTGAGGTTAAATCTTGTTTCTGGTTTAAATTCTTGTTTAAATCTAAACTTTAGTTTAAATCTTGTTTCTAGTTTAAAACACTAAGGGCTAAACACTACAAAAACACTAAACAAGGGTTCCCCTCCTTGGTTGAGTCTTCTCCTCAGTTTTACTTGGGTTCCTCCTCTCAAGTAGACCTCCAGTCCTACTCAAAGTAGACCTATGTAGGTTTGAGCTTCTGATTCTCTTCAGAATCAGCTCCCTGTCAGCTTCTGTCTTTTACTATGTTTGTGCCTATTTAGCTATATGTATTTCCCCCACCTGACTTCTGTGCCCTGACTACTGGACCTTCTCAGTCTCTTCCTCAGGTAAGATTAAACTCTACTTTTAAGGTCACAACTTACTCTTACTTAAACTTAATTTGCTTAGTTTTAACCTTACAGTAGATTTACTGTAGCTACCTTTACCTGTGACTAACTTTAGGTGAACAACTTACTTAAATCTAATCCCACAGTAGATTTACAAGTGAGAAAGGACACTTACATTCTCCTGCACGGATCCTACTCCTTTTCCCTCCTTCTCGCCCAGATGCTAAAGTCGCATGTCTCACCAGGTACTTTGTCGCAGACGCTGCACTTTGTCACAGACAGCACTCGCTGCTCGTGAAGGCACTCAGTGCCTTAACAGTGTCCCTTGTGCCGGTCAAACGTTGCTGGCCTAACTGTGCTGGCCTAATTCTAGGTTAGGATTGCACTCCTGGAGAGGAAGATTTTGGAAGCATTTCTGGGGAATGTGGAAAAGAGCCTGATGTACAGATCTAAAAAAGCAGGGAAGCACATGAGGAAAAAGGATTTCCATAAGGACCATATTCAACTTCCTCTATAACACTGGTTCACAACCAGGGGTTGTGACCCCCAAGGGGGTCATGAGCCAATTTTCAGGGCGTTGCAGAGAGTTGGACACCAACATCTTGGAAACTCAGAAGAACTCAAAACATCATTTAGAGGCAAAGAACATTCCAAAAAGGATTGGGACCTCTTTCAAAAAATGTGATTTATTAAGAACAATTACTTTACTTCCTGTTAAATATCATCCCTTCTGGCCCTGCCAGCACAATAATTTCACTTCCTGTTTCCTGCCTAATGTCATCCCTTCCTGCTTAATGATATAACTTCTGGCCCAGGTGGGGTGGGGTCACAACTGTTGTACCTAAAAAGGGGGTTCCAATGCAAAAATGGTTGTGAAACACTGCTCTAGGGTGGTAGCTAAGCTACGTGACTCAGCTGGTCACAGTTCCACTGAACAGAAGCTAGCTTCTGAAAGATGACTAACAGTCCAATCATCTCTTCCACCATTGGTGATAATATAGCTGTGATGTGCACTGCATTCAATGAAGCAGGGGGTGATCAGGAGGCCTCAGAGAGGTAAGGAATATTTTCCCCTTACCTCTCCATAGGCCTCATGGTGGCCCAGTGGCATCACCAGAGTTGGTGTGATAACTCATGATGTCATCCCATGAACCACATCTGTCCCCAGGACTCTGGGTACATCTGATCTGCCCAGCCAGCCACTTTCCACCCTGCCATCAAGTAGACCTGGCCTCATGGAGAGTGAAGTGGAGGCCGGTTTGATTGGAAGGCCAGGAAGCCTAGTAGACTGGAGATGGGTTGACTTGGGCTCCAGAGCTTTTGGTGTTACCTCCCTTTTATGGTGTCACCCAGTGCAGTTAACACATCCTGCCCCTCTCCAGTGATGCCACTATGGTGGCCTATGGGTCTCCTCACACCTACCCCAGCTATATAGTGGGCATAAGTGAAAAGAAATGGGACAGGTTCAAAAAGTGGGCAATTTATTTATTTGCCTTTATTTCCAGCATGCCAGCAAGCAGTATGCAGCCAGCCAATTAGCAAAAATAAGCACAAATTTCAGGAAGACCTTTGAATCACTTCAGGAAAGAATCTTCAACCCCGTAATACTACCAGCAGTCTTGCTGATACATAGCTTATCCCAAAGAGGAAAGTGTTCCCTTTTTAGCTGTTGTCATTGCAGATGCAAGGTGAGATGATTTTTTTTGCAAAGAAAAGCCCAGCTGGGAAGATTTTTTGCTATTAGGTAGATAAAAGGCATTTCACGCCGAATGAATAAGTTTGCCGTCCTGAAAACTACCTATGCAGCAGTTCTGCCTGAAGACTCTTCAGAAGCCGGATGTCGAATGGCAGCTGAGTTTTGATCAGCCTCTGTGTACTTGCAAGCTTCAAGGAGGCCAATGTCTTGCCAGTGTCACTGCTATTCAGGCCATTCTTGCTAACTGCCCTCTTCTCCTTGATGCAATTGGACAAGGCATAACATTGGCTAGCTAAGCTTGACTGAGCCTTGATTGTGCATGATTTCGAGAATGAGCTGCTGGAGGCTTTGGGGAAATCTACCCAAAAGTCACAGGCAGTGATCTGGCAGCCCTTCTCACGAAGCCCCTGGGTGTGATGCCGCAGAAGTCGAAATGTCAGATGCAGCAGAAGTCAGGAATCGCACAGTGGTGTGGAACAGATAGTGAAAGCGGATGGAAATTTCCTCATGTCTGCAGCACCCGGGCTGGATTATACAGTCAGCAGAATCAAGAGGTGAAGCAATACCTGCCGATGTTACTTCAAGTTAGAGGTGCAGGTTGTATGTTTGGATGTCCTTGCTAAACAGCAGGTCAGAGACATCAGGCAAAATCCTTCTTCTTGACATGCAAGATGTGCCCTGGGACTTCTCCCAAATCATTATTAAAGACAGAGGAGTTCTGCCAGCTATTCATATGGGTCATTAGGAAGAGGCTGTCCTAATTGTTTAACATGCTCTAGGACTGTGATGCAGCCCTGCAATTAAATCCTAGGGTGAAGGTGCCTAATCCTCCCCCTGCTAGTCCCTATGGACATGCAGCTGTGCCAAGGGAGTGCATGTTGCAGGGTGTGCTGGGGGGGGGGCATCAGATGGCTAGTTAGAACTAAGTAAATATATATTTTGCTTGCCTCCCAGTGGTCCTCCTGATTGCCAATGTGTCTCTTTGGACCCTTTGCTGGCTTTTTTGCTAGCGTAAGTCATTGGAGAGGAAGGGGTGCATTAGGTCAGGAAACAAGGAAAAGTTCTGGGACATGTTGTGTCACCAAGATCCATCCAGTCCTGCCCTCAGATTGCCCCTGGCCTCCCGCTCCTTGCCCCTAACCTTCCCCAAACTGTCCACAGCCTGTCCCCTGCCTTACCTACTCTGGCTTGTTGGTGGCACTGGTTGGTGGCAAGTGTACTGGCAGCTCTGCGGTGCTCAGGCAGCAGCGTGCCATATACAACAGCTCCATGGCATTTAAAGGGAATGCAAATTCAACCGTTGTAAACAGCCTATACCAGTGGCTATCCTACCTATTGGTTGTGGGGCAGTCCCTTGCCCTGGGGCAGCACGGACACGGGCAATGTGGAGGCAGCTCGCACAGAGGCAAGCTGCATGAGCAGCATTTTGCCACCCGGCCACCCACTTTGCCCTGAAATGGTTCCAAAATGGAGTATGGCATGGTGGGAGACTCAGGAGGCAGGGAGCCAGCACAGGGGGAGGTGATAGTTCACCCAGCCCCAGGGTGGAGCTTCGGCTGGGTCTGCCAATGGCCTATACAGGATTGGGCCATTAGTCTTGGTTTTGAATCAACTAGCTGATATCTTCTGAAGGGCTTTGACGTTCGCATGATGGTAGATGAGTGGGAAAGTGCTTAAACCATTTCACCTACTTTATCTCAATAACCCTTTGCTCAAGCCACTTCAAAGTACTTGAACAGCTTTACCTAAATAATCTCAACAGAGGAATCTTGCTTATTTTCACCTTCTGTATCCATTCCCTGTAGATGAGCAGAGCTTTTCTAAGTGAAAAGGGGCCTCTTACAATTTAGCTTTCAAGTGATGGGATGCAACTGTCAGTGGCCCACTGTGATCCAATAGATTGCAGAGAAAGTCACTTCATTCAGCTTGGGCAGGCAGCTCCACATCCTTTTTAGAATGTTCTGAATGCTTTTTTATCTCAGTGATGTTTGAGTTCTGAGTTCAAAACAAGCCCAGAGCAAGGCTAATTTCCCTTGCAATCACAATCACTGAAGAAGTGGCAGTTTAATGGGGAAGCCGCTTCCCTAGCCCAAATGAAGCTTCCAAGATGGTGGTTCCCAGCTTTTTAAAATGGCTGCCCCAAGCTCTTCGCAACTCCCTGAAAATTGGTTTGCAACCCCCACTGCTGTAAGGGAGGGAATATAGCAGTGTTAGCTACCCAGTGTCAGGGGTGACACAACCCAGAACACTCCTCGCTGCTGTCTTGGGTCTGCCATTGATGCAGTACTCACTCACTGAGAGAGAGAGAGAGAGAGAGAGAGAGAGAGCGCATAGTTCTTACCATGCTCCTCATACAGGTTATTCAAATGCAGATGTGAGAGACTTCTGGTTTGATTTAAAGGAACTGTGTGAGTAAAGGAGCTCCTTCTTTCATGCAGTTCCTGTAAATGAAGCCAGAGGTCCCACATTTCTACGTTTGAAGAACCTGTGTGAGGATCACAGAAGAGAGATGGGTGATCTCTTTTGGGCCAGCATTTAACAGATAGAAAGTGTATCAACGCAGTTCCCAACTACAGTAGGCTGGAGGGAGTCAGCGGCAGGCTTGGGGTCACCCTCTGCCAATCCTCTGTTGCTATCTGCATCCCATTGCCTCCTGGATGAACTGCCCCTGCCCAGTGTGTTCATCATTGAGGTGAGATTTGAACCTGGCACATCCTGGCTCATCAGTCGGCCTCTTTACCATTATTATCCACAACCAAACTCTAAGTCTTCCTTGTAATTCCTTGAACAGGAAACCAATATGCAATTCAAGTTCCATTTAATCTATGCACTGGACTATGCTGTGGATCTCATTCCTGCAGTGTAGGCTTGATTTATTATTAGATGTTTTTTTCTCTCCTGGCCAGTAGGCTGATGGGATTTTTAGCTCAGCTTCCCATAGAAAGCTGCCTAGAGAACAAAACAGTGTGTCTCAACATCCTGGAGAGATCAACCTGCCCTATGCATTTCTAATGTGCCCACCACTACCCCAGTAACCAGATATCATAGAACATCTGGGTCTCTGTGTGGAACGACATGGCTTGCTGATTACACAGTAAGTGTACTTACTGGAGTACTTACGCAGTAAGTACTCCATTCGGTTTGGCTCTGACAGCGGTGCATTGCAGTGCCTGCAATACTTAACATGCTACTCCTCCTCCAGCTAAACTACTGATTAGGAGGGCTGTTTTAATTATTCTTACAAGTGGAGGCAGATATGGTTTTCACACCTGCATTTGTCATTGTCCCTCTTCACCCCAGCACAGTGTCTTTCTCGTGGCTGTTGCTGGTGGTGTTCTCCATTCTTTTAGACTGTGAGCCCTTTTGGGACAGGGAGCCATTTAGCTTTATTATTACTATTTGCCTGTAAACCGCTTTGTAAACTTTGTGTTGAAAAGCGGTATATAAATACTAGTGATTGGTTGATTGATTGATTGTTGGTCATCTCGCAGTCCACACATGGTACAGACGTGGGACTATAGGAGGGTGTGCCATCTCATAAGAACATAAGAAGAGCCCCACTGGATCAGGCCACTGGATCATCACCACTGTGGACCATCTATGTTTACTACAGCACAGTCATGGGGAAGTTTTCATGCTTCAGTTGGAAGAGAGACCTGCTCTTCCATTTCTCACTATGTGGCCCTGCCGCCTGTACAAACATAAGGCACCACTCAGTTGCTGACTGTGAAAGGACACTGCTGCTGCCATTGCTTCAGGGGGAAATGTATTTAACTGCAAATTATAGGCCTGTTAATGAAACAGGGTGATTTCAGCTGAAATAAACTGGTAAAAGGCAATTCCTGGAAAAATGTTCCTTTGGGAGTGTCTTTAGAGCGGAGTGCCAGATTGCAAAGCCAGACTTTAAGACACGGCTTGCATTAGGGGCAGATGAGAGATCTGTGCATCAGCTGCAGTTGTGAGAGTTGTAAAAGGACCAGGAGGACTTTGAGGACCACATGTCTGCTCCAACACCCATTTACCTGGAAGTAATGCCATTGATTTCAGTGGAACTTCAGTGGGAGCTTTCAAGTGGGTTAGCTGATTGTAGCCTTAATGTCATGATCTCTAACACAAAATGATGAGAACCAGTTTATCATTTCCAGCTAAGGCAAACAACGATAGGGCCTTTCCTTAATGAAAGTGGTGGGGCCTTTCCTCACCATTATATCTTACTTTCACTTTGTCTCCAGGTAGGGGTGTGTGTGTGTACCCAGACAGTACATATATATTTGGTTTGGAAAGGCAGATAATGAGGGGGGAGCTGTACTCATAAAGGCCAAATAGGTTTCAAAGTGATCTAGGATAAGATATGGGGATTCACACACAACTGGTGCTATTGTTAGGCCAAGTAGGTAGCTGCCTACAGTGCAGTCCTTAGAAGGGTTCAGTACTAACTTTTGAGAGCACAGATATATACAGATCCACTTTAAACCCATGTTAAAAATACAACTAACTAACTAACTAACTATATATATATGTATATATGTGTATATATTTGTGTGTGTTTTTTTTTGTTTTTTTTTGTAAATATTAAATTTTTTTTTTAAGATAGATACCACAACAATCTTATTAAAAAAAATGGGGAGGGGGTGCAAACTTTGCCTTCAGCACAGAAAAGCCTCATAGCCTGGCACCAGCCCTACTCACACATAAGAAATTTGTTCCTGTGTCTTTAAAAGCAGTCTGAGGCACAAATATTTACCAGCTGATATGTTACCCTGCCAATCAGTGTCCAGATCCAGAAAAGCTTTCTATACTAATTTGCTGCTGGCCAACCTGTTCTTAAAGGCATGGAACTAGCTAGAAAAGAAAGAAAACAAATTACCCACCCTACTTATCCTTCATGCTGCTTCCACCTGATTTGTTCGAGGATTAATAGAAGTAACTACTAGACTTGGAACCATTTTTGCAGAACCCCATTGAATCTGGGCTATCTTGTTCTCCACTGTGTTTTATTAACTGCATCCCATAAGGAGATCTTTCGCTCTCATTCTCCTCACCCCCACCACCACGTGATAGCATTGAAGGCAATAGGGTATAGATTGATCGTTAGGATTTAGCCCCAGAACCTGTTTCCATGCCAGGGCACTAACCTTGGCTATGTGACATTGTCATTAGCTCACAAGGCTACATTTCAAAACCAAGCAGGGGGAATAGATGCAGGGAGACCTGCTGGTGTTTCTTTCTCTGATGATGAGTGGCTAAAGACATTGCAAAGGAGCTATAAGGGAGGAAGCAAGAATGACTTCCGATCAGCGGCGGCATTCAGCCAGTATGCTGGGCAGGACTTACCTTTGACCGGCAGTCCGCCTGTTGCGTAACGGCACGTTCCGCCGCATTCCCGCCCGCCGTGGGAAAATTCAGGCAATGTCATTACAGCAGTGTTTCTCAAACTGTGGATCAGGACCCACTTGGTGGGCCGCGAGATGTCAGGTAGGTCACAGAAAGCTGGGAGCTTCCATCTTGGAAACTGCACACCTTATTCTTGCTATATTCCTTTTGCGAGTGTTAACAGTTTAAATTTTCAAGTGTCTTCTTTAATTTTGTTTTGAGTTCAGTGCTTTTATATACAATTTTGTCCTCATCTTGCTTTCTGTCAGGGATGATTCATGGTTGTGCAATTGCTACAGTTGAAGAATGCCATTTGCGTTCCAGGAGTGTCATTGTATTATGTCAGAATGACAGCACTTCCTGCTTGATGATGTCACTTCTGGCTATGCTATCACTTCCAGGTTAATAACATCACTTCTGGTGGATCCTGACACAAGTGCCATTCTAAAAAGTGGGTCCCAGTCTAAAAAGTTGGAGAACTACTGCATTATAGTATTAATAACAGTGGAATGATAGGTTTGGCCAATGTGCTTAAGGTAGAACAAGCTTCACCGCACAGGCCAGTTATCAGAGTGTGTGTGTGTGTGTGTGTGTGTGTGTGTGACGGAGCTGTTTGGACACAAGTGATATACAATTTTAGTGTCTGAGGATCAACTCAATGAGCTGGCGACAGCCATTAGTTTCATCACAGGTCCTTCAGTGAGATCCGGCATCCAACCCATTCTTCCTTGCAGGCACAAGGAGCCCTGATGACAGGGCACGGTCCTACTCCCAGCCACATGATGACAGCATTGCTTGGCACCAAATAAGGGAATGATGCCCTCAGCTAATGAGTGGATGGCGCAGCCAGGGAGGAGGGGCCATTAGGACAGCCTGGGAATGTAAACCAGGAATGAAACAAGAACAGGAACAAGATGAGGGGTGAAAAGCAGAGAATGGTGGAAGAGAGAGTCATGCAGGAATGCTGAATGGTAGGAAAAGGAAGGGAAAGGATGAGAGAGAAGGTGACAGGGGGAAAGGTGGTGGGAGAAAACCTAAAGGGGGAAAAGAGACCAAGAAGAAAGAAGGGAAAGAGCCAGAGCAGGGGGTGAAAGGTCAAGGAAGGGAAGGGAAGGGAAGAGGAAGGGGGCTTGGAGTCATCCCAGGGATAGTTGGTGCTGGAATCTCACTTCCCCCCCCCCCAAGGTGAAAAGAGTGGGGACTCAGGAAGCCTCTCAAGACCCCTCACACCATCAAGCCACACAGTGACCTCAGGCTTTTCTGGCAGATGGCAGGCATTCTGGAATGGGGGGGGGTCCTCCTTTGCCAGGCATGGAACTTTGAGTCTGAAGGGACACACTGAAGGCCTGTTGAAGAATATCCTCAGATTGTCCCTCTCCCTGCAGAAGAGAAAGAAGTATGTATTCTTCCACGTGAGATTTAATAAATATCCACTAGCATCATCTCCTTTGACTTTTGGTATTCATTGTTGTTGTTGTTCAGTCACGTAGTCATGTCTGACTCTTTGTGACCCCATGGACCACAGCACGCCAGGCCTCCCTGTCCTCCACTAGCTTCCGGAGTTCGCCCAATTTCATGTTCATTGCTTCGGTGACACTGTCTAACCATCTCATCCTCTGCCGCCCCCTTCTCCTTTTGCCTTCAATCTTTCCCAGCATGAGGGTCTTTTCTAAAGAGTCCTCTCTTCTCATCAGGTGGCCAAAGTACTTGAGCTTCAGGATTTGTCCTTCCAGGGAGCAATCAGGCTTGACTTCCTGGAGGATGGACCAATTGGACCTCCTTGCAGTCCAGGGGACTCTCAAGAGTCTTCTCCAGCACCATAATTTGAAAGCATCGATTCTTCAGGGCTCTGCCTTTCTTATGGTCCAGCTCTCACAGCCATACATTGCTACTGGGAAAACCAACGCTTTGACTATGCGAACCTTTGTTGGCAGGGTGATGTCTCGGCTTTTGATTAAGTTGTCTAGGTTCGCCGTAGCTTTCCTCCCAAGAAGTAAACGTCTTTTAATTTCATGGCTGCAGTCACCATCTGCGGTGATCTTGGAGCCCAGGAAAATAAAGTCGGTCACTGCTTCCATTTCTTCCCCTTCTATTTGCCAGGAAGTGATGGGAGTGGTTGCCATGATGATGAGCTTCAAGCCAATTTGGTATTCTTTACGGCTTGCTAAACATGCCCTTGACAGGAAGGACTGTCCTATCCTAGACCCTTTGCCATCGGTATAGCCCCTTGGAGTTAAGGCCATGTTAAACACCCTCAAATTTGTTTTAGTTTCACTTTTTTTGAAAGTGCGCAATCCTAAACTGAGTTAGGCTGGCATAAACTAAGCCAGCAAAGTTTGGCCGGCGCAAGGAACACCATAAAGTATATTTGGACCACTCTCAGAGTTAGAGAGGCCAGCACACAGACGTGAGTCATCCTCCCTGACCCTGAGAGTGGTTCAAACATGCTTTATGGTGGCCCTTGTGCTGGCCAAACTTTGCTGGCTTAGCTTATGCTGGCCTAAGGAGGGTTTAACTCATGTCACCATAAAAAGGTAAAGGTTTCCCCACGACCAAATGGTCTAGTCGTGACCGACTGTAGGGGGCGGTGCTCATCTCCACGTCCCCATGTCACCATACCCGCCCCCTTTTTGGTATTAAGGCTGAAATCCTATGCACACCTACCTGAGAATAAGCCCCCTTGAACATCATGGGACTTACTTCTGAGTAGACATGCATAGGGTTGGACTGTCAAATTAGACTACCGTCATCCCATGCATGAGGAGATGCATGGAGTTGATACACTGGAACAATAAGTGTGGCTGCTGTATTGTCATCTAGTTTACCCTCAGATAGGTCTATGACATGTTTTCCATAGCTTTACTCAAATGTAGTCACAAAAACAAGTGCTGGAGATTTGCTAGTTTTTCCCACAAAGTACCAACAGCAGAAATTACTGGAAGAAATCTCTGCATACTTCAAAACTAAGAACTATAATCTAAAGCTTCCTTTATCCTCACCAGCATTTTGAGCCATAAAGACTGACATGCTTCATAAAGCCGAGGGATCCTTCCTGTAGGTATGAATGTTTTGATTTTTTAAAATGCAGGGTTTGGGAGAAGGGTTGGTATAGCACCTACTTTCTGTCTTTGCAATCATGAATGATCACTGCCACCTATAGGCAGAGACTGGAGTGACATGGAATCCCGACTGAATGTAAAGACCAGCACAAACAAGAATTTACATTTCAGATTTTGCTTGTTTGAGCAACAGATCACAAACAAATGTTGTTCACAGAAGGGCAGCCTGGCATAGTCAAAGACGTGCCTAACCAATTGTAGCATTTCCTCTGTACCTTGTCTCTGGTTCTTTGAGAGTGAGCACAGTGTGCTTTGATTCAGCTGTGTTGAAATGACAAAATGTCAAGCTAGAACGTATTGTGATCCGCTCTTTGTGTCAAGCAGTTTAATTTTGGGTGGCTGCTCTTCGGCTTGTTCCCTAGTAAAAAGGTTGGTCTCCCCTCCTCTTCGCCCTCCTCCTCCCCTCCTCACAAACTTACCATTTGTGCTAGCCTGAACCTGGCTGATCGTCTGCGTCAAGCACAGAAACTGATGGCCTGAAACATTCTATGCATGTTATTTTCCAAATATGCGGTTGCTTATGTAAGTGGTCCTTAGGAAAATGTCATGTATGAATATTTCATGCACCTGATTGGCTTCTGTATCTTGACGTCTGTAAACATGATGTCGGGAATCAGAGTCCGAATCCTTCTGAAAAACACATTTATGTGCATAAAAGATTTACAAATTCCATTTTCATGCTAATCTGGGCACATCAATCACTTGCAGAAGTGACCCTATATCTGCAAATGTCATGTGTGTCTGAATGGTGCCTAGACATATTGCACCAGCTTACAGACTTATAGACATATGGTACCAGCAAAATAGGTACAGCTGGTGGGGATACTGTAGAATTAGGTACAGATCTGAGCACAGATCAGCAATGTATACTGGTGCTTGTTCAGGAAAACAAATTGGGGAAAGTGATTAAATGACATGATGCACATATAGTCAGGCCAAGGCAAGGAAACTCTACTTCTGCTGCCCATAATAGTGGAGCTTGTGGTAACTCCCATATGCATGCTACCAAACATGTACAGTGATTTGAGCCTGAAAACACATGTTGCAGCCTACTGCAGCAGGTCCACAGCCCTGCAAATGTGATGGGAACTGAAAACAATATGTAAACCACTTTAAGTCTCATTTTTTCATTGGAGGCACATACATCCAATAAGGACTAGAAGCTTACTTTTTAAAAACAAAATTAAATACTAAGATTCTGAAGATTCTTCACAAAGTTCTATTCAGCCAAACTTGGCATTCACAGAAATGTTGGAAATTGCAATATTTCCTCTTTGTAACAATGAATTAGCTGGAAAGATTTTTCACATCAAATGTTCTATTCCAGTTTTATTCAAACTGTGGGTATTGGTGTTATTCAAAATCCAGTTGGTGGGTCATGATCTGATGTCAGGTGGGTTACGGAAAGCTGGGAGTAGCCATCTTGGAAAATTTAGACCTTACTCTTGTTATATTCCTTTTGTGAGTGTTAACAGTTTGAATTTTCAAGTGTGGTTTTTTAAATTTTGTTTTTAGTTCAGTGCTTTTAACATAGTATTTTATCCTAATCTTGCTTTCTATCAGGGATGCTTCATGGATGAATTGGTGCAGTCCAAGAATGCCAATTCATAATTCAGGAGTGACATTTTATTTTGTTACAATAACAGCACTTTCTGCTTCATGATGTCACTTCTGGCTATGACATCACTTCCGGTGGGTCCTGACATGAGTGCCATTCTAAAAAGTGGGTCCCAGTCTAAAACGTTTGAACACCACTGTTCTATCCCAATAACAACAATCAAAGTGTAACACAGTCTACTGAGTCTGACCTTACAACAAACTGCAAAATGAAAACTAAAGCTGACAGTAATTTGACATCACTTGTGATGAGACTTAAAAGAGGAGTTAATACCATCTGTCTCATCTCTCCCACAAACAGGAATTTGCACAGGTACATGCAGTAAAATAGAACTTGGCTGTATGTTCAGCATCTTGTCATATCCTAATCAGGCTACAGGGTCTTGTACAGCTTCACTCAGACAACATTCTAAATAATAACCTGTAGCCTCCACTTACTCTGTGCCATTCTATTGATTTTCATTCCCAATTTCTTCCTGCCGACCAGAAAATTAATGGATATTCAAGGAGCGGAAAATATGGTCTTACAGCTGATGTAATACAGAATCTTCATTGAGTATTGACATGTGCAAGTATTCTCAGGAATCAGTAAATCTGCATGTGCTCCAGTGCTTTGCCGTTGACTCTTCAGCTTTGTGTCACAGCCATACTGAATCCACAAGCAATCTGAACTCGGAGTTGGAGTACTACAAGAAAAGGATGCAGTTCTGCTCCCTTAATCTTTGATACAAACAAGCAAAACTTTAGAATACCCTCTGTGTAATATGTTCCAGCTGTCCTTGGGGGACATGTTCCACTGGGGAATCTAATGTGTGTCTCAGCTGCCTTATACAGAGTCAGGCCATTGGTCCATCAAACTCAGTATTGTCAGCAGCAGCTTACCAAGTTTCCAGAAGGTTCTCTTTCCCAACGCTACCTGGAGATAAGAAGCCTTCTGCATGTAAGGCATATCTTTGGTCACTGAAAGCACAATCCTAACCTGGAGTTAGGCCAACAAAGGTTGGCTGGCTCAAGGGATCTCATAAAGTATTTTTGGACCACCCTTGTGCCAGCCAAACTTTGCTGGACTAACTGTGCCAGCCTAACTCCAGGTTAGGATTGCGCCCTGAGCTATGGCTCTTCCTCTTCCACTCTGCACAATTAAATAGACACATTGCAATCTTTTGCTTCCCCCCTGTATTGGAAAAGGCAAGAGCTACCCCGAGGAGTGAGGGAATGGTATCAGCAATGGCCCCTTGTCCAGGCAAACCAGGGATTATGGGGTTAATCCCAGAACTCCTGCAGCAGGAACACAGCTGCAGGCTAATAAGGGCTCTGGCTTTGAAAGGAGGTTAGCACAGAGGTTAGCACAGATGGGTGTGGCTGATGAATTAAAGCCTGCCCACTGATTGGCTGGCCTCAGTATAAAGTTGGAGACAGGAGCTGCAGTAAAGCACCTGGGAAGGTGCTGGATGAGGATCTGGGTAGGTACTGGAGGAGGGCACCAGGTAGGTGATGGATGGACTGGTGGCTGGACTGCCTGCCTGTTGGACAGACCGAAAGAAGAACTGTTGGACTGGCTAGAGGAATGACTGGTTAAGGTAAGGTTATTGTGGGAGATTATTGGGAGTTGTTGCATGACTGCCATGCCCCTGGAGCCACCGAGTGGAAGAGGCAGTTGTGGCTTGGGCAAGCTGACTGCCTATTGTTTGGTGGTGGGGTTTGTTGGTGCTAGACTTAGGGTCGTTTGGAGCTAAGCCAGTGATGAGGGCAGTCTGGAGGCTGCTGGCCAGCTGGTGATCCCAAGCAAAGCTGCTGGAAGAGAGGAGGCCCAGTGGGTGAATGAACCCCCTCCCTCTTGCCTATCTCTGAGGCTGCTCTGGAGGGGAAACTAGTTAGCCTAGTGTGGGCATTAGGGCCTTTGGGGAAGCCCGGCAGGGAATTTCGCAGAACAATTGGTACCAGGAGTGGGGTGCAAACCCAGGACACTTAGTTTCCCCTAGCGGTTCTGCAATAGAGTCTAATCAGAGAACAGGCAGAATGGAATTCTCATGGATATGGGAGGTGATAGGACTCACCATGAAGGAAGCAAGAACCCCCACCATACTTTAGAATGTATGGTCCACTTTAAGCATAGGTTGGACTATATTATGGATAATATGGTATATGGGGAAGGCCATTAAGCAGGTTATCCTTTTTTTGTGGAGGCTTGGTATATTTGGTGGGGAGTACGCTGGGGTAAAAGCTTTGGGGGAGGAAAATGGCAGGATGCATAAGGTAATTCTTACCCTCGGGGAAGAGCGTTTGGCATATACCAAGGCTCTAGCAAATGCTGAAAGGGATATTAAGGTGGCAGAATGAGGTGCTGGCAGGTCACCTGGCTGACTTAAAGTACAAGTCTCAGCCAGAGTTAATGGGCCAGAGCAGAGGGGAGCGAGGGGCTGAGAAAATGGTGGTACCTGATGGAGGGGTGGGGACTGGGCCCGGTGGCCCTGGGATAATCAACATTCCTCCTAGTATGTTCCATAACCCTAACATCCCCAAGAAGATCATTCATGCCCTGCAGGCTGGCAGACTAGGAAGAACGGTATTTGTGGCCAATTGCTTTACAAAGTTGGCTGGAAGAAGCTGAAAGAGGTGTGCAGCATAGCTGGTGTGGTTGTTTGTGCAGTCATTCTGAAAGCCAAGGATGGTAAAAGTCGAGGGATGGGCACGGTGATTTTTGAACAAGCGATTGAAGTTGTCGAAGCCATCTCCATGTTTTAATGGGCAGTTGCTGTTTGGTAGAGCGATGCATGTGAAGATGGATAAATGGGTCTTGCCAGAGGGAAACCTCTTCTCTCCAGAGAGGTCCCAGCAGCTTCCTCATGGAATTGAGGGCATTGGCATGGGGCTGGGACCAGGAGTTAGCCTAGTGTGGGCCTGGCAGGGAATTTGGCAGAACACCCCCTGCATCCACAATTACTGTTCAGAAATAGCTGTGCATGATGTAGGACATTTATCAGCAACTGCAACTGGTTTTTTTTTTCTGCAACTGCAGAGTTTTTTTCCCCTCCTGGCAATAAAAATAGTGGTTATTCACAGCATCCCTAGGGATAAGACACCTAGCAAGCAAAATAACAGGCTTTGATGTGCAGAGCTGCAGACATGTGTGAATACAGCCATAGAGTAGATGAAAGCACATGCTTTGCTATCTATAATCTAATCAGATCACCTTGTATTATGAAAGAGGATACTGTCTGTTTTCTCGATTAGGGAGTTTAAAATTCACCGATTATTTAATATCACTCCCTCCATCTCAAAAACTATAGTTAAAGGAAGCTAAACTGCCTTGTATTTCATAAGTGGATGAAATTGATTTGAAAAGGCAATTTCCGAAAACGCTGCAGAACTGATGTAAATCAATTATTAGAGTTGAATGTAGCCCGCACAGCATTCTGCTATCTCACAGTGTGCAAGAGCCATTCATTTAGTATCAGCAGAAGCCACTTTTGAACTATGACCTCTAATTTTAGACAGTTTATGGAAGCCTGGCCTATCAGAGAAGGAACGTTTCTGGAACCTGTTAAAAATCAATCTTATAAATGTTTTTGGATCCTACCTACATTTCCCCACGCTGATGCAACTACACCAGCAGTAGAATTGCAGCAGCTGGTGGTCTCCTTTTGGTAGGGGAATATTTGTCTCCTTGCCCCAGGGTAAACCCCAACAGCTACAACAACTCAGACCTGCACCAGTGATATTGCAGGCACATGTCCGAGTTGACCCATGTCAGTAGCTCAGGCACAGACACTGCTCATATAGAAGATCCCACACCCCTCCAGGTCCAATCCACTCACTCCCTGCCTTCTTCCATCCTCTCCCCGTCCTTCCCCTGCCTTTCCCCACCCCGCCCCGCCCCTCCTCTGTGCCACTCCTGGTCCGGCCACCATCTCTATGCATGCTAGAGATGCACTGTATGGCACTTTTGTGACAGTGTGAAGGCTTGGTGCACCGATGGAGCATGCACTCTTCTGATGCACTTCTCAGGATTGGGCTCTAATCATCTACCTATGAGCTCAATTTATTGCTCTTCTCAGAGTCTACTTTTCCTAGAAGTCCCACTATCATTTCCCAAATGACCTAGTAGAAAGCCTTTTGCCAGGGAAGCCACCACTCCTTGCAGAATCCTTTTCTACTTCTCAACTGGCAGCTGGCATGATATGGACATCCATTTGCCAAGATGCCAAATCTAGTGGGATTGACTCACTTAGGGAAGTGTAGGATTCTTAGGTCCCACTTTTGTCCAAACCTAATATTATTTTCTTTTAAATGATATTGAGAATTGCGAGAGATTCTCTCATTGTTGTTGCAATAACAACAAATATCATATGTGTACTTTCATTTCACAGACTCTTACTTTCAGATATTCCTTCCAGATGTAAAAAAAAAACCCTTCTGTTTGGGTTGTGAATTTTTCCAACCATTTTAAATATGGAGTTGTGATTATAAAGAGATTGTGTGTCTGGGTTTTTCCTTATACTGGGACAATACTGGGACAATACTTCAGGTTTATTGTTGTATTATTAATTTGTGTGTGCTTAATAAAAGTTTAGATTGTTTTGTATTGTAAGCCTGATTGCCTGTAGTGCTGGACAAGTGACAGAAATGCACAGCATCTCTCCTCACTGACTTATGTGTAGCTTCAACACGTACACACATATTGCAAAAGATAAGGAAATAGGAAAAGTGTTTCAGGCACAGTCCTAACTTGTGATGAAACAGGGTGGCTGATTTGTGGCAAGGTAAGTGATGTTTTATGGGGCTGCTTGATTGATTTTGCAGGTGCAAATCTGAGTGGCCCATGTAATGCCACTCAGGCCAGGGCCAGGGACACCCCCATCCTGAGTCCAATGCCCCTCCCAGACTGCCCATCCCCTACCTTCCCCTATCCAAACATACCTCCATTCCTCCCTCCTACATTCCCACCCTTTGTGCCAGCTAGCAGAAACCTACTTTTTCTGGGCACAGGCCTGGCACCATTGGGCCAGCACACAACCTTGGCATTCAGGAGCCAACCCATGGGATTTGTGCTAGTTTACAAGTAAAGTAGGATTGTGCTGCCCATTTCTGAGCAAAGACAGATCTGCCAGCTCCCACTAATGAGTTTATAAGAAGTCTATAAGAGTGGGCATATCCACTTCACTTAGCATAAATTCTTGGGGGTTTTGTGTGTTGTTTTGCTTAATTCTACAGTGCAGCTTGTCCATAAGAGGCACTTGAAAGACAGCCTATTGAAATCACAGAAAATTAAAATACAGTACAGTCCTCCTTCCAAAGACACTAATAATCTGTAATGTCTATTTATAAATCACCATTTCTCAAACTGTGGGTTGAGACCCATTAGATGGCTTGTGAGCCACTTTCAGGTGGGTTATGTAGCACCTAGTGCAGCCATCATTGAAAATATGGGAGGATGGGACATTGGAAAGCGGAAAGACTGTGTGTTATTTTGCTTGGGTCAAGGTTGCAAATGGGGTTTTTTTCTTTCTGATTCACTTTGCTATTGGAAAATGGCTGAGAAATTGCCCGATTTATGGCTGCATTCGCAGGAAAGCAGCAAGCTCTGGCATCACCATGATGGCACTTCGGGCCATGACACAACTTCCGGTGAGTTCTGGACAGATTGTCATTCTAAAAAGTGGGTCCCAGTGCTAAAAGGTTTGAGAACTGCTATTATAAATGATAGCCTGCTTCATATATCACACCACATATAATACCTTCAGCTGCAGGGATTGAGATGTACAAATACATTTTAAAAAAACAAACAAACCCTAGGAATGAGAGTCATCTCTAATTTATCTTCATTTCAATAAGTGTCAGCATTCACATAGGCATGTTATGACACTGTTAATGTATTAAATACATCACCCATCCACCCCCATTGTCTGTGCCTCCGTTTAAGGAGACTTTAAACAAATATTAACCTGTTGAAACTGCAAAATTACTTTTATTTCGAGCAGCTGATTTCTCTGGCATTGCACAGACAAGAAAAAAAAAGACACCCTGGTTGCCTTTGAGCTTTCATCTGCACACTTGTACTTTTATAAGTGGTTCAGAAAGCTAAAGGCTGCAACCACATCCATCTATCAAAATCATCTCACATGTGATTGAACATTTGCAGTTGCTGTTTAAAAAAAAAAAGTCAGCCTTGAGTTAATGTAGCATTTATACACAGTAGCGTAAAAGAAGTACTGAGACATTTTAAAATGACTGCATTATCTTGCAAGACCGTGTAGAAAGGAAAGGTAAAATGGATTAATTTAGTTCAGCGGTTGGCAATATATGTTCCATGTAGCATATTCAGCGCATCAAGGTCAGAATTTAAAGGGAAGCACAATGGAGGCATTTCTGCATGCACTGGGATGGTTAGGGTGCAATTATAACCTGGACGTAGGCTGGCACAGTTAGGCCAGCAAAGTTTGGCCAGCACAAAGGCCATTGTAAAGCGCATTTGGACTACTCTCTGAATCAGAGAAGATGGCACACATCTGACACACATTGGTGTCCCTTGTGCCAGCCAAACTTTGCTGGCTTAACTGATCTGATCTACCTCCAGGTTAGGATTGCACTCTTGGAGTCAGAGAGGCCAGCACACAACCATGCGCCATCTTCCCTGACTCCAAGAGTGGTCTAAACGTGCTTTATGGTGATCCAGAATCAATCTTTTCAATGAGATTTTTATAAATATTTTTCCATGAGACAATCTCATAGGACCACCATTTCTCCCTTCCTAGGTGTTTCCCTTCATAGTGCAGTTATCAACCTGGCTGCAAACTCTTGTGCCCTCCAAGCTCTCGCAAGCAGCTGCAAACCAAGCTTTAGTCCAGCTTCTTCAGGGATGATATCTGTTTTTTGGCCATCTGACTACTCCACTCCTCTGCACAGATATGCTAGCAGGCGGGCAGCCAAATCCTAGGGATTCCTGTGCCCACTTTCAGTGCTGCAAAAACGGCTGCCACTGAATCCTATGGGTGCCAGGACACCACTGGACGTCTCCTTGGGATAAGGGAGCATTTGCAGCCAGCAGCAATGAGTCTCCTCATCTCTGCTTTCTCAGTTGAGCTGGCACAGAGTTGAGGAGGCCAATATTGAGCTGCTTAGCCTGGGAGGGAGCATGGGATATGGCAGCAAAGGCTGCTGCTGCCTCCGCCCTCTCCCAGGCCCAATCCTCCCCCACCTAGTTCCACCCCTTCCCCACCTCCCCCCCCTCCAAAAAGCCACACCACCAAGCAGGGGTGCTACTTACCACTGCCAGCTCTTCTGCAGCCTCTGCATGGCACTGAGGCCCAGCTCCAACTGGCACTGGTCCAGCGCTAGCCCTCCTCTCTGGGTGTCGCAAACATGCTTTGACATGTTTGCAACACCCAGCACCAGAAGTATTATTACAAAGAGATGGGGAAATGGCGCCGTATGTCCACCATTATGTCTACTAAGGCTCCTGGTAAAGACTGTATTCATGCTGTATCTTACTATTATTCTCCAGCAATTTGACAGTTATGAGGATATGGTACATTCCAAGGTAGCTGATCTGCAAAACTCATCTACTGCAACCAAGCGATCGCATGATGGTTGCAGTTATAGGGAAATATGCACATGATTGCATTAATTGGGTCTAAATCTCTCTAACAATTATGATAATCACTGTTTATACGAAGCCAATAGTTAATTCTGGTCAGGTTTGCAGAGGACCTCTTGGTAATGGAATTGTTTATACGAAGTGCCAAGAACCAGAAGGAAGATAGTCCTCTTGGTCCTCTTAAATTCCAACTGTTCTTAAAAAGTAAGAATCAGAGGCCAACGTCTAAATTAATTGTGACACTGTCTGTCTCTGCCATGAAAATAAGGACCACATCCTTGACAATCAATCTGCGGGATCAATGGAACAGAATTACTTGACTTTATTTTACTGCACATCATGAAACCTAACCCAAAGCCCAAGGTTGGAGACAGAAAACCACTTCCTTGTTTTTGCAAATACATGTGCAGAAGTAATTATTGTTCCTCTTCAATCAAATGGTTTCTGGATATTTAAAAGCAGCGTTCTTGAAATGGAAAACTTAAATTTGGAACCGCTAAACAAATGCATAGGATACAAAGCAAAACAATTTATTACGTTCTAACAAAATTTGTTTCTACCTTAAGATCTGAAGCCTGCCTTTTGATGTATCCTCAACGTTTTGTTTTTATTTGCTCTTTGGAGGGAAAGTCCACTTCTTGCTTATACGATGCAATCCGACAACCACTGCTTTCTGGGACATATGGTAGTGATGTCACCTCTTATGCCCTTCCCCAAAGTAAGCACCTTTTTTGTCTGGAGAAGGCAGGAGGGAGTAGTGGTGAAGCAGTGTTTCGTTATTCATTTTGGCTTTGTGAATTTTCCAGCTGAATAGTCCAAAAAAGCAATGGGGGCAGGGAATCTGGTGCGTGTGTATGTTTCTGTGTGTGCATGTGTTGCATGTAACTACTTATATCCAGAAAGCAGAACTGTTACAGCAAGGCAAGTAGACTTTTATAGCAACAAAGAAGTGTGAAAAGCTGTTAGTGCTATTTAGTGCTAGCGGCCAATTGCCCTGCTCTGCCTTGTGCAAACAGCTGGGGCTTGCCTCTTCATTGGCTGCTCAGCCAGAGGAGGCAGGACCAAGGGCTCAGGATTGAAGATCCCTCCCTCCCTCCCAATACATTCTGGGAATAGCTGGTTGTTAGTTTTTAGAGCTGTGTAGAAATTTTTTGCTTTCATACTGACTGGCCATGTATGACAGTTTTTTAGGAATAATACTGTCATGTTATATATTATTTGATGAAGAACTTCATGCAGAATGCAGTGAAACAAACTGGAGCGTGATATCCTCATTCTATCAGAAGTTATGGCCCCAAAAAACAGGAAAATGGAAGTACAACTGTGATGCCACTTCCTGTTGTGACGTCAGTTCTGGGACATCATTTTGCCCACTGCATCAGGCTACGCTTTCATTAGCTATGCCAATGGGTCAGAGTGAGAGCCATGACCACTCTTATGATGCCTGACTGGCTTGACTGGGCTGGCTGGTGAGCCCCTTCTAGACTGGCTAGGCTTGGCAAAGTTTGTCTTGCAGGCCAAACAGTTCAACTTCCTTGACACTTCAGGGGCAACTGTGAAAGGCTGGCTCAATCTTTGGACTGAGTTTTGTCCCGAGTTGGATGGTTCACCCTTGAGAATCATGGGAGAAGTGGACAAATAGAACAGTTTCCCCTGAACTAGTGCCCAATGGGGGTCTGGGGTGATTCTTTCTCCCCTCCTAGCCCTGCTGCAGTATAGAATTGCAACATATAGAATTGATTCAAGTGGTCCAGTTTATAACCCAAGTCGCTGTCGGGTGTCTTATTGGTGGGTTTGTGGGTAATATCCAAGGAGTAGAAAGTTACACACATTAACTGAGGAAACGGTGTAAAGAAATAAAATATATTATTTTTAAAGGGAATAATATATGGAGGGAGCTGAACTGATACATGTTCATCGAGCAGTGATAGGAGACAAAAATGTAGAAAAGCATGGCAGGATTTATGGAGAGTGTTGCTAGAGCATGCAATATGCATGTCCATGTTAAAAAAAATACAAAGTTGTTCAGAATGCCAAGCACATTATCAGGCTTAATGTAGGTAATTTGATATATGTGCTAATATTGCTCAGCCAAACATTTTGGAAAAGCAGTGGTCATTGCATAGTGTGCTATCACAATAGAAAAGTCACTACCGCTTTCATCACGTGGTCAGAATGTTCACAGTATTAATTAACTGGTGAGTAGACTCTTCTACATCATGTCTATGCAGTAGTGTACCTACGGAGGGCAACACGGTAAATACTGCAGGTGCAGCAACTGTGTAAGCAGCCCCTCCCACTTGCCATCAGAACCATTCTGGGAAGCAACAGTGAGTGGGAGGGGCTGCTTGCACAGCACATTGCAATACGTACTGCATGATGTTGTTCCCCCTATATATTACTTCCTTTCCAGAATACTTGCCAGCATAACAGCAAAGCACTTACTTGTATTTATTTATTTTTAAATTGCCCCTGAACATGATGTGTTCTGAATACCAGGAAAATACACAATATACAGGAAAAAGTATACAGCGCAATTCTATGCATGTGCTCAGTTGGGCTCACTCCCAAATAAGTGTGCCTAAGACTGCAACCTTAGATGCTGAACAATACTTTGTCAGCCTAATCAAAGTATACATTTTAAAATGATATATTTCCAGAGAGAGATGCATGCGGCACAAAATAAAAATTTGTGTACTGGTCCTGACTTGTGATATTCTGTTTACAATTTTCTAGAAGGGTCATATTACCATATTTCTGAACACAGTTAGTTGGAATTAATGGGGAGCTATTGATATTTAGCTGGGATTAGACCAGAGGCTTCTGTAATTGAATAACATCTGTAAGGCAATGAAAAATTGGTTACTTTTTGAGGTCTGGGCCTTGCACGTAAACAGGTCTGGTTCGCTCAGTCACTGGGGGGGGGGGTTCAAGTGGGCAGTGAAATCTAACTTTGCTGGCTTTCTGTTGACATGGCTTGGATTTTGATTACTGCTTGGTTATTGTAATTTTTTTTATTATTTGCATGTGCTTCATGGTAGTTTTGTTGTGGTACTTTAAAGTGTTAGCGGCTCTGACACTCCCTTCAAGGGTGGAACGGCAGGATCCAAACTTTTAATAACAAATTTAATTTAAAAAGCAAAGAGTGAAAAAATATAGCATAATTCACGTGTGTGTATATGCAATATACAGTGCATATTGTATTATTTGCAATATGAAAGAAGCTACTACAGTAGGTTACAGGAATTTACTTCTTCCTCCGTTTGGAGAAAATTATATGAAAGCTCTCTCGCTCTCGCTCTCGCTCTCGCTCTCGCTCTCGCTCTCGCTCTCGCTCTCGCTCTCTCTCATTACTCTGTACAGTCTGTAAATTGTTCACATCTAGCATGATGCTGTGCTCCAACTCTCTCAAATAAATTCTTAGGATTTTCAAGCCTGTAACAAAAGTTACTGTAGAGTCAACAGGTACAGCATAGATGTGTACCTTTTGGGATATGGAATGTGGTCTCTTTGCTTGAACTTTGTCCTTTCTTACAACAGTTAAAGAAAACTCTTCAGCAATATGTAATATAGATGGTAGGGGATGATGCTCAGCAGTGATCCTGGAAGAAGGAACAGCCGTGCACAGAAAAGCAGCCATGTGCAGTGCAATTTATGCAGGTTAACTCGGAAGTAAGTCCTACTGCCTCAAGCTGCAATCCTATGTACGCTTTCATGGGAATAAGCTCCACTGGACAAAATGGACCTTGCTTTATGTTTAGGATTGTGTTACGGAAGTTTTTAATTTTAATCTGCCAGTTCTCTGAGATCATTTCAAACAGCATCCTCCCCGATCATTTTGATTGGATTCCCCCATCCATTTGGTAAAATATACACAAAACTGCTGAGCCTGGATTCCAAAACATACCATCAAACGTCACTTTCAGAGGAAAAATAATAGATCTGATCGAAAGAGTCAGACAAAGAGCAGACCAAAGCAGAAAAAAAATAATCCATATAAGTTCAACATTCCTCAGAATAAGTGAGTCTTTGCTATCCTTTTAAAAGCTGGTAAGGACTGGGCTAGCCATATTTCCCAAAGGTTTGGAAGAGGGAGGGAGTTCTGTGGCCTATTTGCAGCTACTGAAAAAGCCGTGTCCCAGCAAACTGCTCTTCCACAGCATAAACAGCAAAAGGAACAAAACTGAACCCTGTGATACTGAGCAGCAATCCCCCTTGACACTTTTTGAAGCTTAAGGCCATCTCTTCCAGACACTGGGCAGCCCAATCCTAACCTGCCTGGGAGCAGACAGGCTGGCTGGCCTGCACTGCATCCTACTCAGGATAGGCAACTGTGGGAGTTCAAAACAGGACAAGGGGACATTTGTCCCTTTACCCAGGGTAAGCCCCAGGTAAGGTAAGTTCCAGGCAGCAAAATCGCTGGTGCAAATCCAAGCACCTGGATTGGGCCTGTGCGGCCCGGGGAAAGGGGTTAGGATCCAGACTAACAACTGGAACCATGTTTCCACCCCCACTCTCCAAGCCAGCTCACCCACAGGCCCACCTTACCCATGCCTTCCCTCTGCCCCCTCCTGCCTTCCCCTGCCATCCCCAAGCCCACACTGGCTGAAGTCAAGCTATGAGAGGGCAGCTTACCTGCCTGGTGGCCCTGGGCTGACAGAGCTCCCTGCACTGGCCCAGCACCCAAATTGCTCAGTGCAGATGTGCCTTATGGTACATTTGTGACCACACTGGGCTGACTCATCAGCCCAGAGCCTTTCTAGGATGGCACCCTCAGAAGGATAGCATGGGTAGTGGTGGTGAAACCAACCAAGGATGTTAATAAACGCATGCCATCTCCTCATTGTCTTTTATCCGCCTTTAGGTTGTATAATGTCTTCGACACGTGTTTGGTGAGGAGAAACCTGATCTCTTTCGGAACTTCTTATTCTGTTTTATTATGGGAATAGGTGTCTTTTATTGGCATCTGCTTCCAGAATTAATTGAGTTTTTCAGCGACATCTCCCTCATGTGTTAATACATTTTGCCCACCGTTTTTAGAAGTTCTATTTTCTACTTCACTGACTTTTTGCTTAGTTCTGCTTCAAAAAGTTTTATCCTTTAATCTCTCATGCAATCTTTTTCTCATCCTTAACCTTTGAGTTTTTCGTTAGTTCCTGTGACAGAACCTGGCAAGACGTATTGTTGAAATGAATGTTTAGCAGGATTCATATTTGTTTATCAGGTTTTTGGCCTCATGGAAATTTTCATTTTTTTTAGCAGGTTAAAAAGAAAAACACTGAGGGCGCAATCCAACCCAGTGCCAGAAGGGCAAGGTCGGCCAGCACCATATCTCACGCTGCGTTGGGGGAGGCTGGAGTCTCCTGCAGCATGCACTTCCTTACCATAGGGGAGGTTCCAGCCTCACCTATACACTGCTTGGATGTGCATCCACTAAAGAGCAGGTGTAGGTCTGAGGAGACCGCACAGCCCAAATCAGGGCCACGTGGCCTATCGAATGGGCCTAGGATTTGGCCTTATGGCCAAATCCAAGGCCCACACAAGTCCCGCTCCCGCCTCCCTCCAATCCCCAGGGCATGCTGTCAGCACACGCCTCCCTTGCAGCGGCCAGCTTCAGCTGATGCAAGGGAGTCACTGCGCGGGCGCTACAGGGCCTGTGGCCTTAGAACCGATGCGGGGGGGGGGGCTGCTAGGCCTCATACTCAAGCAAGCCTCATACTCAAGAGAGAAGACTGGGGAGAGGCAAATTTGGGTGGAGCCAGGTCAGGAGGGTGGTATATTTGAGGAATTGAGCCCCATGACCAGCAAAGCACTGCTCCACATTGTAGTTTGAAGCATGTTATACCATTCCTAAGGGGACACTTGTCAAAACTCCCTCCCAAGATTTCCAGGCACTTCTGGGTGAATCAAGGACTAGCTCATTCATCGCCAATATGATTACAAATCAGTTAGATCTCAGTTAGGGAGTCTCACCCAGTGATGTCATCTGGGCGCGCCAAGAACCGGAACGCCCAGATGATTGGAAGCTCTCCGCCCCAATGGCGGAGCCCGGCCACGCCTCCCTGCGCCTGGAATTGCTCCATTTTGGAGCGAACCGAGGGCAGGGGCAGGCGGGAGGGCGCAAAGACACGCGGCTTCTGCCACACAATGGCACCCTTCGCTGCCAGCCCCTCTGGAGGAAGTGGTACGGCGTACCGGCCCGTTCCACCAGCATGCCATCACTGGTCTCACCTGATCTGCTATTGGTACAAGAAGGCTTCAATCTAGAATTTACAGCAGAGTGCAATGAATCAACCACGTTGAAATAGTTGTATTCTATCAAAAGTTATAGCCAAAAAACCAGAAAAAGATAAAAAACACACCTGCTTCTGTAACAAAAAGTAGATTTCCTTAATTCAACACTAACCAATGAAACTGATTTTTTGACGGTCAATGAGGTGGTGTTATGACACAGCAGGGAACCAATACGGCATTAGTATGATTTCATTCTCCTTTCCATCAGAACTAATACTAGAACTCTTCTTAACTGTGTGAATGTCATTAAGTTGGCTGCTACTTTTTTGTCGGTTACTGATTTGTTGGGCAATCTTTATGGTTATGTATTCAAATACATATAAATAAATAAACCCTAGTGATGTCACTGCATTTAGGTTGTACATTTTTATATTGTAATTCATTCAGCATGGACTGGTACAGAAGATCTATCATGGGGGTACCATGCTGACCTCCCACAAACCTTGGAGTGACACAAACCCTAGTGACACCACTGGTTCTCCATGTAGCATCGATGCAAGGGGCAGAGCGCAGGCGCGCAGGCGCTGAGCAGCACTGAAGCTCTGACTCTGATGCTGCTCGCACCTCCCTTGCGCTGACTAAAAACATTTCAGGACGGGGATTGGTGGGAGGAGGGACCTCGGAGGGCTTGGGAGGTGGCCGTACAGCCACATCCTAAGCCCATCAGCGAGGCCACGCAGCCCTGATTCGGGCCACACGGACTCCTTGGATCTGCGCCCGCTCTTTAGCGGACACAGATCTGAGGAGCACATAGGGGAGGCTGGAGCATTCCCCACAGTAAGTGAATGCATGCTCCCTTGCCACGGGGAGGCTCCAGCCCATCCTAAACAGCACTGAATTTGGCACTGGCCGGCCGGCCTTGCTAATACAGCACTGTTCAGGATTGCGCCCTGAGTCTCCTCCCTTAGGTTGCATGTTAAAACACATTACTTGCTCCATTCCTGACACTATTTTCTTTCATTTTTACCCTGATGCCATCCATGTGCAAAGCCAGTGTAAAATGTTTTGTGTTTTATATTCCCCATGCGAATATCATGCGAATATCACACCTGCGAAGTGTCTTTGGGCAAGACCACTAAGATACCTTTGCCCATCACAAAATCTGTTGCAATGAGGACCAGTCCAGTACATTCTGTAGCTGTATTTTCTCCTTTTGTGTGATGTCAGTTGCTATATACAGGGCGAGCCCAAGACTCCCTCACTCCTGAGGCTACCTGCCAAAAATTGTCCCTCCTTACCTGATGATTGTCCCTCCTTACCTCTCCTCCCGTCCACATTTCCTCTACTTCTCTGTCTCCATAGTCCATCACTAATCCAGGGAGTGGAAGAAGAAGGTACAGCAGTGGAGGTAAGTGGACAGACCTTGGCACCCTCTCCTTACGGCCTATCTGCTGCAGGAGGTGACGTATTCAGTTGGCCTCATGGGTGGGCCGGCCCTGTCTATGTATCTATGGTTTATGCTTATGTATGAATACGTTCATGGTAAGTAAATGGCATGGCATGTCACAGTGGATTAACCTTCTCTGTGGCGTGACTCTTCTTGCAAATCTTTTGTGTCAATTACTTGGTGTCATAACATCACTTATTCTGTCATTGCTCTGCTTTCAATGTAATGGCTGTGAGCCTCTGTACAGGGAAATGAATACTTCAGTGTAACTATTGTAAAGATGATAATCAGCGGTGAAAAACTTTTGAGATATCTTTTATTCCAGTTTTAGAGAAGCTGTGGGTATGTACCATCTGCGGAAGAGCAGTTGCAGGAAAGAATTGTTTTCTTCTTCAGGACGTCTAGCCGAGAGGGTAAAAGCCACAGTCATGCCCGAAGATAAGATCCAAAGGTCGCTAGTTCGAGAACACCGAAAGTTTCCATGAGCGGCAGACCTCAAGAATGCGGCTGATAAGATCTGAGCTGTGTCCGGCTGCCTGTGAGAGGGGAGTTGTGTTGGGCCAGCTGTTTCTTGGTGAGAGCAAGAAGTCATTTATCAGCCGGCAGGAAGGCAATTGTGCGGCTAAGAAAGAAAGGTTGGACTTAAAAGTGTCATCTGCATGTAGCGGTTCTTGTAAGATTAGAACGTATTTGTGATTGTAAAAACCCTCTGGGTTTAGAAATGCCTGCCTATGTAAACCGCCTTGAATAAAGTCAAAAGAGCAATCTAATGACCTAGAAAGGCGGTATATAAATACTTGTTGTTATTGTCTCTCCTACTTGTGGACTTTCCAGAGGCATCAGGTGGGTCACTATGGAAAACAGATGCTGGTACCGGTGGGTCTTTGGCCTAGCTTAACAAGACTTTTCTTATATTCTTATGGTTGCTGTTTTTTTTAAAATAAAAAAAAATTAGACCTCCCCTTTTCCTAAAACATATGCAATATCTCAATTAGCCTCACTGGAGGGTAATGAAAGAGTAAATGGGAATAATAAGCTCTAAGAGATTCCAGGCAGAGCCGTAAGGGCCTTAATGGTACCTGGGGTGGGGCAACATCATGACGTTGCCCCCTACATCACCACGCACTTAGTGCCATCGCCTCACCCCCTATACCACCCAACTATAACCCCAGCATCTGTAATTGCTCTATTTTGGAACCAACCAAACTCGGGGGAGACTGTGGGCAGCAGCTTAAGCCCCCAGCTATACATGGCACCAAAAGCCATATGTCGCCCCATAGACAATCCGCCTTTGAATCCAGGAGATGGAAATCAAGCAGCTCAAATATAGCTGAAATTGGAATTCATCTCTTCTAATACACAAATTGATGTATACCATTTTTCTCTCAAGTTGGCACTCGGCTCTTCACCAGTGAGAGGAAGGCAGAGCATTTAGAGGAGGAACAGCTCAGCTGCATAATCCTCGCAGCAGCCTTTGTGCTGGTAGGGGAGGACTGAGCAAGGTACACACCACAAGCTGTGAGGACCCTAGCAGCAAGCAAGCCTTCAGCTCTTCACCAGCTCTTCACCTGAAGAAAGATGCAGCCAAACTGAAGCAGGTTCAGAGAACAGCAATGAAGATGATCAGAGGGCTGGAGAACAAGCCCTACAAGAAAAGGTTGATGGACCTTGGTATGTTTAAACTGGAGAAGAGAAAGCTAAAAGGGAATATGATAGCACTCTTCAAATAGTGCTACACCTGCCAGATATGCTCCAGGACAGCAATTTTCAACGAGTGTGCTGTGGCACACTAGCATGCCGTGAATGGTTGGCAGGTGTACTGCAGAAGTTAGGAAGAGGGTCATTTGTTAATAGGGCCATTGTGGGAGTGACACCCCCCCCCCCGAAGCATGGTGTGCCTTTATAATTTTAGTACCTTATTAGTGCGCCATGAGATGAAAAAGCTTGAAAATCACTACTCTAGGAGAATTTCCTGCCACATATCCTCATATCTAGACTCAAAATTTAAATCCCCAGGAGGCATGCTAAATAGGTAAAAGTGACCAGTCCCTTTCTGCCATTCCCCAAATGTCACAATCTATTCCTGGATGTAATTTAAAACTCAGGGACATCCGAAGTCATGTCTAAAATTGCAGTCTTAAAAATAATGTGTTTCTTTTAGCTTAAGTGGTTATTTCTTTTCTGTTCCACCCATGTTGTATAAATTTCTTTATAAATCTTATATCATGTATTGTGAACTCTTTCAGGGGACCTCTTTGTACTATTTTGTATCCATTTGTGATAGTCATCCTAACCTGACTAACCAGGTTAGAGCGCAATCCTAATCTGGAGTTAGGTCCGCACAGTTAGGCCAGCAAAGTTTGGCTGGCACAAGGGCCATCATAAATTATGGCTCTCTTTCAATTCAATTCAGGCTGTGGTGTGTTCTGGAGTGTGTACCCAAAGCACAATTCCTACATGATCACAGGGGCATCGAAGCCAGTTCCCCATAGTGTCTTCCCGTGTTTAATCTGTAACAGTGATGAAGGAGCCACATGGTTCAGGTGATTGACAGCTCAATCCTTACCTGGATTTAGACAAGCACAGTTAGGTCTGCAAAGTTTGGCCAGCACAAGAAACACTATAAAGTATGTTTGGACCACTCTCGATCTCAGAGAGGCCAGCACACAGATGTGCGCCAACCTCCCTGACTCTGAGAGTGGTCCAAATGCGCTTTATGGTGGCCCTTGTGCCAGCCAAACTTTGCTGGCCTAACTGGGCCAGCCTAACTCCAGGTTAGGATTGTGTCCTGAAAGGCATCCATCAGTTTAAGATCCCAGCAAAACATGCATGTTATAATACACACATCACATGTCCTGGTCATCCATTGTAACTGTTGTCAAGCACACAACTGCTGCCATTCATGGCTGGTGGGTTCCAAGTTGTGCAGGCTTGTACCTGGCCATCGTTGATCCAAGTCTTGAACCCTAAAAAGAATAGTGAGTTATTGTCATATTGTGTTATGCATTTCACAAAGTTGGGCTTGTTCAGCCCCAACCTTCTGTTGAGCCATTTCCTAAGACAGTTCTGCACTGATTAATATAGCCAGTGGCATTATAATGAATGCTTAGGAAGAAGCACTGTCTGCCGAGTGAAATTGTCTTTGGGTGAAAACTCATCCCGTCTGTAAACAATTA
Source organism: Lerista edwardsae (assembly GCA_029204185.1). Taxonomy (NCBI): domain Eukaryota; kingdom Metazoa; phylum Chordata; class Lepidosauria; order Squamata; family Scincidae; genus Lerista; species Lerista edwardsae. Next base: position 12,858,468 of record JAJKFI010000003.1, on the reverse strand, counting down.
ACCTTACATCTTACAAAATAAATGCTAGGATTTCATTATCGTTACTAGTTATTTCCAGATTCCACTCTCATGGAAATGCATTAAGTTGTGGTTTGTGCTGCTTCAGAGAGCCTATAATACTTGAAATGAAGCTTCTGAAATCCACAAACTTAATGAAATGCTGTAAATTATGTATATGTAAAACAGAACTACACACTGCCGCATTTGAAGTTGATGGTATAAGAAGCAGCTGGTTTGGTCTCATAGAACATTCCCTTTATGACTCTAGATTGTCTTCATTCCTTGATTTCAATCTTGGGATGCAGTGGTTTAAATCTGTGGACACACCCGCTCAACGATTAGCTGCGTATAAGCCATTGTTACTCATTTCCAGGTGACTGAAAACATGTGGAGAACTAATCATCTATGGGGTCTTGTGGCCACATACATGTGGAGATGCCTGCTGTCCCACAACTGCAAGCAATTGTGATATGGTAAAATTCTCTTCAACTACAGGCAGGCACTACGGACAACCAACTTCACAAATGGTTGCCTGGGGTGAGTTTACAATTGGAAACCGCTGACCCATATCCGTTTCCACCCTCGGCACATTACCATTTAACTTATCCCATGATTAACTGTATATGACATGCAGAACATTAGATAAGTATGCGCAGGGCTTCCTTCCTGCATGCCTCTGATTACTCTGTCAACTTTCATAAGGAAGAATGTCAGATTTGTTTTAGCCGGAGTTCTAATCTATCATATATTTCAATCTGCAAAATATTGAAGCATTGGTTCCCAACGTATGAAAAAGTTCAAAAAGCATTAAAAATGGTATTAATTCCATACGGGAAAATTATTCTTAATTAAAGAGTAATTTGCCCCATAGGGATTAATACAGTAGACTCTCCTACCCTGAATCCTGAACATTAGGAGCTGTCAATATCTAAAGAGACTTAGGGTGCAATCCTAACCTGGAGTTAGGCCAGCACAGTTTGGCTGGTGCAAGGGACACTGTAAAGTATGTTTGGACCACTCTTGGAGTCAGAGAGGCCAGCACACAGACATGCGCCATCCTCCCTGACTCCAGGAGTGCTTTACAGTGACCCTTGTGTTGGCCAAACTGTTCTGGCCTAACTGTGCTGGCTTAACTCCAGGTTAGGATTGCGCTCTTACAAAGAAAATGATGCAATGCCTTTCAATTTGTGTGCAAAGAAAATTCAAAGGAAAACAAGTCCCAGGCCCTCTGGCATCTCACTCTATTTTTATTTGGGTATTAGCCACTGTTGCCACAACTGCTCTTCCAAAGACTCCTTTAGCTTCTGCTTAGTTATTTTCCTAGCCTGCATCCCAGAAGGGGGTCAAAACACTATTTACAGCTCCTCAATGCACAGTGCAAATGGCCCCTCCCTCTTGCGGCCAGAGCCATATTGGGAGACTAGGGTAATACGGGGGTCTCTCCTTCACGTTACTCTGGCCATCCAGTATGACTCCAACAGTGGACATTTACACTGCACATTGCAGCACTGTAAATAGTGTTTGACCCTTCTCTAGCTACGCCATTGCTGCATCCCCCATCTCCCTGGAAACAGCAAGAAGGGAAAGGTTCTTTTAACATAATGTTAAGTCTTGTTGTAATCTCCATAGACAGTTGACCCATCCTCAACCTCTGCCCAGGTCCTTTTTTCCATGTTTGAACATTCAAAACACCAAGAGGCAAGCTGAGCCACATTCAGGTAGAAAGATGAAGTAAAGTGTACAGTGAAGAGAAGTTGGGTTAGCTTTAACCTGTTCCACTCAACTATGGCCCATCTTTATGACCATTCTCACTATTTGGTGGCACCTTACTAGTAAATAATAGTGTAGCATTGCACTCTACAATATAAGAGGAAAGCCTTGAGTTGTCTGCATAGGACACAATGGGCCTTCTGAGATGGGGAAAGGATGAAGAGGGCTACCAATGCTGCCATTGGCCCAAACTGGTTCCAATCAATAAATAAGGCAAGATGCTTGGAATATAAATGTAGCCACTTTATTGAAAGCCAGTTACAAATTTTAGGAGTCTTGCAGCAAACCAAACTTCACAACTTCTGCCCTCTTCATGCAGGAGAGACAGCAAACCGCTATCTATTCACCTTTTGGTCATCCCAACCCTGACTCAAAACTGCAGCACATCAACTAACAGTTCGAGGTTCTCTCTACCAACCTGAAGGTTCCCGGAAGTTCCCCCAAGATAGAAAGCCTTTGAGGTACACTTTGCAACAGGTAAGTAACATTCTTTGCCCCCTATATAACACAAGATGCTGCTTTATGCAGCATGTCTATGCTTTATGCCACAAAGCATTTTCTATAGAAAATATCGCTTTAAAAGACAAAGGCAGGAAGATCAACATTGTCTTTCTAGTAGAAATAATTAGCATCTATTAATCTCTCTTCCAGCTGCAACCCACTTGTCTCCAAAGCTTTTCATTTCATGAAAATATTTAAATGACTCCTATTCACAGTATACAAAGAATGACATGCATACAGCATGATAATGACTTTTGGAAAGATTTTGAATGCATGTTCTCACTCTGAACCACGGTATACATTTCACTGTCAAAGCAGCACTTGCAAAAACACTTCAATAACTTACAGTAATGGTTTTCAAACTTTTTAGACCGGCACCCACTTTTTAGAATGGCACTTGGACATCATTAGCCTGGAAATGATGTCATAATTGGAAGTGACATCATCAAGCAGGATGTGCCATCATTGTGACATAATAAAATGACACTCCTGGAATGCAAACTGGCGAGGTCTACAGCGTCTGAAATGGATTGTTCCAGCTTTCCACGACCCACCTGACATCAGGTGCTGACCCACCAAGTAGGTCCTGACCCACAGTTTGAGAAGCACTGACTTACAGAAAATGAGATCCAACTGTGTCTATCATATCGTAAAATGTGCCCTGGTGTTCTAATGTTAGTAAAGACTCTTGAAATTAAGTCCCAAATCCAATCCCCTGCCACCAGCACTGAGACAGCCACAATAAAAAGTGCCATTGGGGGAAGACCAAGGGCAAATGAAAGGGTAAGTAAAATTTATTTTTATTTACCTCTACATAAGCTCTGGGGGCAGTTACGTATCTTCCTGGAGATATGTCACCACCAAATGTGGGAAGGTTTTAAAAAGAATGGATAAGATCTGACATGCACCATTGCTATTGGAGCCACCTCCTTCACTTCCTCCCCATCCACAGTGAGTCCCACAGAATGCCCCAATTCTCCCCTTCTGCAACCATGATCAACCCCCATCCACTGATTTACCAGCACTGGAGGTGCCAGGAAAGCTGCTGCTATATGGCCAGCACTGCCTGTTGATTGCCACACCAATCCAACAGCGCACTGTAGTTGTGCTGTTGCAAGTCAGGCTGCACTGCTGGAACGCAAATTCCATCAACACAGCACAGCCATCGTATTGGGCTGTAACTGTCACCTCTGTCCACCTCTTTTGTTCCCCCAAAATCAGTATAGCAAAAAAAGTTCAAAAAGCATTACTTGACAAAGGGATAGCCATGTTAAGTAAGTGGCAGCAAAAACAAAATGATTGTGAAACTTTGAAGACTCACAAATTTATTTCAGCAGAAGCTTTTGTGGGCACTTCACCTGGAGCATGAAGCAAAATTGATGGCACGGAAATGAGTTAATTAAATGTAATGTTTAAGAACGTGAATTCAGGACTGTGTGTCTATTTGAAGGATGATGTTAGCAGGTCTGTCGTATCTGCTGGAGCTATGCTAACCAAGGGCCAAATCCTACCCAACATTCCAACACTGATGCAGCCATGCTGACAAGATGTGTGCTTCATCCTTTGGTGGTGGGGGCAAGCATGGAAGCCACCTCAAGGTAAGGGCACAAATATTCCCTTACCTTGGGGCTGCATTGTGGCTGCACTGCACGTGTGCTGGAAATTTGCATAGGATTGGGCCCTTAGGCTGCAATCAATCAGTCAATCAACCAACAGTATTTATATGCCACTTTTCAACACGAAGTTCACAAAGCGGTTTACAGACAAATAATAATAATAATAATAATAATTAATAATAATAAAGGGCTCACAATCTAAAATCCACAATCCTATCCACACTTACATGGGAGTAAGCCCCATTGACTGTAATGGGACATGTCTAAGAAGACATAGGATTGGGCTTTAAGGACACAATCCTAACCAGCTTTCCATCACTAACATAGCTGTGCCAATGAAGCATGTGCTATATCCGGCACACTTTTTGGCCCACCTGCCCTTGCATTTGGAGCACTCCTAAATGGAGCAATTCTGGGCGCGGGTGTGTGGCAGCACACTAGGGGGGGCAGTGACATTGCCCCGCTCTTAGTGCTGGACAGTCAGAATTGCTCCCTTAATTAGGGATCTGCAGAATCCCTCTGGGAACCTGAACTGTCTTGTATTAAATTCGGATTCCTCTGAAAATTCTCAAATGTTATGCCTTGGGAGGAATTGGAATCTTGAAATTTGCTTTGAAACTGTCGAAGTTTCAACACCTCCAACTGTCTGTGCTGTAGCAGTCAGAATCCTTTATGTCTAAATGTATATTATAACAAATAAGCACCATTCCTGTTCTTATGGTTGATATCCTTCTGGGGAACTGGAAGATTTCCCTAGAAGGACATTGCAACATGATCTCATTAGAACTTGCCAGCTGGGAGCGATGATTAGGAATTTAGAAAGTAATGACAATCCTCTCTTCTGATACTTGCATAATGCCATATAATTTTGGAACGCTATGCAATTCCAAGATAAGACTTGAGTTTTTAGATGAACTATCCCCATTCTGTCAGTTTCAGAAAGGGTGTTTTGCATCACTGAATCTCCATTAAAGGTCAACTGACAATGCTGAGAAGTCGGCAAGAGAAAAATCATTAAATGTAACAGTATTGATCAGCGTGTAATTGTGCCATTAAAATTAATGGAGTTGCCAATTATTGCTCTTCACCAATAAAAATAATTTACTGGGTGAGTGTGTTTTTGATGTTCTATTGTACTTCTGGGACTTTTACAATCAGTTTCTCTTTTAAACACAAGTTAAATTTTATTCAGGGATACAAGAAATACATGCTTGTCTGGTGTTTCTGGCACTTATACAGTGATTTTCTGGGAAGTTGTACACAACAAAAAAATAACTGTTTGTTTGCAATATGAAGCCTGAGGCTCTCACCTCCCTACAAGCAATCATAGAACATTATGAGGCTGACCTAGATTCATTGGCCTTTCATTTGCCATCACACTGTGAGCGATCATCTTTCATAGGGAATCAATCCATTTCAAAAAAAAAATATATCATGGAACTGGGCCAGGATTAGTCAGTTCAAAAAAACACACAAACTTGAGCACGTGCCTACTAACCTGATGCCTTTCATTTATCATGGTTATTGAATCTTAGCTTCTATGACTCTGAAGGTAGTGCAAATGTAAGAGGTGCTACAACTGAGGGCACAATCCAACCCAGCGCCGGAATGGCAAGGTCGGCCGGCCAGTGCCATGTCCAACACTGGGTTGGGGAGGCTGGAGCCTCCCTGCGGCAAGGGAACGTTTGTTTCCTTACCATTGAGGAGGCTCCAGTCTCCCCTATGCGCTCCTCGGATCTGCACCCACTAAAGAGCCTTTGGCACCCAAAGTGTGCTTCTAGTGTGCTTTGGCACCCAAGATGTCATTGGGATGGTATAGGCTCCCAAGTTGGAAGGTATGCCGGAACAGAGTCACAATGGATTATACAGGCAGAGAAAATAGAGGTGGTGCATTTCACATTTGGTAACTGAGAACGTATCTGTGGTGGTTTCACTGTCTTAAAATGGTTGCCTTAACAAACATCAGTACAATATCACAATTCTGTGAACTGAAGGTTTCTTGTTGTCATGTAGCAAACAGTGTCTCCTGGTTCTTTTAAAATAATGGCTGTTAAACCATTACTCATACCTTAATGATTATTATAAAAGGTTTTATGTATTTATAACCTACTTGCAATTGAAGAGGGCCAGATATGGTTGTCTGGGCACAACTGCGGAAAACTGTAACATCCATGTGTTGCCCTTATAGTTCAGCACTGGGGTGCCAACATCATGGCCAGAGTTTTCTACTTTATCCAATTTTGCCTCCAGAAACCTGTGAATGTTCAAAGTGGAGTGTTCAAAGGGCAGCTGGTGTAATCATTGACCTTAGTTGGTGGGCGAGAAAGACTCAGTGGTAATTTAATGAGCAATCTTGGCTGAACGTTTAATTGTTCTCTAATTACTGGAAATGTAGTTCATTTTAGCTTCTCATAACTTTGTTCTTTCTCTTTCTGCTGGAGAAAAAAAGCCATGTAAAAGTACAGGGGGAGCAAGGACATACTTTTGAGAGCTAATTTGAGGAAAAGCCATCTGACACAGCCATGCAGAGAGAGGAGCTAACTCCGTAAATGAGGAAGATTTGCATCACAATCAATTGACGTTAAGAGACAAGTCAGCTAAAAAGCATCCTTGAAGGAAGGTAGGATTTCAAACTGAATTATTGGGATCAGGATCCATATAAGTCCTATCAGAAAATTACAATGAAGTTTCTGTGATCAGACCCACTGCCTATTGAATTGATTTTATGCCATCACCATCTATAGGAAAAACAAAGTTGCAGAAAGCACCGAATGTCAATTTTATCAACATCCCCAAGACATGTCAATCTCACTGTCAAAAGACTTACTTTTGTTGTGACAGTGTCATTGTATATCATATAAAATACATGGAAGGGATGCACAGTGAAAGTACACATGATTTTATCTAGTAAAAATCCCCCATAAAATCCTTCATAATAATGCATCATTCTGAAGTATAAGGAACTGCTAAAAAAGTTAGCATTATGGAAATGCTTCCTGGTTTAAGGACAATCTGAGGAAATAGGGTTTCCCCATAAAAGACATGCTGTGTGAATGTAGAGAACAAACCATCTCACATATGTTACAGTGCACATGGTGGCCCTCTACACGTACAATGGAAGTTCTTATGTTAGCAAGAGGGAACGCTATTGAAGTGGCCCAGTATTGGGTGAATGATATCTAGTTTTAACTTTTTATTTTATTCTAAAAATATATGTTGATGTATAAAATAATAGGTGCTTCTGATATGGATAAAGAAAAAATGGAAACGCTCGGTTGAGAATCTCTCATCACTTTGCAGACATTAGCAACAGTATTGCATCACTGGGTCACAGCCCAGGAATGTCCACAGGGTTAACCTTCCAGCTTTTACTAATATTGCAAATGATTATTGATTGAAATAAGTATTGCAATGATTATTTCTTAAAAGCAATGATTATTACTGATAGCGCCTGATTATCCATGGATTTTTCATCCACAGATTTGGCTCAAATGTGGGAACTTCAACCCGCATTGAGCCCAATGAGGCACAACTGGAACTCTCCAGACTCAATTGGAGCTCAGCTCCGATCAGGTTCAGAGAATATTCTAAGGCCCACAGAGCTTCCATGACTCCCCACGGCCTCCATGAGCCTCAGAGTAGCCGTTGAGACCAAAAAAGCTGCGCTTCCGGTTTTTAGGAAAAAACTGGAAATGACTTAAGTATGACCTTATTAGGCATTGTGAGTCCCCACAATGCCTAATAAAGGCATAAAAATGTCACTTCTGGTTTTCACCCAAAAACCAAAGTGCAGGGTTTTTGCCTAACAGCCATTTTGAGGCCTGTGGAGGCTGCATGCCATGCCTCTGAGCCTCTGTGGACCTCAGAATACCCTCCGGACCCCACCGGAGCACAGCTCCAGTTGGGTTCAAAGTATGGAGGGGTGCCCAAATCCACAGGTTTTGATTACCCATGGATTTCAATATCCATGGAGGTTCTGGGAACAGACTCCCCACAGATACCTAGGGATGACTGTACATGAGCCATGCTTCACATTCAAACCAGAAACTGACAGACAGCTTATCTCCTGGCCCATTCTTTTAGTCTTAGGGCCCAATCTAACTTTGCAGCCACAATGCAGCCCCAAGGTAAGGGAACAACAGTTCCCTTTCCTTGAAGAGGTTTCCATGACTTCCCCCCCCCACTACAGAATTCAGGGCACGTCCCATTGGCACAGCTGTATTGGTGCTGGAAAGTTGGATAGGATTAGGCCCTCAGCCAAATATGAACCGACATCTGTCTTTTTCTCCCATTGCTTTTTCCTTTTGCTAAAACTGTGTCTTTTAAGTGGCAGGCTTTTATCTGGGAAAGGTGCATCAACACACAAAAGAAGGAAAATTGAAAAATAGCTCTTGTGCTTTAGGAACCTGAATGCTGACTTTGCTTTTGTGCTCTTGCTATGTACTTCATTTTCTTGCTTTGATCCTGCCTTTGCAGTCTGTAAGTTCTAGACATTTGCTTCTTCAAGTCATTTGCTTCTTTAAAGTTTTTTTTTTCTGATGAAATGCAAAGACCTCAATGTAACAATTGTCCTGTGCCTTATGGTGATTGCACAGCTTAAAAACAAAACAAATCTCAATGTGCTCCAGAAAGCATGCTTGCTGATGCTACAGACTGTTAAAAGGAGGATACCACATCTGTTACCAGACATGGTCTAGAACAGTGCTTCTTAAAGTGTGGGTCAAAACCCACCATTGGGAAGCAAAACTGGGCCATATCCCCTTAAGGGGAGTGGCACAGTTTTGGGTGTCCCGATGGCATCGCAATGATGCCATAGGCACCCAGTGCCATTTTAACATACCTGTTGGGGTGCCTTCAGGAGGCTTAGGGATGCCACAGCTCCCTCCCCAGGTCTCCCTGAACCGGAAGCACACTTTTTAGTGCAGAACAGGGCTCTTCTTCCGTTCAGGGAGACCCGCAACTTCGGGCCTCCACAACCCTGCCAAGGGCCCCCTGACCCACCAGGTATGTTATAATGGCACTGGATGCCCACAGCGCTGCAATCACTGTGGCACCATCTAATGCCAGCCATTATAGGGGGCAACAAGCTGAGCTGGACACTAGTGGCCAAAATTGTGAAAATCTGTGTATGTATGAATTGTACCATCATGTTATATACCATTCAATGTGGAATTTAATGGAGAATGCAATGAAACAAATTGGTGTGTAATATCTTCATTATATTAAAGGTTATGGCCAAAAAAACAAGAAAATGAAAATACACCTGTGATGTCACTTCCTGTTGTGATGTCACTTCCGGGGCATCATTTTGCCCACTGCACCAGGCTACACTTTCATTAGCTACACCAGTGCATGACAAATGTGGGTAATGATTCCTGAATTAGTTATGTCCTACCAATAGTCCTACCGATTCAGTCCTATTATCCATCATGCAATGGTTGAAACTATGTCACAATACTTGGTAGCCAGTTAGAGTTGATTATGTGAGCATGTCTATCAAGGGAAGTGAAGGCAATTGTGAATGAAGGCAAGTGATGGTACTGCAATGACAAGCGGAACATCTTTGCTAGCCCTGCTGATAAAAGGCTGGAAAAGGCTGGGGGCATGATGGCACTGCCAAATAAATTTACTAAAAACTGCAAGAAGTTTCTGCTAGACCTAACTGTAGTGGAACCCTTTGGGGTTTTTTTGTTCATGTGATTTGTTTTCTAAATGCATATATCCTTATTATGAATGTAGTATTTTCTTTCAGTTGTCAAATGGATGTATTTATTTTGTTGCTCTAAAAAATCTGTCAGTAATATAGCTCCTAGTGATGTTTCAACACAAAACATGCTGGACCAGTTTCTGTACCCCGTGGTGCAGTCTCAGCAGGAAACCAGGCCATCAAAAACTATATTTCTAGCTAAATTCATTCACTGACAACAGCCAGAGAAATCATTCTGTAATTAAAGTAATGGACAGCTTGTTGTAATGTGTTGTCTGTGAAGCATCGGCAAGCATTGTTTTTTTTATTTGCTCATTTAAAAGGGGCTACAGTGAAGGGCTACAGTGGGTTGTGATGGTGCTGTGGATTAAACTGCTGAGCTGAGCTTGTTGACCAGAAGGTTGGCAGTTTGAGACTGCGTAACAGAGTGAGCTCCCATTTCTTGTCCCAGCTCCTGCCAACCTAGCAGTTCGAAAGCATGTAAAAATGTGAATGGATAAATAGGTACCACTTCGGAGGGAAGATATCAGTGTTCCGTGTACTATGGCGTATAGTCATGCTGGCCACATGACCACGGAAGCTTGTCCTAGGACAAACGCCGGCTCTTCGGCTTAGAAACGGAGATGAGCACCGCCCCCTACAGTCGGTCATGACTAGACCATTCAGTCGTGGGCAAACCTTTAGTTTTACAGTGAAGGCATTTTTAATCCATATTTCTGGGACATTTTTTGGCTTTTTTTATGCCAGGTGTTCGTGTTAGAGGGGCGTAAGGTTTAGAGCTGTGCCTAAATCTTTGAGAATTTCATAGGATGGGATAAAGAGAGCAAATCTGGCTTCCAAGCAGTTTATCACATTTTGTTTAGAATGGTGAAAACAAAACTGTCTTAGCTGTTAGCTTAACTGTTTTTTCTTGACTTTGTCTTCAAATAAAAAAAAAGAAAGAAATCCTTTGGGAATCCCCCAATGCAATATGTTTCTAGAAACTCACTCTCTCTCTCTCTCTCTCTCTCTCTCTCTCTCTCTCTCTCTCTCTC
>JAJKFI010000003.1:12832951-12845438 GCA_029204185.1 Lerista edwardsae | reverse complement strand
TTCCCATTTCTACAAAGCTATAAGCACTCTGTCCCAGTTTGTATCTGGTAACCCTACCCATATGGATTATTCCAATAACAGAATTCTTTGCAGCTGCTTCTGATATTAACGTATTTATTTAATTGTTATGCAATTTGAAAACAAGGCACAGTACATGAATACAAATTAGAATATGTCCCTGCCCCTAAAGTCTAAACTGACAAACACATAAGGAAAAAGGTGGGGTGAGCTAGGGAAACAGAGGAAGAAAACCCAAAAGTATTAAATTAAAATCACAGCAGATTATAGAAGGCCTTGGAGGGGGGGAAATGTCTTGAAGCTCTTCTGAAAGAGTTGGAGAGATTGGATCATAAACAGGCAGAAGCCAGAAATACCTATTGTAGTTCAGAATGTCTGCTATGTCTCTTGGATAATCACAAGGAAGGTATTCCAGGGAACACCCTATGATGCAACAAGGAAAAGGAGGAAAGATAGCCAGCTGCAATACAAAGGTGCAGGACAACCTATCCTCAGCGTATCACTCCTTGGACAAAATCATGACTGTGATCATCCCCTTCTGCCACTACCAATTAATTTCTGCATAACAATGGTTGGCGTGCTCTAGGTCAGTGGTTCCCAAAGTCCTACTTGGTCATTTGGGACTGTGCTAATTTGTTTCAGGGTGGGGCCTGGAGCTGGGGAGAATGTCCTGATGGTGCTGTAGTGATTCTGAAAACCGGAAGTGTACTCTGCTCCCCCAAACAGAGCTGTTTCTAGCACCTCTGCGGGCCTCCTGGACTGTCCCTGAGGCTAGTGTGATCCCCAAGGTAAGGGGAAAGGTCCCTGGGTCTTCCCCCCCCCCGGCACCACAACTGCTGTAGCACGGTCAGGATACCCATTACTGGACCACTCGCCTTATAGGGGAATGGTGAGTCATGACCCAACAGTTTGGGAACTACTGCTCTGGGACCAAACTACATGTTGTACAACAAATGCACCTCAATGGTACACCAGTTGTAAGCTAATATAATACATTTGTTCTAACAGAGGGTCATATTTTTCTATCTGAGATAAGGGTAAACAAGAGATCCTATATATCCTGCATTCCTATATACGTTCTTACAGGGCAATAATTCTCACTGATCACAGTAAAATTCACTTTTGAGTTAAGATGCATCAGACTGCACTATTCGACTCCAAAGGATGCAAAATCAAATAATAGTCTTCTTATGGAAGCATTGCTTTTGTCTGCAAGTCTCAGACAACTCTGTGTATCAATTTGATCAAAGCAGCAGCAATTGAGGGCAGGTCTTTTATCCCTTTTCCTTCATCAAAATTGCCCCCAAAGTTGTGGTTTGTTCCAGAAGAGCACAAAACAGTTACCTCGTTGTTTTTCTCTCATGGGGCAAACAGCAGCTGGAAGGGTCTGTTTAGATTAGAAAAAAAATTCCACAGAGGGAAAGGGTCTCACACACTCACACAACACCAGCAGTAGCAGCAACAGCATTTCACTAAAAACAAAAATACGTCAAAAACATGGCTCTCTCATGTAATGTATATTTTGGCCCAATGGTGAACTTTTTCAGATTTGGCCAGTTCCTTGGGGATGAGCACTCTCTCTCTCTCTCTCTCTCTCTCTCTCTCTCTCTCTGTGTGTGTGTGTGTGTGTGTGTGTGTCTGTGTCTGTCTGTCTGTCTGTCTGTCTGTCTGTCTCAGAATCACAGCCCAATCCAGAACTGCCCAGCTCCTGTAGGAGCAGCAGTACCAAAATGGTGACTGCTGCATTCCACAGCAACCAGGCAGCGAGTGGAGGCTCCTCTGGAGAAGGGGACTTTTGTCCCCTTCCCCAGGAGAAAGTCCCACTGCCCACAGTGGAACTCTTTGACTCACTGCTTGCTATTTTGCCAGTAGTGAATCAAGCATCCCTGTGTTGGGCTGCCCGGGTCACCGCCAGGGATAGGATCCAGCGGTGCAAGCCATCACTGAGTCCTACCCCCTCACAGAGCCACCCCTCCCCCACCTGGTACCTCTGCCTCCCCGCTTCTCCCCTGCCCCAAACTGGCTTACCGGCGACTGGAGCACTGGCCGTCCCATCCACCCATGTTGGGACCTGGCACTAACTGAGTGCCAGCCCAGTGCAGGCAGTATGTTGTTGCAGATGTGCTTTCCAGGACATTCACGATGTTTTTGCCAGTGGTGCAAATGTATTGCCGGCAAAAGGGCCTTCTATATCGGGCCCGTAATCTAAATTGGAGAATTTATAAATTGAAAGCCCAAAATGTAATGTATGAATGTTTGGGCATCATTGACTGGGAGCGCAATCCTACCTGGAGTTTTGTTGTTGTTCAGTCGCTAAGTCGTGTCCGACTCTTCGCGACCCCATGTACCACAGCACGCCAGGCCTCCCTGTCCTCCACTAGCTTCCTGAGTTCACCCAATTTCATGTTCATTGCTTCGGTGACACTATCTAACCATCTCATCCTCTGCCGCCCCCTACTCCTTTTGCCTTCAATCTTTCCCAGCATGAGGGTCTTTTCTAAAGAGTCCTCTCTTCTCATAAGGTGGCCAAAGTACTTGAGCTTCAACTTCAGGATTTGTCCTTCCAGGGAGCAATCAGGCTTGACTTCCTGGAGGATTGACCGATTGGATCTCCTTGCAGTCCAGGGGACTCGCAGGAGTCTTCTCCAACACCATAATTCGAAAGCATCTATTCTTCGGCGCTCTGCCTTTCTTATGGTCCAGCTCTCACAGCCATACATGGCTACTGGGAAAACCATCACTTTGACTATGCGAACCTTTGTTGGCAGGGTGATGTCTCGGCTTTTGATTAAGTTGTCTAGGTTTGCCATAGCTTTTCTCCCAAGAAGTAAATGTCTTTTAATTTCATGGCTGCAGTCACCATCTGCGGTGATCTTGGAGCTCAGGAAAACGACGTCTTGTCACTGCTTCCATTTCTTCCCCTTCTATTTGCCAGGAAGTGATGGGAGTGGTGGCCATGATCTTAGTTTTTTTAATGTTGAGCTTCAAGCCAATTTTGGCACTTTCCTCTTTCACCCTCATCAGAAGGTTCTTTAGGTCTTCCTCACTTTCTGCCATTAGTGGTATCATCGGCATATCTGAGGTTGTTGATATTTCTTCCAGCAATCTTGATTCCAGCTTGTGAATCATCCAGCCCTGCCTTCCTCATGATGTACTCTGCATGTAAGTTAAATAAGCAGGGTGACAGTATACAGCCTTGTTGTACTCCTTTCCCAATTTGAAACCAGTCGGGTGTTCCATGTCCAGTTCTAACTGTAGCTTCCTGACCCGCATACAGGTTTCTCAGAAGGCAGATAAGGTGAGTTAGGCCAGCACAGTTAAGCCAGCAAAGTTTGGCGGGCACAAGGGCCACCATAAAGTGCGTTGCTTGTGCTGGCCAAACTTTGCTGGCCTAACTGTGCTAGCCTAACTGCAGTCTAGGCCCTGGGTCAGTGAGAGCAAACAACCTCAAAGTGCTTCCGGCTAGGCTAACAGTAATCACAAGTAAGACTTTTCCAAAAGGGTATCATTTTTAACAAAAAAAAAATAGAAAGATAAGTGTCAATGTTTACTTGTCAATCATCTGCACAGAGATTTAAGCAGTTGTAGATGAAAGAGTACTTGCAAAAAGCTTGGCTGGGCCAAGCATGAGTGAGCGAGGAAAAGAGAGTGAGAATTGGGCTACCAGCTGGGTTGAGTTTCCTCTGACAGAGATCACCCAATGGGAAAATGAAGTCATTGGCAACAAGGATTAAGCTGTGGAGTTTTTCAAGCAGACCGCTCTAGGAAAGGTTTGCAGAAACTAGCAAGTTAGAACCCACCATGACAGGCCAAAGGTGTAGCATTACTGGGAACTAAAAAAAAATACAAACATTGGTGCAGGGCTCCCAGACTTACTGATTGCTAGCTGAAAAGAACTCTGAATAGCATCAAGTTTGTTTTTCATTTCACATTTGCAGAATACATACCCAAAGCTTGGGAAGATTAGCCTTCCCTTGATAGTGCAAGACAAAACAGGGGAAGCATAAACAAGGTCAATGAAAATCAATATTGGCATTTATGTCTCCCACTTCAACTCACCATCACTGAGGGACATCTACAGCATGCACAACGAATTAAGCTCAGCAATATCAAATAAGACTCTCCCTTGTATTTTTTATCTCTCTGTAATTCGCATAGGGATAATATCCACACAAATGTGAAATGAACTGTTTGCTTTTTAATAGCGCTGGCCAAGGGCATGAAACGAAAGGAATTTCAAATAAGATACAGGAACTCGATAAAGCTGTTGTTCAACAAACGCACCCCACATAAGGACATAGCGCATTGCTATCAATTGTGTTGGTAGTGTTCTGACTACCATTAATCAGGCAGGTTACGAACAAGCAAGAGAGACCATTTTGAGACCAAATATCAGCCTGGTATGTAAACCATGTACAGTTATACACATCTTTCACCGCAGGCATCTGGAACCTTCTTGGAAGCAATTAGTTGTTTGGCTCTTGATGAATCAAACATAAAATATAGCGATGATGTGAGAAAATACCTTATGATCAGCATTTTTTAAAATAAGAAACAAACGTTTCCATTTAGCAGCATGCTTGGAATACATATATTTGCATGCACAGCTAGCTTGAGCTTTCTTTAGCCTATAGCAGCGGGATCAAGTTGGCGGCAGGGGTAGGGGCAGCGGTGTTATTCTGCCGGAATGCTGGGCTCCCGGGTGATCGACAGCCCGCCCATTGTGTTCCGCAGCGTTACACCATTTGCGTAACGTACGCAAGCGGTGTAATTGGTTACGCAAACAGCGGAACGCTACGGAACGCGACGGGCGGGCTGTCAATCACCCGGATGTCCCGCCCAGCGTTCCGGCAGAATAACACCACTGGGTAGGGGGCATTTTGCCCAACCCCTGCCATGGGTCCTGATCTCCAGGGGCTCATCTGCCTGCTGTTTACTCCAGTAAAAGCTCTCATTATTGCCCATGGAACCTCTTTTCCTGGATAAATAACCAAATCTGATCCAGTCCTCTCCTAACTGGCAGTGCAACAGTGGAGGGGGTGAGCGTTCTTCTCTTGTTTCTCTTCTTGTGCCAGTGGTCTCAGTTTTGGCTTTGCAAAGGAACAGTAGCAACCTTACATCCTTCTCTATCCCCTTTTGCTCCTTCTGGCATCAAAAAAATCCTCTTGATTTTCCAAAGTGCTGACAGAGTCACCTCTTCTCCCCACAGCGTGGAGGGCAAGGCTAAGCCAGATCAAGATGTCACTTCCTTCCAACATGGATGCCTTGTGCCAGATCATATGGTTCACAGTTGGACAAAATATCTGTTTTCAGCAGAATTGAATCGAAATGACAGATCTCTTCCTTTGGCTACAATAAACTACAGCTATCCGTCTGTGAGAGCCTCATCAGAGAAGACCCACGGCTCACAAAGCAAACCATGAGAAAATAAGAAGCTGTATTCCGCAATTCAAATCCCCAATGCTCAGAATTTGTAGCACCAAAATGGGAGCCTCTAGATAGCTCCCATTTTCCTGTTGAGAGAAATAACATCTTTTTCCATCTTATACATCTTTATACATCTTATTGCAGGAAGTTCTTTTGGATTTCGTGAGACACATTCATTATACGTATTTCTCCTATTGGAAGTTGCAGCTGCTATTCTCCCAGTCCTAAATAAAGAGGCCCATGCAAAAGGGTAGGGGAAGGAAGCATATATAGTCCATGGAATTCAAGTAAGTTTCATAAATCAAAGTACACAGCATAATATGATGACCTGGAATCCACGAACAGCTATTATTTAAAACTTTCTTCATGATTTAGCCTACTTTAAATTTTAATAAGCTTCCTCTGTCCAAAGTCTGCTGCATTGGCTACTGATTACGAATAAAGATTATATTCTTTTTTTTAATTCCAAAGGGCTTATTAAAAATAAAATATAAAATGAGGCTATAAAAAGGAAGGAAATAGAGACTTAAAATATGCTTATTGTAAAAAAAGTGGCAATTTAAGAATAGTGTCATATTACATACAATCCCGAAGGATGGTAAGCATGGATTTCTGCTCAGCCACAAAAATTGCATTTTTGCTAGCAAGAAAAACTAAATAGTACTCTTAATGCTTGGGTTTGATTCTTCAAAAACTTGTTAAAGATATTATAATTGCCAGGTCTTTGTTTCTCAGCATGATGTCATAGACTAACAAACAGCTTGATTTTCAGATCTCAAGAGGACTTCTAAGCACCAGCTTTTTATAAGTCATTTTTCAGCATATAAACTGAACAAATTTGATCTGGCAGTCGTTAGGACTGAATAAAAGAAAAGGCCTTACAATGACAATTTTACAAAATCACTTTAGCAGTGAGACTCTAGAGCTGCAATTGAAAAATATATTACGTCTTCAAGCATCCTAGGTGGAACATCAGCTTCCAGGGCATTCAGCACAATGTCTTGTTGTGTTTTCCTAAAACTTTCAAGAACTTTGAGATGTTTCCTTTACAGGTCATTTTTCTCAAAGGTGTACATCTTCTGAGTTCATACTGTTTTTCTACAAGGTGTACACTTTGCTTTACTCATGCTAGCAACCATATTCTCATATATGTTTTACAGACCAATCCTATTCACACATTCTGTGGAAACGTCCACCAGCACAAATCCCAGAAGGCTGTATGCCGCCAACAGCAGCCCACTGATCGGCTGTCAATGGGCCCCAGCTGGTGGAGAGGTATGTTTAGAGATGTTTCAGGGCAGCTTGAGGACAGGACAGAGGAAGATCTTATCCTATCCCCCCTCCCAGCCAGAAGTGCTCCAGAAGACTCCTCACAGCTATACCAGCAAAAGAGCTGGTGTAGCTTTGAGGAGCCCCATAGCGGACTAGGGAGAGGTGGACGGGAAGGTAAGTAAGAATTTTTGCTACTTCCCTCTCCCAGCCAGCCTGGTCCCCAGATTGGGAAACTAGGAGGTGCTCAGTGCAGAACATTTCCCCAGGGACCTTACCAACCTGGTGCCAGCAATTTCTTCTGCAATGCAGAATGTTTCCATGCAGACAAACAAATGTTCCTTAATTTACAAGACAGTGCCAGTGTGAGATTGTTAACTGGGCAAAGCCTTGCACTGGAACCTCCCAAACTTACTGACAATAGACGATGGACCACTCCTACTATTCTCCACATCAACATTCTGCTACAGCTGACTGATGTTGGGGAGTTCAGCATGTTAGCCCTCGGTGGCACCTCAGAGGGGCATGGAACTGGCCTTACCTGATGCATACAGGGCAGTGGGAAAGTATTCCTTAAGAGGCAGAAAGCTTGACAACCAGGCAGCAACAGAGGATACAACCACTGGTGTTTCTATTGGGGGGATTCTAAGTTTTACAGGAGCCTGAACTCCTGTGTAATGTGGTTCCTCCCACTCACCTCTAGAACCATTTGTAGCTTGGAGTACAAGGCCTCTGAGCCAGCTCTCCAAGCCGCAAATGGCTCTGAGCTCCGGCTCCTGTAAAACGTAGCATTCCCCAGGATACAAAACCAGTATTCTGAATAGTTGCATTCCTGGTGCAGCATCACAGAACTGCAAGGATGAGGACAAACGGCAGATGGAAGCTCCCTCTTGTATGCAGTTCTTACAGATACTGGACTTATGTCCTTTTTTGAATCTGGGCACCTGACCTAGAGAAGAGTCAAAACATGCCAAAGTATTCAGAAAGCTGCTAATACAGATAAGAGTGTAGAATTGTAAATTACAGCTACAAGGGCAAACAGTGACACCAGTTTGATTCATATAGGATGCCATTTTTCAAAGTTAGAAAGTATACTGTGCCCTGTGGCAGATTAAAAACTCTGAAGGTGTTGTCTAGAATTTGCTGAGGCTCGTTTTTCTTGTCACACAAATACTTTTCAAATTCTTGTAACACTTTTTATGATAAAATGCTTCAAAAGTCCCCCCCCAAGAAAGTGTTTACAGTCATTTTCTCCTTCCCACCTCCCTCTCCCCCCCCCCCGTCCCTTCTACTCCCCTCAACCCTAGTTAATTGTACACTAACTCAGTTTTGATGGCGAAAAGAGAGAGCACTTGCAAATACAAATTTGTATACAACATCTTTCATTGTTTGCCCACAAATCACAATGTAGTAGTCTCTTCTGGTAAGTCCCATGTTATCATTATGATTGAGTACATTGTTCTTTTTTATGGCACCCTGCAGATGATTAATATTTAGATGGGGGTTGGCAGATATTGCCTTTCAATTTCTTAGCATTCAAGCTGGCATTACAGTTGGATTTAATTAACTGATTTGACATTGAAATGTGACATCCCAACACAATAACCATTGTTATTGGTCTAAACATGTGAATCATTTTAAAAGACATTTATTTGCTTTTGGTACTTAAGAATATCTGATCTTTTAAATTCTAGCATGCTTTATTTAGTTATTTTGATGGATCTGACTCTTTAATTAGCATTTCACAGACCGTCCAAGAGAGCTGAATTGGCACCATTCCTTTTCTGTTTTAGGATGAAAATAAATCAGGGCTAGTGTCCGGGGTTGGCCAATTGGGGCTTTGATCAGAGGTCCAGGACCATCAGTGGTCCCACAAATGATCCTAGTGAGAAACAACAGTAGCCTTTGGGGGCTCCCCTTATTTGTAGCAGCAGTTTGGAGTGCTCTACAACTGCTCGGGGGTGGGTGGACACAACAGCTTTTGACAATAGGCCCACCCAGATCTGGTGCTAGCACTCAAAATGACCACATTGTGCTTGGGTAAAATGTCCCATGTGGCAAGCATGCAAAGCAGTTATCTGTAGGATCTCTGACTCTCTGAATATCATTCTCGCATCCATGGCAAAAAAAAGGATGGGGTGGTGTGATGAAAATGCTTGGTGTGCCTCGTGGCTGAGGTCTTCTGCATATTCAGCTATGCTGATTTTTTGTTCACTCTGCAGTGGAACATTTTGGGTAGCAACCATGTGTTAAGAGGTTGTCTTCTTAGGAGCACTGAAATACAAAGACTACTTGACATATTTGCTTCCTAGAGAAACCTGCAAAAAAGCTGCACTCAGACCTGTTTTTGCAATCAGGACTTATTCTATGGTATAAGCGCCACTGGAGTGGAGGAACAAAGTGGAAATCACTTCCATCTGTAACTCAGACCCAATTTGTGCATTATATCAATAACATGGCACCCAGTTTCCCATGACATCTTCCATTGTTGCTGTTCTGTGCCATTTTCCTGATAAAATTCAATCTCCCCAGGCCACTGTTTGCATCACAACCGAAAAAAATACACATACCTGCAATAATATATATATGAAAATTACAGGTAGATGATCCCTTATCCAGACATCTAAAATCCAGACTATTCTGAAATCCAGACATTTTTGTCCATAATGTTTTTAAAAGCTTTCTGTAGAAAGGTCTTGTGCTCATTCCCATAAAAATGTAAAGGTTTCCCCACAACCGAATGGTCTAGTTGTGACCACCTGTAGGGGGTGGTGCTCATCTCCATTTCTAAGCTGAAGAGCCAGTGTTTGTCCTAGGACAAGCTTCCATGGTCATGTGGTCGGCATGACTATATGCCAAGGCACATGGAACACCATTGTCTTCTCCCTGAAGACATAAGACATAAGAAATTTATTTGTCATTACACTCACAACTGGGTGCAACGAAATGAGGTGCTCTTCCCCAAGGTAAAACTGGACAACACCAAAACTAAAATATGCACAATCAACCATACAACAATCACTTATACAAATATAAATACCCCATTGCTCCCAGCAATTTAAATTCCACAAAAACTTATGACCCCGCATTTAAACTCAATACTGCACTTGGGTAAAAACTGTTTCTGAATCTGCTCGTCCTTGCTTTCAATACCCTAAATCTCCTTCTCGATGGTAATAGTTCAAAGAGCTGATGTCCCGGATGAGAGGAGTCTTTCAATATATTAGATATCTTCCTCTTGCACCTATTTTTATACAGTTCTTCCAAAGAGGGGAGTAAACAGCCAATGATGTTTTGGGCCGTCTTGATCACCCTTTGAATTGCCTTTTTCTCTGCCACTGTGCAGCTCGTGTACCATACACAGAGACAGTAGGAAGTGGTACCTATTTATCTACTCGCAGATTGGCAACAGCTGGAACAACCAACAGGACAACCACAACACTCTGTTCTGTGGTCTCAAACTGCCAACCTTCTAGTGAACAGCTCGGCAGTTTAACCCGCAATGCCACCACATCCCTTGGGCTCATTCCCATATACAGGCAATAAGCTTTAATCTCTGCTCTGTAGTTGCTGCCTATACAATCACTGTTGAAAAATGTCAAAGAGGCCAGCAGACACCCAAAAGGGTCCCAGTGAAAAAAGCAAGAGGAAGCATTTCTCATTATATGTATGCAATTATTCCAAAATCCAGACAAATCTGAAATCCAAACATCTTCATGTCCCAAGCAGTCCAGATAAGAGATAATCAACCAGTACTACACAAATAGATTGAATGATGTGGTTTCTTCTTATGCAGATAACACTTGGCCCCGGACAGAGTGGGATGAAACTGCTTGAGAGTGCAACCCTAGCCTGTAGTTAGGCCAGCACAGTTAGGCCAGCAAAGTTTGGCCAGCACAAGAGCTACCATAAAGCGCGTTTGGACCACTCTCAGAGTCAGGGAGGATGGCGGAGGGAGGACGTCTGTGTGCTGGCCTCTCTGACTCCGAGAGCGGTCCAAACATTCTTTATGGTGTCCCTTGTGCCAGCCAAACTTTGCTGACCTCACTGTGCCAGCCTAACTCCAGGTTAGGATTGAGCTCTCAATCACCTGAACCATATGGCTCCTTCATCCCTGTTACAAATTAAGCACAGGAAGAAACTGTGGGGAACTGGCTCCCATCATGCGTGTACTTTGGGTACACACGCCAGGACACTCCAGAGCCTGAAGAGAGTTGAAAGAGAGCCTCTATAATTTCATATATAAATCAATACATATTTAACTCACTACATAAATTCAATTTTATCTCCAGTCAATCATGTAAAACCATGCTTATGAATCCAATGAGATAAAATGAGAAGAGAGCCAACAGCTCCTGGCATGACTAAGGAATCTTGACATGTCTCAGGGACAAGTGACTACATAAACAGTAGGTGACCAATATATAAACGGACTTGAACACAGCAGAAGGTTATACAAGAGACTGACATTTGGGGGAGGTGTATCTGTTGTAATGTGGATTACAGCGCCACCTACAGGCAGTATATATTGTCAAGAAGGCAGTATATATTGTCTGGTTACCTGAGACACCTTTCCTGCTCTCTGTGGTGCCTATAGAAAGTGTGTCCACTGAATAACGCCCTTTCACATGTTCCTGCCTCTCTTTCTCTGACCACAGAAGGAGAAGCATCTATGTTACTGAGCTCTGTTCTCAATGGCAACAGCCATTGCTAAACAGCACCAAGGCCCTTACTTCTGCACACAGAGAACAGCGATGGGCTTCTCTGTGCCTTAAGACAGAGAAGCGTCTGACATTCCAAATGGTCATGTATCACCCTGCAGCAGTGCCCCCATGGTCTGTAGAGCTGGCTAGATGGCTGTGTGAGGGTGAAGCAGCAGCGCAGCCCAGGCTGGGAAGGCTGCTGGGGCTTCACAGCAGCATGAGCAGCCTGCCGTCACAGCCTGGTGCCCAACCTGATGGCACTGTAGGCTTGCCCCTTCTTTCGCAGGAGCTGGGGACAATGACGCAGCCAGAAGGGGAGCTTGCACCAGCGCCCAGCTTCAAATGGAGCTGGGTGGCAAGCAGCCACAAGCTCCAAGTGCAGGCCTCAGGGGTGAGAAGCCTCAGCCATCTCCCACCAGTCCCTCAACCAGAGAGGGCAGAAGAGCCTGTCCCATCCAGGACTCAGGTCAAGTCTGCACACAGGGGCTCTGCATGGCAGCCCATTTCCCAACAAAGGGGGCAGAAGCCCTCCAAGCCGAAGGAGCCCCGGAGCTGAGGCTCCAGTGCCTCAGGCTTGTTTCATGAGGACTTCCATATCTTATTTAAAGCAGCAGCTATGGGAGGCAGGTAAGTGTATAGGATTGGGAGCACAGTAGGCAGGCAGGTGTACTAAACTCCCTTCATCCATACTTCAGTCTCAATGACACTCCCTCTCCAAGAGGTTGCTATTAGCTTTGCAAAAGAGACTCTCCTTAAGAGCCTCTGACAGCTTTCCCCCTAAGGAAAAGCTCTCCCCCTATGAGAGCTTCCCTCCCAAACCATAACAGCTTCAGAGTGTTGGAAAAGAGGGTTCTGGGGTTTACAGCAAGCAGAGTAAGTGCAATAGTGCACTTTTCCTGTGAGAAGCTAGTTTGCTGCTATTAACAAGCACATCAACAAGCGGAGGCAGTTAGTTCCAGTTGCACATATCTTGTGAAGTATCAGAGGCTCCTAATACTTCTGGACCAGAGAACCTATAGCTGTTCTCTCTCTCTCTCTCTCTCTCTCTCTCTCTCTCTCTCTCTCTCTCT
>JAJKFI010000003.1:12797284-12811090 GCA_029204185.1 Lerista edwardsae | reverse complement strand
AGAGAGAGAGAGAGAGAGAGAGAGAGAGAGAGAGAATAGGGATTATCAGCCACCAACCAACAAGAAACAGAACTGGCATATTATGGCTTGCTTTCTACCTGGGCTGCTATTTTTCAATTAAAAGAAACAAACAAACAAGTGTAACAATGTATATGTAAGGGGGTATTATGGCCCGGCATTTGGCTGTTCCCACAAGCAACTTGGCCAGGCACCAGGAGGTCTTGGGTTGGTTCAAGCATCAGAATTACCCCAGTTTAAGAGTGCAATGATTTGCAGTGATTTTATCAGGCATTTCTAGTAGAGGCAGGTGGAAATTCTTGCTCCTGCATAGAATAATACTAAGCACTGCTGCTCTTCTTCCTTGAAAATGGGGAAGGAAATGGAAGAGTGGAAGAAGAAACGCGGAGGAGAAGCAAACTGTGGGCGACAGCTTCTCCAATGCTCTCACCCACCATTCTCCTCTTCTCCATAATCCCCTTCCACTCTATTTTTGTTTTCAAGGAGGAAAAGTGCTTGGACACACACACACACACACACACACACACACATGCACGCATGCACGCATGCACGCACGTGCACGCACACACACACACACACACCAATCTACTGCCTGAGACGCTGGCCTTAGTCAGCCCCATGGATGGGCTGGTCCTGCACAGTTCTGCACAGTATTCCTTACCAGTAGCGCGTGGACACACACACACCAAGCCAGCAGTATTCATTATTACAAAAATTCACAACCCCTCTACACAACTGAGAGAGCAATCCTAACCTGGAGTTAGGCCAGCACAGTTAGGCCAGCAAAGTTTGGCTGGCTCAAGGGCCACTGTAAACTGCGTTTGGACCACTCTTGGAGTCAGGGAGGATGGCGCACGTCTGTGTGCTGGCCTCTCTGACTCCAAGTCCTCTCTGACTTTACGGTGTCCCTTGTGCCAGCCAAACCTTGCTGGCCTAACTGTGCCAACCTAACTCCAGGTTAGAATTGTGCCCCAAGGCATATGCTAGAAAAAGAAAATCAGAATTAATATTTGTATTTAATACAGAACATCTTGCTTCCCTCTGGTTATTCGTTGCAGAGACATTATACAGAGCACAAAGCAGGGCAAACAAATGAACTTTTGAAAGAAACCCAATACATTTCAGTCTTCCTGAAACTGAATATGTGATTTATTTATTAACAAGAGTACATGTTTTCTATTGCCGTTCCTTTACTGTTGGATGTAATTTGTTGTTTCATTTTTGTGCCTTCAAAATGTTCATTGAGGTCTCCGTATTATGTATCATATTCTACAGGTACACCATGACCGACTCAAGCTTTTCAAATATCCTAGCCTTAAGCAAATGTGATTTACCTGCAATGGAAGCTCTGTTGGAATGGAAGTCTTCTAGACTGTGCACAACAAATGCACAATTCATTAATTGTGTGGACCCTCGCCCTTCTAAGAATGGTTTACTCAAATAACAGCATCCCTTCAAATAGTAAGCTTTTTTTAAGGTTAACATGGACATTGAAAGAAAAGTAGCCTGGATCATTTTGCAAAAAACACTCTTGTCTTCTTTTGCTTAAAAATTATGTTCTTGCATGTATTTTCTTATGTATGCTATTATGTACAGCAGCTGAGATCATGTAAAAACTTGAGTAGAACAAGAAAGTAGTAAAATTAATCTAAGGAGGAACCATAATCACAACTCATCCTCGCAAGACAACTGACAAAGCAATCAAAA
This sequence comes from Lerista edwardsae, assembly GCA_029204185.1. Lineage (NCBI taxonomy): Eukaryota > Metazoa > Chordata > Lepidosauria > Squamata > Scincidae > Lerista > Lerista edwardsae. Next base: position 12,809,365 of record JAJKFI010000003.1, on the reverse strand, counting down.
CGTATCCACGTTTAGCAAAAAGTTAAACCATGGGTTTCCTTTTTTTTTTATTGTGCATACAAGGGTTATAATTGAATGAGAACATAAATTGCATTGAAGCTGTGTGTAAAACAATGGGGAGAAATGTAGAGAGAGGAGAGATGCAAGAGGGAAATGAGGGGAATAACATTTAAGTTTGTGCAAATCAGGAAATCAGTAAACGAAGCAAAAGAAATAAGAAGCCAGCAGAAATCAGAAGAGACAAGGAAACAAATAGATAAAAAGGAAATTGAAAAATGCTCAGGGGCTCAGAAATGCTTTCAAAACTGTGAAAGGAAAAAGCCACGTATTTTTACGAAGAATGCACTTTCGAAGTGTAGTAGAATTTAGTTACGGATCAGCCAATGGGCCGCCCAGGAACAGAGGAGGAGGCGGAGGAGATGGTCACCCCTCCGCTGTTTCCCTATCCCCATATGCCGTTCTGCTCTGCCCCCACGCCATGCCAGGCTCCATTTCAGAGTCATCCAATGGCAAGGGCAGATGGGAAGACTGAAACCGCTCACCTCTCCGCAAGGCAAGGCACCTTGTCTCTGCCCTCCTCCCACCCCAGGAGCTGACAGAGGAGCTGGCAAAATAACTGGCACAGATTTGAAGAGGCCCATGGGCAGTCCAGAGCCCTTAGCCAGGCAAAGGGGATGAACAGCCTCCCAAGGTGCCTCCTACAGCTGCCACGTCACCCATAGGATGCAGCCGTAGCCATTTTGCTGCCACTGCTCCTACAGGGCCTGGCACTATAGGATTGGACTGCCCAACTGCAATGCTATATACCCTTTCCTGGGCACTCAATCCCATTGATGTTACTGTGTGTTGAACCTTGTATCCAGGCCTGTTATGTGTTGATTTTTACACCTGGGGAAAAAGCAAGGCATGGTTCCTGCAATTAAGGGAATGCAGCACACCTGTGTTACGAGGCTGCGTGACAGATAGCATGCAAGCTAGATCATGACTCAGCACTGTGCTGATTGATAGGCAGTGATATAAAGTTAGGCCACCGGTGCCTGTACAATTGTGGGTTGTTCGTGGTTGAACGAGGAAGTGCTGTCGGTGTGTTTTGTGTTGCTCTATTTGCTGTTCTGCTTGATTTTGCCATGTATCTGACCTTAGACCATTTTGCTGACCATTCTGTATTGCCTGCTCCTGCTACCTGAAATACAAGTCTCTGCAAGAAGTAATGCTGTGTCCTACTTCCTTTCTGGCACTTCCACATCCCTGAGCAGCTTCTGCTATGCGGACTACTCTGCTACAGGCCTCTCTGGCCCTCTTCAGTCCAATGAGCCTGATCCTGTGCCTTACTTCTGAGTAGACACATAGGATTGCAAGTCCAGGCATGCATCAGGTACTACATCCCAAAAGCATCTGGGGGGGGGCATGGACTACTAAAATGGGGGGAATCAGGAGCTCCTTTCTTGAACAAGCACAGATAATTTCTGCTTATGACGCACAACACCTGAATACATCCACACATTTCATGGCTTAAAACCAGTGATACGTAGTCACCGGGGGTACGTAGGGGTACGCGAGTACCGGTTTCTAGAATTACAGCTGGCCCCGCCCATTCGCCCGCCCACTCGTCGACTCCGCCCTCTGCAACGTTTGAATTTCCTGCATGTTTGAGTTGCCTGCATGTTCTCAGAGCCAGCCAGGCAGGCAGGCAGCGAGCAGAGCCTTTCCTTTCCTTGCCACTGAAAAATGAGTTGCTCTGGGGTTTTAACATGATGCCAGGTCTCCTTAACATGTTCTGGGGGTGCTGTGGAATACTGTTGCAACTGTTGGGTCAGTTTAAAATTGTCGGTGGCCTCAAAAAGGGCTTTTTTCATGTCACTTCCTGCCACGACATCACTTCTGGCTTATGACATCACTTCCGGTGGGCGGGTCCCGACACGTGCCAATCAAAAGTGAGTACCTGTTCTTAAATCATTTAGATGACACCACTGCTTAAAACATAAATGTCCTGTTACAATGACTCTATTATAGGTAGAGGTGTTCATTTCCAGTAAAATATGGTTACAGCCCAGAATTTAGTGAACACGTTAGGCTTACTTTTGAGTAAAATAAATAACACCATTTTCAAACACCTCTACTTCTAGGAAAAAGAAACAAATCACCCAAATACATGTTAAATGTTGGGATAATTTAAAGAACGCTTACTTCTTTCTTTTAATGAAGAATGACAAGCAAGACATTTTATCAATAAAAGTCTGTTGGGGGAGGGGGGAGGTGTATAATCCTTTCCCTGCCACACATTTTCTTACTCCAATTCACCAGTTGCTTTGTCCCACTAACTCTTCCCCTAGTGGGGATCCAAATGCATGTTTATCCTCATGGATCCATATTTGCAACCCTACAGGGGACAAGGGGATTGGAAAGATGAGATGATCGTCTATCTGACCAGCCACAGGGCTTAGCCACCACCAAGAGCACAGAAGGAAGCTTTGACAAGGAATACTGTCACTGTTTAATTCCTACTGAAATGTCATTCAGCATTTCAAACACAAGTCTACAAAATGGCCTAAAGCACCTCTCGGCTTTGATGCTTGACATGTGAGGTTTGCGATTACATCAGTGCCAAGCTGCAGCTGACACATTTTTCAATTTGCTTCTTGTCTGTTTGTTGATTCTAACACCTCTGGCCTGAAGGGCATTGCCCTTGTTAATTAACTGACAGCCCAGGCCTAACCCGCACTGGGAACAGACAGGCCAGTTGGCCTGCGCTGTATTCAGCTCAGGTTAGGAGGCAGCTGGAGGTCACATCAGGGTAAGGGGCAGTGGTGTCATTCAAATGATTTAGGAACAGGAACTCACTTTTGATTGGCACTTGTCGGGAACCCGGAACCAGCCATGGAGCCCGTTAGGATCCGGAACACCCGTTCTGGTCCGTTCCCCCTGAATGACATCACTGCCTTCGCCCCCCTAGGAATCCGGAGTCGCTCCCTTTAACCCTCTGTCAGCCAACCAAGAAGAAAAGCTCTTTGCAGAGGAATTGGGAGGGGGGAGGGGGGAGAGTGAAGTGGGCGGAGTCAGCCCTAATTTTAACTAGTGGAACTGAGTTCCCCCGCATTCCCCCTGCATGACATCACTGGTAAGGGGATATTTTCCCATTACCACGGGAAAAGCAGCAGCCACCCCTATGGGGCTATGCAGATCTAAGTCAGTGAAATCGCCAGCAAATCCATGCAGCCCATATAGGGCAGACCGGGCCGGGGCTGAGGGTTAGGATCTGGCCTAAGTGCCAAATACTGGTTCCACCCCCTTCCCTGGGCCAGTCAGCCCATGGACCCACCCTCCCCCATCCCCTTCCACCTTTGCCCTCCCCAACCCCCCACAGCACCAGCCTCGCTAGGTCTGTGCTCCCCCCACTCACAGGGCTGGTGTGGAAGCCAGATTTGGCCCCCGACTGCTTGCGCAGGCCTGGTTTGTGGCCTCCCAGAGTGGCACAGACGTCTCTGATGGCACATTTGCTACACTGTTCGGCCTGTGCAAGGGACTTTTGCCAGCCTAAACATTCATTAGGATTGCATCCTGAGCTGTACACACAAACAAAAAACAGATTTTTTTAAACATGTAACATTATGTGTCATAGGTTTTATGATATAGGTTTCTTGAACCTTCTAATCTGTCAACCATATTCCTTGGAATACTTTGTGCTTGTCATACATTTTCAAATAAGATTGTTCTTTGCTGGCTCTGGGAAAGCTCCAATGTCTTTAAATAGTCTGGAGTAAGGAGAATTTACCACTTCCCCAAGGCTTTTGGCTTGTGATTCCTACAGGAGGAAGTCAGACATGGATTCTGAAGTGGCTGCTGCATGCCAAGGCATTTGCTTTCCAGACAGAGAATCTGCATTCATACTGCTTCCTCCCCGCATGGAATGTCACCCTGTCTTCGTTCATAGAGCTTCCAACTGCAAGGAAGAGCAACCAAACAAAAAGGCACATTTACACATTTAGCAGTGGAAATATGTTCACTGCAGTTGTTGCTAGAGAGAACTTGGCTAACCATTTTCCATACTCTCTTTAAGGGCTTAATAGAAGCATCTAGATCGCCTCTGCTGGCAAAAGGACATTGGACTAGACAGAACTTTGATCCAATCTAGGCAAGAGAGCCCTCTTACTTGCTGCTATTTCACTACACAAAACAGCTAAATTGAATTTCAATCCAGATTTTTCTTTCTTTTTCCGCACATAAGCAGAGAAAATGTTTCTGTTCCATGTGCTGTTTTAAGGCCCAAGAAATCCTAAAGAATATTTGCAGCAGTATGGATTTGTTCAAATCCCAAGTAGAAAACACCGCACTGGCTGCAGGAAGTCTGTGGAGACTAATGAAAGTGTGAAAAGGGGGAGATGAAGAACAGCCTGGCTCCAGAAACAGTAACAATGCTGATTTAAAAACAAGCACTTGGGAACAGTTGTGACTTGACAAATCAGACCACAAGTTTATCTAATATAGGACAGCACTCTTTTTCTGATCAGGGATAGCTACTTGATGATCACAAGCAGGGCATGATTGAGATAATGTTCCCTTCTTGTATGTTGTAATCAGAGGGGGTTCCATTGTTGCAATCACAGCTAATAGCCCTTAATAGACCTAGAGCCTAACCCTATACTTCCTTCCCCACCCCTCGCTAGTGCAGCTGTGTTAAAAAGGAGCATGCTCTATCTAGTGAGGAGAGGGCAGATTGCGAGGATTCAGAGGGGCAAAGAAATTTAAATGCCCTAGCCCCTCCAAAAACCTTACACTTGGCAATAGTCTCCTTTACTTGACCTGCACCAGCTCTTTATTGATTTTTCACATTTTTAGATCACCTTCCTCCAAGATGCTCAGGTGGTGTACATAGTTATTCCCCTCCTTTTGTCCTCACAACAATCCTGCGAGGTAGGTGAGGCTGAGCGATAGTGACTGGCCTAAGGAGAGAAAGGGGGCAGGGAGGCTGCTGACAGAAGGGAAAGGATCCAGGATGCGCCATTGCCTCCTTCCCATCTCCATCCTGTTCTCCAACCCTCCCCCTCCAATCATCCAGTTATCTTTGTTTTGGGGGAAATGAATTTTCTTAAAAATCTGGCATTTTCATATTTTTTGTTCAAGTTACATCTTACATAAATTACATTTTAGTCCCAGAATTTTAGGCAATCTTTTTTTCAGCGGACAGGGCCCAATCCTGTCCTTTCCCTCCTCCCACTGATGCAGTGATGCCAAAATGGCTTGTGCTGCATCCTACAAGGGGACAGTCACAGTGGTCTTCTCTGAGTAAAGGAATCAACTGTAAGCCTCCATGGTGTAGAGGGAACTATTCATGCTAGTGAAATTGCTGGCTCAGGTCCACATGAACCAGTGCCATGGGATAGAGTTCAAGAAGGGGGCTAGGACTCAGTAGTCACCACTGCCGTCTAATCTGCCCCCTTCCTGGACTTAATCTGTCCTTCCCGTTCCACTCTTCCTTCACCTCCATCGTCACCCCATTCTGCCCTACCCCCCCTTTTCACTGCAAGACTGCCACTGACAACAGGGGCCCTATGTTTCTTTCTCCCCTAGCTCAGTGATTCTCAAATGTTTTGTACCAGGACCCACTTTTTAAAATGGCACTCATGTCGGGACCCACCAGAAGTGATGTCACAGCCAGAAGTGACATAATCAAACAAGAAGTGCCATAACTGCGACATTATTAAATGACAGTCCTGGAATGTAAACTGGCATTCTTGGATTGCAGTAATTGCACAACCAGGAAAGCAAGATTAGGTCAAATGTAATATGTAAATGCACTGAACTGAAAAGAAAAAATTAAAAACACCTCACTTGAAAATTCAAACTATTTGTTAACTCACAAAAAGAATATAGCAAGAGTAAGGGCTGCAGCTTCCAAGATGGCTGCTCTCAGCTTTCCACGACCCACCTGACATGTTGCGACCCACCAAGTGGGCCCCGACCCACAGTTTGAGAAACACTGTCATACCTAATGTTCAGTAAAAAAAGAAGAGGAGATATGATAGTGTTATCTATTGGGTTCCATGCAAAAGAAACTCAGACAAGGCAAGTGCAGCTTAAACGTTTATTGCAACAGACAACAGTTAGAACTGAACTGAACTGAAGGCAACAGCCCAACCCCTGTATAATGTTAACCCCACCCCATATAGCTCAGGGCTCCTGATTGGAGGGGTGATTATCTCAACCCCTCCAGCTCTCTTGTTCAGGCTTAACCCCTGGCTAACCTCCTGCATGCATAACAGATAGGTTATACATTTCACTGCTTATGCTCTGCTTCAGCCAGTTAAGTGGAGCCAGGATGGAGAAACTCAGAGCATCATGCTACACCTGTTTTACTACACATTATGGGACGAGAAGTAGATGGGAGGGTTGTTTTCAGTGGCAGCCATGCATTTCCCATAACATCTGGTTCTGTCTGGACTCAAGAATATTGAAGTGTAAGATGCAGAAGGAAAAAGAGAAAGTAAGAGAAAGAAAGAAAACCAAAGAATAAAATTGAAACAATTCCCAAAGACCAGTGTTTAGCTTATAACCTAAAACAAAAATGTCATCATGCCTTAGGAACTGTGGTATCTTCAGTATTTGGTACTGGATGTCATGGAAAATGTTACCATACTGGGGGGGGGGGAATAGGAGCATTTTACTCCTATCCTAGTTATCCAGTAGCTGTCTAGGCACCATGGTTCTGTTTAATAACAGAAACTGTCAGAGTAACATAAGCACCAGCCCCAAATAGATCACAAGGAGAAATTGCATGTGCTTTCAGCCTAAAGAAAACGTTCTCAACATTCTAATGTTCCCAGAGACATTACATGAAGCAAGAGTGATTTTGTTGACTATATATCAGTAGGGAAGAGGCACCCTGTAAACTATCCAGCAGATTTATAAGGCCCTATTTGTGTGAGTCATAGACAGCCGCTGATCAAGACAGATTAATCAGTCTTTAATATGGCATGGATGCAGTGCTGGACTAGCTCCCCCTGTGTGAGCAGTAGTGACACTCTCCATGACAGTATAATGCTTTTGACAGCTTCCTTTGAGGCACTGAAAGCAAAGACAGAATTGTCTGCCTCTTGTTTTTGCTGAAGAATTCCACTTCGGGGACAAGAACTGTACCTACAAGTGGGAAGTTCCAAAGTATTCTTAATGGTCTTCGTAAAAGAGGAATGCTATTGTGCTGTAAAATGGCACAACATTTCTAGTTAGGGCACAATTCTAATTAGCTCTTGTGCTGGCAGAGCATGCATGGGGGGAGATTCACTTGGCAGTGGGTCTCCACAAAGGTCAGAGGCAGCGGTGGCATAGCTAAGGTGGGGTTGTGGCAGAGTGGTAGTTTTAAGCCATCTCCTCTGAGGGAGGTTACAGCTCTCAACCTTAGTCGCACAGCAAACACTACCAAATCAGATACCTTATTTGCCATCAGCTCCATACGGCTCCCAACGGAGGAGCCATTTTCAGAAGCAAAGGTGGCATATGCATGGGGGAGGGTGACAGTGCAGGTACAGGGGTGCCAAGCTGCTCTGTGACATCAACCAGCCCTGGTGCTATCAAAGCCTGGCAACACAACAGAGAGGCAGCATGAGGGCACTCTTATTTTGAATGCCTGACTCTTCCTAGTTAAGGAGACTGACTGACCATGCTTTTTCCAAAATCAAATCCTGTTGTTCACTTCAGTGAAGAGGTCTTTCCACGATGATAGATATTTGGCAGACTATTAAAAATGAAAAATGAAATGGTTGACTCAGGCAGACTATTTAAAGCAAATAGTTAACGGAAGCCAACAGACAAGGCTTTTTGCTCTTCTGATTTTATTTGATCTCGCATTAAATTGCCTTTTGGGTAAAGCTGAGGAAAGCTAGCCTGAATCTATTTTGTTTTTATCTTATTCATCTCGTCTGTGAAGTATAAAAGAGATTCATCAGTATCAAAACAAGTGGAAATGATGAGCACAGTGAACACAAGGAGTCTCAACTGCTTCATCCAGATAAAGGCCCGCGGAGAAAACCTCTCCGCAGGGAGATGAACACAAGTCAACACACCATTCCTGAAAGACACAAAGGCATTGTATTTAGACTGAACAACACTTTATCAAGCACACATATTTAGATGAATTACATTTGGAGCAATAGAACACTTTATTAATACGTCACCATTTCCCCACTGACAATGAGTGTCAAGCTTTCCTTTGATTCACTCTTCATTTAAGCATTGGTTTACTTTATATAAAACCAGTCCAAAGTACCATTGTAACGCTGAAAACAAGGCTGCCATTAACAAAGACACATACGCACACACACGCACACACATAGATTGACTTCTTCCATACTACCCCTTAAAATTTCGGAACACCTTTCTATGTCCTAAGTGACATCATCACAGGATATCGCCTCTCAAGAGTGCAATCCTAACCTGGAGAATTAGCCAGCAAAGCCAGCAAAGTTTGGCCAGCACAAGGGCCACCATAAAGCATGTTTGGACTACTCTCGGAGTCAGGGAGGATGGGTGTCAAAGGCAGGTTCGAGGAAGGCAACACTCTTTACTACCAGCCCAGATCAATGCCGGACTATCAACCCTTCCTCTGAGCCTGCCTGGAGTACAAACTAATCGGGTAGCGTCCTGGATTTAGCCAGCACCCAGTTAATCCCCCAACAGCGATACCAACTGTACTCCCAGATAGGTTCAACAAGTAAAATTTTATTTTAAAAGTTAGCAGATTCAAACTTGGTTACAAAACAGCAGAGTATATCAGCACAGTAAAAGCAAAACAACAAAACTAAGTACATGCTACACTTATAAACTTTTAACACAGACTTGACTAAATACTTCCCTTAGCTGGATGTTCCTCTTTGCGCAAAGTCAGCTCAAAACACTCCAAATAGCATGTCTGAAACAGTCCCCATCCAGGGGCTGAATGAAACCCACCCGTTCCTTAAAGATTCTTATAGAACTCGAGCCAAACACAGGTTTCTTTGATTCTTACTCTGCTTAACATCAGAAGGTCTCATCAGGAGATTTACTGCAGCTGGTTGGCATTTTTAGGGCGGGCCATCTGGTCATCCGGCCTTGGGAGATCTATCCTCCCTTCCCTTTCCCACCATCTCCTGATAACAACCTGACCAAATGTTAACACCTCCTGAACCGATTGTTTTATGAACCCTGCTTTCTTCCTCCCAGCCTGCCCAGCTCCATCCAAGATGGAGTCAGGCCTGCACATTTCCCCTAGTCCTTCACAATGGGTAAATCTGTGTGCTGACCTCTCTGGCTCCAAGAGTGGTCCAAACATACTTTACGGTGTCCCCTGTGCTTTGCTGGCTTAGTTTATACCGGCCCAACTCAGTTTAGGATTGTGCCCTCAGTGTGTTACAGGATAATATAGTTCATATCATAATGTAGACCAAACTTCAGAAGAGAAACGTACATTCTCCCCAGTGTAGGTTTTACATTTACATTACAAATTTATGGTTTACTAGCTGGTTGTGACCCGGCGTTGCCCGGGGGACAAAGTCTCCTGAGGTTCTAGTAGGAGACGGAATGAATTAGGCCCCCCCCCCACAGTATTCCTGTGGAGATCGTCAGGAATATGTGTACTAGGCGTGGCGCACAGCGTCCCAGGCGTTCTAGAGTGAGGGAGAAGCATACCCGGAGGCAGGCAAATATCCATAAACAGTATGAAGTAGTTAGATCCAGGTGGAAATATAACACTCCTCACTCAAATAAGAAAGCATTGATGACCCTGAATCCGAAATGCACACTATCACAGTGGAAGGAATCAGGAAGGAGGCACACAATCAACTAAGACAGAGAACTGAAACTGTCACACTTACCGAACAATGTCTGCAGGTAATGTGGAGGGATAGCATTGAAGTATGAGAAACAGGAGCAGCCGGCCAGTGAGCTCTACGTAAATATGTCCATCTCAGACCCGACTGGGTGGTGGAATTGTCTGGAACCTGCTCTTTCCAGCCTGGGCAACTCAGGGGCTGGGAAGAAGTTTCAGTTTCGTTTTTGAGTGTCTCAGCTCAGCTACTGCAGTCCTACCACATGACCTGCAAAATCGTTTGTGACCACAGGGTGGCAGCAGACGTCCACTCCAATGCAATCCCCTTGTTTCTTGACACGCTGGGCCCCCTCCCCGAAAAACCGGGGGCTTTAGGGGGGTCTGAACCCCGCAGTGTTTGTCGCCAGGCCTCAGGTTACGTGCGTGCCGAGTTTGGTGCTGTTCGGTCAAGGTGTTGAGGACCCTATGCAGAACATACATACACACAAACACATCCACGCGCATACCCACACACCCACACACCCACGTCCGTTTTTATATATATAGATGGAAAGGCAGATCTAAGAGTCATGTGTGAAAATGCAAATATATGCACTTCAATTGGTGAAGGGCAAAAACACAGAAGGGAATCAAAATGAGGGAATTTATGCTTATTGATAAGCTTCTGGGTACACAGATAGGTAAACTCCCCCACTTTTGCCATTCCCACTTGCAGGCAGCAAAAATGAAGGAGCATTTGGGTCATTTTCAACAGATCCACAAAGGACAGCAACATGATCAGGGACAGAGCCTACTGGGGGTGGCAGTGGTGGCTTTCCAGTGGCTGCCAGTTGCCATTTTTTTCTCCAGAATGCCCCTGAGACCCGAGATTCATGATATAGCTTTATTCCAAGAGCACATGATGGGAGGTCACAACCACTGGCTGGAGGACCACTCTACAAAGCTGTTGATTGTGATAAAGAAGAGAAAGCTTATGGAAAGATGCACTAGTTATGTACATAAGAATAACCCTGTTGGATCAGGCCAAAGGCCCATCTAGTCCAGCACCCTGTCCCCACAGTGGCCCAGCCAATGGTCTCTGGGTAGCCTGTAAACAGGAAATGAAGACAATAGCTTTCTTCTTACTTTGCTCCCCTGAAACGCATATTCAGAAGCATAGCAAATCCCCATTATGAATAGTAGCTAGAGATCAATTTGGTCCAGTGATTGATTTAGAATTTCTCTAATCCCCTTTTAAAGGCCTCTGGACTCAACTACTGATCCTCCAAAAAAAATGAGCTAATGTTTCTCCTCTGAGAACTTTCAGCTCAGTCCTATTTGGCAGGGGGGGGGGAGCATTATTTTAAAAAATGAAAACAAGGAAGGGTCAAATAGTAGGGTGGGCATGCACATGGAAGGGCATTGTGACACATCACTGTCTATATTTAGTACAGGTTTGCTTCAACTCTATCACGTTTTTCTTCCGACTAGTGTACAACTCCCTTTTGCCACAATATAAGGGTGGGTAATATGACATTTGATATTTTATGGCATTTAATAACCACAGCTCAATGACAACGGCATACTTCATGCAGGTTCAGTTCTTGGCATCTACAGTTTAAAAAGATATCAGACATTGGCAAGCCACTGCCACATTCATGTATGGGTCCCTTCATAAATATCTACCCTTTCCCCAAAACATCATCATTTTTTTTATGGTCAGTGCTCATTAGAGGTTAACAACCCCATTATATTCTGCTCTGAAAAGTTGTGATGGAAATTGATTCTGCAGTCCATCTCAAGACATTCATAGAAAAGCTTGGAATGCTTCACAATGCATGTAGGCAGCTCAGGATTCACCTGCTAACAGCAGAATCCCACTTAGAAGTAAGTCCTCCTGAGTTCAATGGGCCTTATTCCCTGGTAAATTAGCATACGATAACCTCTGCACACTTCCCAGAAAGAAGATCCATTAAACTCAGTGAGGTCTACTTCTGAATAGACATGCATAGGATTGTAGTAGGCCCTGTGTATACATACTTGGTAGCAAGAGCCAGTGAAATAAATGGGACGTACTTCTGAGTAGACATACACAGGGTTGTGTTGTGAGAAACACCTTTAAAGTGTTGATGCTCTTATAGTTTGCAGGAAAAGAGCAACTCTCCCTAGCAGAACATCCCCACTACCGTGTTTTCTGATATTGTTTTATGTGTCTAAATTTAGAGCCTGTTTGGAAGAAAGAGTCTTCTTCTTCTTCTTCTTCTTCTTCTTCTTCTTCTTCTTCTTCTTCTTCTTCTTCTTCTTCT
>JAJKFI010000003.1:12779461-12797274 GCA_029204185.1 Lerista edwardsae | reverse complement strand
CTTCTTCTTCTTCTTCTTCTTCTTCTTCTTCTTCTTCTTCTTCTTCTATCACATTTTTAACTTTGTCATTGAAAAATAGTATATTGATTAAAAAAAAAACCCATAACATCATAACAAACAGTAACTTGCACAACAGAGGCCATGGATCAGACATTAAAAGGTCGAGCACAATCAAGGGCTGCCAGTCCATTGGTGCAATGCAGATTTCCCAATTACAACACCTTTCCTGGAGCAGATCAGAACTGGCCAGAAAGTAGTAGCAGGTCCTGGATCCATGCTAAAAGTGCTTCTCTTTGCTAGAAACTGTGTGCTGGCCTTCAGCCATGGGAAGTTATATCCCAGTCATGCTGTTACCGTTGCTTCTGTATTTCTATATTTCTAGACCAAGGCCAGAAAGCAGCAGGTCCTGGGTCCACTCCAGAAATGCTTGTCTCTCAACTGGAAGCTGGATTCCAGCTGGATTGTTGGTTGTGAATTCTGGCCCATCACTAATTTTGACTGAGTTTCTGTGTGTAGAAAATGAGTGATGATGAGCTTGAAAGTTTTTATCAAACTACTGTAGTTTGATAACAAGGTCCTTCAAGGCTGTGTACCACCATGGACTATTTAATTAGCAAAGAATGTTCCACTAACTTAAAAAAAACCAAACAAATGACAAAAACTATGTGATTCTGTTATTTTTCTCTGCTATGTGAATTCAGATGGAAGAGTAAGAATCACCACTAAACTTGTCATGGCACCGACTCAGAGCGCAATCCTAACCTGGAGTTAGGCCGGCACAGTTAGGCTGGCACAAGGGCTACCATAAAGTATGTTTAGCCCACTCTCAGAGTCCACTGTTTGGACCACAGATGTGCGCCATCCTCCCTGACTCCAAGAGTTGTCCAAACGCACTTTACTGTGGCCCTTGTGCCAGCCAAACTTAGCTGTCTTAATGTGCAGGCCTAACTCCAAGTTATGATTGCACCCTCAGTCACAATGCCCAGGTCATTGTCCTAAACACCAGGCAGTTTCCCAACACACAGCTTGAAATTCAAGGATTCAAGAAAGAGCCTCCTTCTTGTGTTCATCAAGCCAACGGGCTCCACAGATCAGAGTGAATGCCCAAGTCACCCTTTGAAATATTAAGCCCCTATTCACACAGCCTACTCAAAGTCCTCTTTCCTAGAAAGAGTTTCCCATAAATTATGGTTTTCAACAGGACTTGGGTTTGTTCTTCAACTTCTCTGCAGTAGTTATTAGAAACAGAACTTGGATGAGCAGTCTGTTTTTTTCCTTTCTATTGCCATTCACTTAGGAAGATATGTTCAGCTCTCCAGATGTTCATATAGGGCATGAAACATTGCTATGTGTGTTTGGGGAGGACAAAGGGGAAAACATTATGGAGTTGGGGGACAGTTTGAACCAAAAAGCCAATACTTAAGCCATCCCAGAATAGTTCACGCTACTGGAGACCTACATACCATTCTCTGTGTTCAAGAAGGAAATGAAACATCTTCCTTTTTTTCCGTTCTTTGGCTCCCACTTGTGTTCCCATGGCTGGACTTGATCACAGGTAATCTGAAAAGTGGTTTGGACATGCAATTTAAGTTGGTTCTGTCTCTTTATCCAAAAGCAAGCAGCACATTTTTACTTTGGTGGTGAAATTCAAGAGGCACTGACAATGTCTAAGGCTGCAACCCTATCCGCACTTACCTGAGGGTAAGCCCCATTGACTATAATTGGACTTACTTCTGAGCAGACATGCTTAGGATTGGGCCCTATGATGTTCTTGATAAATGGCAAATCCCACAGTTCTAATTTAAGTTCAGGAGGGGGTTGGACACAGAAGGGCATGATGTGCTGCTCCATACCTGTTGAGACCGATAACAATTCCACCGATGAACATACGAAGCTGCCTCTTACTGAATGAGACCAATGAGACCAAAAATGTTGGCCTTTACTGAAGAAACTTTCCATGGTCTCCAGCCAGAATTTTTTCCCACAACCCTGTGACCCAGCATCCCTTTTCACAGCAAAATCCTATACAAATCTACTCAGAAGTAAGTCCCTTTGTGTTCCATAGTGCTTACTCCCTGGAAAGTGTGCATGAGATTGCAGCCTTAATATGCAGAGACCAAACTTGTGTGTGGGTCTGCAAATGACCTGCACGTCCTTGTCTTGCTTGCCTGCTTTTCGTCTTAAGTGGGATCGCATTCTCTCCTACCAACTGCTGTGACAGAGGAGAAATGTCACCGTATCTCCAAGGGAGCTTCCTAGCCTTCCACTTTAACAGGGTGACTGTTGAGGACCACATGGTTGTTCTGTTCTGCTAGAAGTGGGGCGGATTTGCATGTCCCATTCTCCATGAATGTTAGTAAGATTATTCAGCAAAGATCTGCCAGTCCCCTGATCATCATCCTCTTTTTTTAAAAAAAGTACAGCATGCAAAGATTCAGAGTACCAATGCACATTTAAAAGTTCATCTGCGCACTGAAAGCTTTCATCGGCAGAGCCACCTCTGCAGACTTTTACCTACCACCACCTTTCCTGTTTTGCTTGGATGACATTCATTTTAGAAAATGTCAACTGCCACCCATGTCAGCATCTGCTCACTCATGTGATAACCATTACATTTAGAGGAACACGATTTCAGCCATTTGGAATTATAATGGCTGTGACATTGAGAACAAGAGCTATTGTGATTAATGTCAGCCCACACACGAGTACAATGCCATTTCATGTGGTACTGGGGGAGAGTGACCTGATGAGACAGAACTTTGCATTCCTACTGCTTACTTTAGAAGTATTTTTTGTCAGAATAGACGAAAGAAGAGTCTGGTTTCAATAACAAATCCAATGCATATTGCATAACGCACAATCCGAAGTCCGCAATCCGAACCTGGAGTTAGGCCGGCGCAGTTAGGCCAGCAAAGTTTGACCAGCGCAAGGGCTAGCCTACCTGTGTTGGCCACAATTCTCTAGGTTAGAATTGTGCCCTGAGTTGTGGCACAACTAGAATGGCCCATTGCTGAAGACTTGGTAGAATGTAGTAGGAGTTGACAAAACTATGATTAAATGACCCCATTCATTCATTGAAAGAAGCTCCAGCAAAAGATGGCCAATCCCTCACCAGCTCTCTGAAGTTTTTACTGAAGTGTCCCATAGGTCTCTATCATAGTGTAAAGTTGCTGGCAATGACTTGTGCATGCATAAGGGAAAGCTTCTGCACTATGCTGATAACATACTTTTAGGCATCATTTTTCATTCAGCCCAGGTCAAAAACTAGACTCTGCATGACACTTGAAGCTCTTCTCAGTCTCTACATTCCATCATAATGCGCTACAAGATAACCCCTGGTGCGATGTCATGAACATCTCTGCTTGGCATTGCTGCCTGTCAGTAGCGAGGAAGTGCACAATGTGAGGACATTGCTTCAGGTGGTATATATGGCAGTAAGCATGCTAGAAAGAGGGAAGAAAGAGACATGGAATGGTAGCTACTCTGTAAAATGGAGGTCCACCTCAATGCCCGCTGCGTCTCTGCTTATGTATTTATATCCCACCTTTATACCCCACTTTCTTATGCCAGAGCACATGCTCAAGGAACACCTTCAGAATAAATACGCTATCTATCTATTTGGGGGGGGAGGGATGGATGGATGGATGGATGGATGGATGGATGGATGGATGGATGGCAACCAATAAGGGCAATATAACTAGAGGACAGACAATCACTCAAATGTAAGATGAAATAGAAAAGTTTTGAGTCCTTGCCTGGCACTTGAAGGAAATCCCCTCAGATTAACTAAGAGATGGGGTTGGAATGTATGGGAGAAGGTGGTCCCTCAGATAACCTGGCCCCAGACGATGAAGGGCTTCAAAGGGCTTATCCAGTGTTGGTCAACAGTGAGCTACTATGTGTGAGCAATCTAAAAAACTCTCCCTTGCATTCGGCTAATAAAAACTCATTCCGTTTAGGAACTGGCTAAACCTAAGAGATACGGCTCCATCTGGCAGAACAGGTCAATAATGTCATGTGTATTTGTGAGAATGAGAACAATCTGTCTATATTAGGAATAACCTAGCAGAATTGCAGAAGTTTCTGATGTGTCCCTCTCTAATGCTTGCCATTAATAAAACTAGATATCCCATGATTCCATCTGTGCTTTGACAGTGTCCTACATTACCACTATATTTTGAGTGCAATGATAATTCTTATGGGGATGTCTAACTAATCCAGGATTATTTTTGCCCTAGAAGGCTCTGTCTGAGGCACATTCTGCTACACAGAATGTGTTATTTTCTAGACTACAATATACTATGTCTTCACAAGAATGAAATCCTTTACTGGAATAATGGGCGTTTGTAATTGCTCCCAGGGAGAGATACCTGCTGGCTGCACCTAACAAGCACAAGTGAAAGAGTTTAATTCTGTCCTCATTTCTAGCACCAGTACAAAATGCTTTGTGGGAGCTTGCAGTCACGTGGCTGAAGCTGTGAAGTTAAATAACATAACAATGAATGTTCTGTCCTATATCTTCAGAGTACAGCATCTTTACCTCGTTTACATGAGATGTTACCAAGAAACAGAGCAATCCTAGGCATGTCTACTCAGAAGTCAGTCCCATTGTGTTCAATGAAGTTTACTCCCAAATACAGGCATGCCCTGGTATCATGATATCCGGGAGCCTGGCCCTTCCAGAATGCTCCCAGGGATCGTGGAATGATGGCCCTCCTGGCCACCAGCAACCTCCAGTGGCCCAGGAGGCATTACCTTAGCCCAACCAGTAGTGTAGCCCAGAGTCAAGACTGGATTCAGCTAACCCCCGCTCCCAGCACACGAGGCACACCATGGAGTAAAATATAATGATTTATTAAAACTACAGGTTACAGCATAGAGGCTTAATAACGCTTTGAAATACTTTCAAAGCAGGCCAAAGCATGGCATAACTACATGATGCTTAATGCAAAATAAGAAAACACCTATCTCCTAGTCTAATTACATTCTACCTATCACTCACCCGGCAGAGGACAGAACCAGGTGTGATGAGGGCAAGATGGTCTCTCCTCACAAGACTCAAAAGTCTGAGTCTTTGTTCATGCTTTCCCAGCCCCCGTTGTCAGCCAGAGGCAAAACAGCTCCTGGTACAGAGAAGATGTCCTTGGGAGGTTTTCCGGCTAGAGGCCCCCCCTATCTCACCCTGGCCGGTTGAGCCAGACAAAACAGCCTCCAGGAGAAAATTTTCTCACTGCCAGGGTCTGGGGGGGGGGGAGAGGCATAGGCCTCAAAATGGAGCCGAGCTGGGCCTGTTTCCCTGCTGTTCACGACACCTGGTATCCACTGGAGTTCCATTCCAGACCCCACCATGGATAACTGAAACTGTGGATACCGAAACCGTGGATACCACGTGGTATCAGTGGGTCCCGGGGCATGCCTGTAAGCTTTTTTTTAAGGATGCAGCCTAAAAAATGTGAAATCAGCTAAATAGAGCCTTAACTGAAGCTGCAGGATATTAAGAGCAACAAACTTTAAATCTCTTGGTATTATTAAAGCATTAAATTCAAGATACAGGCAGTTCAGCTAAGGATTAGACTTTAGCTGCAGTCCTGAGCCTGCTGGATTGGATGTAGCTTTCACTGAAATCACTAGGGTTGTATTTCCAAGTAGGAGCACTGAGGATTGGGCCACACGTATGGTTGGGAGTGAAAATTATACAGAGATAAAATGAGAACCCACTGTAATGATCCAGCTGACAGTGTTTGCCACGAGGCAAAGGAGGTAATGGACCAAATGTTACTGGTGAGAGTTCTTCAGTATTGACTCTTCATTGACGTTCCACTGGCATAACGTGCTTTACGGCAATTGCAAACATGACAAGGTTGTGCATGTAATGCTGGCCAGGGAACCAGCTGGAGCAGAAAAATAGTGCAGGGTGGAATGGGGCAGAGGGAGGGCAGGGTGAGTGGAACTGGGATGAGATAGGGTGTGGAGAAGGGTGGCAGCAATGCCTGCCGGATCCTAATCCCCTTCCCAGGCCGTGCATGGAGTTACAGTAATTAGGATTGGGCTGCCAATTTGGCATCAAGCTTCAAAGTCCCCTGTTACAGACTGATAATATGTCTTGTTTATTTATGTGCATACTAGCGTTTTGGTACCCAGCGTTGCCCGGGTAGTTATGTATCCCAAGATTCTATTACACACGAAATTACCAAATTACCAGTCAGCTCAGCCAATCATTCCAGGCGTTCCAACGGGGCATGGCAGACATTTTGTTTCGCACCCTTTCTTGCCCCCCCATGTTGAGGGGCCCCCAAACCTGGACTCCAACAGCGTGGGGAGTGTCACCCAGATCCCAACATCCCTCTCCCAGATCCCAACATCCCAGATCCCAACATCCCAGATCCATTCCGCAGGACTTCTGTTCAGCAGCTGTTCAACACTTTAAAGACTTCAGGTGCTGGAAAGGTTATACTCTGCATGTCATAATCAGAGTGACATAAGCAATGACATCATAATAGATTGCCTCAGGACACCACATATCAGCTGAAGTATACAGACACACACACCCACATACATACGTTCAGGCCCCCCTCATGCCCCCTGTGAGAGCGCGAGGGGGGCCTGACCCCCGCAGCGTTTGTCGCCAGGCTGCAAGGTGTCTGCATGCCGAGTTTGGTGTTGATCGGTCCAGGCATTGTGGAGCCTATGCGACGCACACACACACACACACATCCTTTTTATATATATTTAGATATAGATTTTAAAGATTTGTATCTCACCTTTCCTTTGCAGGAACAAATGCTCAAGATGGCTAACAATGTAGAATCAAAAATGAACTATAAATGATATATAAAACAATTTTACAAAAGAAAAAAGGGGGCAATAAAAATTTTAGAGGAGGGCAAACTACAAAAACCAAGCTATAGAGACGTAGGGGACAGACAACAACAGACAGACAATGCCATATCACGCAAACGCAAGATGGAACAAAAACGTTTTGAGACCCTGCTGAAAGGCCATGAGGGAGGGGAGTGGTTCAAACATACTTTACAATGGCCCTTGTGCTAACCAAACTTTGCTGACTTAGCTTACGCCGGCCTAACTCAGTTTAGGATTGCACCCTTAGAGTCTAACAGCGCAATCCTATGCATCGCTTAGTGCCGGCGCTGCGCTCTTGCGCCGGCCAAACGCTGTCACGAACGTGCCGTAAAGCGCGTCCACGTCAGCGCTATGGCGTTCGGCTGGCACAAGCAGCAGTGCCAACATTCGGGCGCCGCCGCAACTGTCAGCAGCGCCGGCCGTGCGCCAGTTGAGCGCCAGCATCACTCGGTTGGTGCAAGGCCTCCGCGAGGGCATTCCAGAGGCGTTCTGAGGGTGTAACTGGGTGGCGCAGTGGGCGGAGACAGCGGTTATGACACTGTTGTGATGCAGGACGGCTGTAGTGCCATATCCTAACGCTGGTTCCCGGCCATGGCGGCCCCAATTCAGGCCACTCCCATGCACGTTCCTCTGCGCCTGCTATTTTGCTGGTGGAGATCCGAGCAGGCCCATAGGGGTGACTGGGGCTTACGCGGATGCAAGGGGCAAACCTTGCTGCTGCTGCCTCCGAATGGGCCTGTGGATATGGCCCTGCTATGTCAGCCTTACTAGGCCGGCATAAGGTAAGATTGTGCTCTGTTATTTATCAGCACAAGCCTGTTCAGTTTGTTAGTGATAAGGCTATAAAGAGGTGCATGCTGTGTCCCCATGTTGTCAACATGACAGTTGGTTCTGCTCTGCCCCTCCCTCCAGAACACATACCTGAATGTTTTTGGCTGGTCTTATCTCTGTATATCAGCTCTTCACAGAGCCACTCTCAATTTATCCCGTGGAGGGTTTTCTCAGCTTGTCAAATGGCACAAATATTATGCTGTTCTTAGGGGTATGTACTTCTGACGTCTTCGGTCACCCGCTGAGCTCAGGAGAAAGGTACCTATTAGAGTGGCAGGTCGCTAGCTTTCTTTTGTGTGCGCCTCATCTTTCATTATCTTCTCAGGGAGATTTCATGCCACATGATACTCAGGGATAGGGAACCGGGGAGAAGAGGGATACTGAAGTACAAAGCAGGCATGAAAGAAATATGCATCCCAATTTGCTACCCAAATACACATCAGATGGAGAAAGGAAATGTATGCTGTGTTAACGAGGATGCACACGTCTTTATCTATTACACAGTTACAATAGTCCTCATTTTTGTTTATAGTGCTTAGGATGACCCTGCCATATTTCGTACGGATAGGTGACAACATAACTTCAACAAACAAAACAGCAAAAAAGAGAGGGTACCTGTCTTGAATTGATTCCTATATACAATGCTTAATTGGTGAAAAATTGTTTGACTTTGTGGTCTTGCCCACAAGACTCAAGAGAAAGTGTTTCAGCACTTCCCAAGCAATGGGCAGAGATCTATCTATGGGTCACAGTAGCTCCATAATTGTTTCCTGAAGCAGCAGGCAATGCAACGTGAGAGTGAGGAAGCACAAGAAGTTAAGAAAAGAGGCAGGCAGTTAGTCCATGCTCTTCTACAAGCAGCTTCACATTGCAATTGATTCCAGGTATGGATTCTTCCGATGTCAACCATCAGCTGAATTGTCCACTTCGAATGGACAAGCCACTTATAAGGATGGGTGAAGCAGCCACTTTGAGTACAGGGTGAAGCTGCAAATTGGGATGCACCTACCCAGCACTTTTGCCAGGCTGCCTCCTGGCTGGACCTTCCAGGCTGTCCCACTAGCCACCATTGCAATCTTCTTCCCATCCACTCCCTTTTTGGGAAGTATGGTAGTGGCTAGGTCGGAGGATCAGGAGGTAGGGGCCACCACCACTAAAATCTTTTTTCCCATTGCCTTCCCATATGGGAAAGCGAGTCCAAGGGGAAAGGATTGCTGCTATGGCCACTACCTTCTTTTCCTTCTGCTTCCCATGGCCACCATATCTTTATTCCACTGTACTGTTTCCCTTTCAAACAAGCCATGGTGGACAGGGAGTGGAAGTCCTTTGCACAACGACAGTGGCAGCTGGGCAGCTCAGTGGCAGGAGTGGCTGGAGGGATGTGGTGCATGCAAATTCACAAGGAAGGAGTCAAGAGCCTGGGTGGGGCATCAAAGAGGCATTCCACTTGGCTGGGGCAGGAATATAGAATAGCTTCATATGATCATGGGAGAAGGTTTTTCCCAATATTCACCTTTCCTTTAAGTACAGTAGTCCCCTGTGGAAAGCAACGAGTCATTAACAACTCATGGGGTGACATCACATTGAGAGCACAATCCTAACCTGCAGTTAGGCTGGCACAATTAGGCCAGCAAGGTTTGCTAGCACAAGGGCCACCCTGAAGCCCATTTGGACCACTCTTGGAGTCAGGGAGGATGGCTCATGTCCGTGTGCTGGCATTTCTGACTCCGAGAGTGGTCCAAATAACTTTACAGTATCCCTTGTGCCAGCCAAACTTTGCTGGCCTAACTGTGCCGGCCTAACTCCAGGTTAGGATTGTGCTCTGAGACATTTACTAGGCAGACTTATTTGTATGGGGTGATTTGCCACTGCCTTCCCCAGTCATCTCTACTTTACCCCCAGCAAACTGGGTACTCATTTTACCAACCTAAGAAGACTAGAAGGGTGAATTGACCTTGAGTCGGCTACCTGTGAAACCAACTTCCGCTGGGATCAAACTCAGGTTAGGGGGACAGCTTCTGACTGCAATATTGCAGCCTACCACTCCGCACCACATGAGGCTCAAACATTTGGTATATATCTTATTGTATTCCTGTCTTGTCTTGCACAAAGATTTTGGCCCTAACTTGCATGCAGATGATTTCATCACGCATTAGGCAAGCAAAAAGACATTCAAACTGAATTTTTCACACATTAATGTCTTCCATGAGGTTAGTCCAAAAAGTCGTCTCACCATAGAAAAAGACAGTAATGGGAACGCCATGTGTTGGTTTACCCCTGCTAACTGGGCAAGAGACACTTTTCCAAGTGGTGTTCCTCTTTTTTTAGCAGCGGGAGAGTAATTGCCCCTCTTTATCCCAGTGCAGTGTGTTTTCTAGTGGCTATTGCTGTTGGGGTACTGCTTTTTTTTTTTAGATTGTGAGCCCTTTTGGCACAGGGAGTCATTTATTATTATTATTATTATTATTATTATTATTATTATTATTATTATTATTATTATTTGCCTGTAAACCCCGTTGTGAACTTCATGTTGAAAAGCGGTATATAAATACTTTTTGATTGATTGGTTGGTTGGTTGGTTGTACTTTAGGGTACAGCAGTACCCTAATAGGCCCTAATCTCACATTGTTCGTTCCAAAGTGTTACGTTTGGGACCAGTTCAGATTCAGCCCAGTGGCAACTATGCACAATTGGGACAAGGATATGGAAACGTCATTTGGATAGTGATGTGATGGATGTTTCCAAAGCTGGGTTCCACCGTGCATAGCTACCTCCTGATGGGACAAATGTCTGAAGCAGTCATCTGATCCACATCTTAAGGTCAGTTTTCACAACTATTTTTAGCTTACAGTCATTCATGTTGGAGTTTCTAGCCAACCTGGATTGTGGCAGCCAAGTCAAAGTTCCAGCATATATACAAGACCTTCATTTTCCATACCATCACAAATGACAGTTTGGAAATTTTTCTGATGGTGTCTTAAAAATAGATCTCCATATGCTATGGAATGTTTTCCTGATGCACGCAAATTCAGTCCAGGTTGATTTGATCCAGCATGAATAAAAAAAAAACTCCCAATGGTGATGGAGCAAAGCAGACCTAAGAGACCATATTTTCTAGACTATAAAATATTCTCCAGGCTTGGGGGGGGATAAATTATTATCATATAGTAAATCTACAAACAGAGATTTGTGCCTATATTATTGATATTGATAATATCGATATTTATATATAGTTATACAGACCCTTGTGTAACTAAGAGCCTTAGTGCCGGCCAAACTTTGCTGGCCTATTTGTGCTGGCCTAACTGCAGGTTAGGATTGTGCTCTCAATGTGACACCACCCCATGAGTCAGTAATGACTTGGTGCTTTTTACAGAGCTTTTTACTTTACTTATAGCAAAGGTGAGTAGTGGGGAAAACTTTGAGATTATGCTCTCAATGTGACATCACCCCATAAGTCGGTGGGTTCATTTGTGTCATGGTAACTTTTTCCTGCTCTCTCTGGTTCTAGTGGACAGTGCTGGGAGCCCGGGGTGGGCAGATAGGATCCAGGGAAGAGGCAGTATTGATAATGGGGTACCCAGCCTCACACTTTATGGGCACTTTATTTGCATTTTCACATGCGAAGGATATGCTGTATCATTGAACTACAGCCCCTTGCTAAAACAGGAGTAGGATATGAATCTATGCCTTGCTTTGATGACTAGACATGTTGATGCATAGCTGTAGTTGAAAAGCAACCCATAGGATCCTAGCACACTGCAGTCTACACTAAGATTTTAGATTAATTCTTAAATGGAAGTGCCTTCGGTGTCCCTGGGTGGCACCTAAAGCAGCCCTGGATGAACACAAAGCCAGCTTTCGTGCACAAAAGTGCAATGCAATTTTATGTCATCATTCTCAGCTCTTACCCATGCTGGCAAACTCTTTGATTGCCTTGTTAGACGCCCCAGGTTTATAACATCATTTGATGAGAAGTTCTGATGCAAAGACTTTTGCCAAGTTTTTTAATTATATTGATTCAGAAGCACCTACCTCCCCTGAGTCTTAATTTGAATTTCACATCTACACAGGCAGAAAGTATAATTTCTAACAGCTCAAGGAACCACACCGCATTTTGGGACCAAAAAAAAATGTAGAATGATAGCTGAGTCTGCCTGAAACGCACAGATTCTCTCTCATTTATTTTATATTTATGATGCTGCTCATATCCATGAATGAAAGTGAACAAGGCTTGTGGGAAGGGGGATCAAATGTAACAGACTAGAGAAAATGTCTGTGCTGCCAACATTTACAAATAGTTTGATGTCTGCGGATACTGCTAAAGGCTCATTGGGTAGCGCTTAATCAACAGTTACTGCTCTGCAGCTTGCGTCTCCCCCAGTGTAATACTTATTCATATCTATAACACACAACTACATCATACCATGACAGTTGTCAGAATTTTCCCAAAAGAATTGTGGGAATTATAGTTTATGAAGGGCCTTTCTTTGAGATCTGAGCCCTCCACACAGAACCACACTTTTCTGGGTCTCTTGGGGAGACAAGATCCACCTGAAGCCTGCAGGACAACAGACTTCAAAGCCAAGCCTGACCAAGGAGTCATCAACATATCTTCATTAGCCGCCTTCAGCAATCCACCGGAAAGGGATTGGAGATGACTAGCAAGACTACAAACAGCAACATGAAGCAGCTATGCAACATCAGTCGAGGAAAGGGGAATATTCTTGGATCCCAGAATATCAACCGTGGCAGGCAATACCCCTTACCTGCAATCATTCACAAATAGCAAATGAAGCCATAATACATTGTTTGCCTGTTGTCAGAATTTGACCCATATAACTCTTTCCAAGAGTGTGTCCTCTTTCCAAGCAAGGAAGCCTTTGGCTCCGCCTCCAATAAGGTGGCCTAGCTTGCTATAGCCCTGGAAGCACTGGTGTTAACCAATGCATTTACTTCTCATGGCAGCTGCCACATTCCGGTGCCACCTCTCCCTGCCCCATCACCCCCTCATTCTACCCTCCATTGCTCCCATTCCACCTCTCTCCACCCCATCTGCTTTGGCAGGTCCAGGAGGATCCTCCAACATGTGCAAGAAGACTCCAGCCTTCCCACTGGCTCTCCAGTAGTCCATGACTCTGCACGCTTTCAGAGTGGTTTTCATGAACTGCGGTAAGGTAGTTAATGCCGGTGGAATGCTTGTTCCACTAAAGCCCAATAGGACTGGGCTGTCAATCTCTTAGCCCCTACATTACATTAGTTCAAGATCCATCAACATGAATTTACATGAATCAAAGTCCAGTTGAATTTGACAGGAATTATATAGAAGTGCTTTCAGGGGGAGGGGAGGAATAGGAGCATAAATGCCATTCACAATGATGCATACACAAATGTATTCTGGCTGCTCTTAGTAAACTGGCTGTTGTGTACAATGACCGCACAGTGTCTCCCACCTATCAAAATCTTTGGCTTGCGTGTAAACAGCAAGAGAGAAGAAGGAGAGGCCTTTGACTCCCAATCGTATTCCAAGTACAAGAACAAACTTGGCCAACCTGGTTTACTCTTTAGCGGACAGATGGAGGAGCCATTTGGGCTTAGCATTAAAGTGTAATTGCAGAAGGCTGTACTTCCAGCATCCCGGCAACACAGGCTGCTGGCAAGTGATGGATCGAGAATAGCTGGAGTCTCAGTGGGAACACAAACCTGTGGCATTTTAGACAATCTGGAGCCTTCACTGCCTTTTGATGTAATAAGCCATACACAGGAAAATGTGCCCAAAATGCCACTTACTCTCTCCCCCACCCCACCCCATGCATTCACCTTCCAATTCCTAGATTCCAATTAATCATAGATAGCTGAGGGGGAGGAGGGGTTATATAGATAATGACTATTTCTCTGCTTTCCACAGGGCTGCTGATTCGGTTTAATGACTCCTGACATTTCAACCACTGCCTAGCGAGCTCGCTCACATTTTCACAGTAATAAAGCAAACAAACAGCCGATCATCCTGACAGCAAAGGTTGCTTATTCATTGGTTGTGCTATAGCCTGAAACACAATAGGTGAAAAAGCCTCCAGACTAATCAGGGTGTGGGAAACCAGAGAGTTTAATCCCCTGGTGAAACCTGCCAATGGCAGACTAATGTGGAAGGATCATTGTCAGGCAGCAAAGGAGGTTCCTCAGCATCCCTGTTATCCAATATGTTCCTTCGCAGGGTGCATTTCTTAAGCAGAATGAGCCAAAATTAATGGTGCCTTTATACCAAGTTGTCCCCTTGGCTATTAACATTCCAGCAGGAGAGCCCTGCCCCAAGATGATGGAACATCTTTGGAGAGCGAAACGGACAGTGGTGAATTTGGTGCTGGGCAAAGCAGCCAGGAGATTGTTGAAATCAGCAGTTCGGAATGCAGGTAATGGCGCAAACTGCGGCTCAAGGGACGGAAGAAAAGGATTAATGACCACCAAGTCCCGGTCTCTTTCCCTGAAATGCCAAACCACCGCACCAGTTATCCATCAAGGAAGCAAAATACATTAGCAGATTGATTGGGTTTGATACAGTGGTAGCCAGCTAGACTTCGGAATACTCTTTAAAAACAATTTTTACTGTGCGATGCTGGAGAAAGCCAACAAATAATAAACCTGTCACAGTGCTCACCAAGTGCTCGTAAATACAAAAGCTGCTGTTTTCTGCCGAGCAGCTGCAAAAAGAACCTTATTTCAGTGCTGGAAAAAATGGTCAATACTGTTTTCGCATTTGATATCCGTCCCAATTTTGTCTGGGCTTGCTTTCTCCCTTTCGCCCAGAGACGGCATCATGATCATTGGAGGATCTGCATGGTGGAAAGCATTTTCTTCTGGCCCACCTTGCACATGCAAAACATCATTATGACAAATCATGTGGGGTCTGGACCAGACCCAAGGCTTGTCTTGTCCAGCATTCTGTGGACATTGGTGACTTGTGAAAATAAAAGAAATGATGGTAGCTTTTATCAGTGCCAATGCACCAGTGGTGTCATCCAAATGATTTAGGAACAGGTACTCACTTTTGATTGGCACGTGCAGTACGCATGCACAGCTGCTGAGCCAACCAGCCGACGGGGCCAGCTTTGAGTGGGCGGGGCCAGCTCAACTTCTAGGAACCGGTACTCACATAGTGGTGCGTAGTGGGTGCATGACATCACTGCGATGCACCACGTATTGGCCTCATGCAGGCATCTGCTTGAGGGGAAGATGGGGACACCCCTAGTTAAATCAGGCCCACCAGCCTCACGACTGAGAAAAAGAGGAAAATGTCAGGCTTACATTAAGTAAAGAAAGCCCCAGGCTGCCACATCTCTGGAATTGTTTTGCTGCTTGTTAATTTCTGTTTTATCTTCTTGTATTTTAATTGTGTTTTAAGGCGCAATCCTAACCAACATTCCAGCCCTGACATAGCTGTGTCAATGGGGCATGTGCTGCATCCTGCAATTGGGGGCGGGGGCAGTCATGGAGGCCTCCTCAAGGTAAGGGAATTTTTGTTCCCCTTACCTCGGAGTTGCATTGCCCTTACTCTGGTTCAGGAAAGTTGGCTCGGATTGCGCCCTTAATTGCTGCCATTCTGAGGTGCCTTGAGTGAGAAAAATGGAGTATAAAAGTGAACTTTCTCCTTCAATGTAAGATAATTTGCCAACTGTGATCAGCTGGGGAGGCGGTTTCTTGCGTATGCCACAGGTCTCTGAAGTTCGATTGGAGGCAAGAAGAGGAAGGGCCTTCTCTGTAGTGGCACCACAGCTATGGAACTCCCCAGTTCGTTAAGAACTGAGCTCTCCCTGTTGGGCTTCAGACTTCTTTAAATTTCAGATTGCTTTAGCTACTTTACGATGATGATTCTGGTTTAGCTGCTGTATTGTGTATTTTACTGTATTTTAACTTGGGTTTTTAAAAATGTTTTTAAATGGGTAAATAATAAATAAACTTTTTTTTAATCGATCAATAAATCTTCTGGCAGAGAATGTCATACATTTATTTATTATGTGAAGTACTTGCTTGTCCTGAAGCAAGACTCAGACTGCATCTGATGTGAAAAGATGCCCTGTGTATGCTCCGTAAGATGTAATTTTAATTGGGGCATTCATAACAAAATGGACAAAAGAGAGACTTCTCACACTGGCTCAGGCCCACGGCTTGCTCTTTCGGTCAGAGTGACCTGATACTCCCTGAGTGTTTGCCCTTCCTGCTTTTATTTGTCATAATTTTTTAAAATCATCGTTGCCCTGTACGGAGACAAGATGTACCGTTGTTCAAAAGACGTTCAGCTTCTATTCAGGCACAGACTAAAGGATGTCTGATTATCACTGCAGTCTTAAGAATGCTTCGAACTTAATGTTCTGAAAACACATAAAGACTCTTACCCACTACCACTTAATTTTGCCAAAAGAAAATGTGGAGGTGAATTTGGAGAAACATCTGAGGAATAGTTAAGGAGGTTTTAGTGCATTGGTTGGGTCATTTGCTGTTTCAAGAGCTTCAGTAAAACTAGTGTGATGTTGCAGAACAGTTGTGCCTATCCCTAAGGTCTTCAACCTTTTTCATGTCATGATCCCAATGAATAAACAACTGAAGTATGGGACTGGGAACCCACCACCAATCCCACCCCCTGATCTGCCCCATCACTGCCCATCCCCTGTCTCCGCCTGTCCCGTTTCCTACTACCTTGCATTTTTACAACAACCCTGTGAGGTGGCAGCCTAAGAAAGGGTGGCCTTAGAAGCTGCAGGGCAAGACGGCAAGAAGAGCCTGTGCAGGATTATATCAAGAACTCAGTTTTGATAAGGCAGTACCATTATTGGATAGTACCAAACCCTCTCTTTCACAAGCTTTGAAAGTTTCCCGCGACCCCCAAAATGAGGCTGTGGGGTCCCGACCCACAGGTTGAAGAACACTATTTTAAACCAATAGTTGGACTGAATGGAACACAAGCATCACGTCTGAATAGGTACTATGTACATGGGGGGTCCCACTTATGATGCTCAACTGCTGGAAAATTTACCAGTTCAGTGGGTTTGTTTTATTTATTTGAAAGTGTTATATCCCGCCTTTCCCATGCCAAAGCAAATGCCCAAGGTGGCTTACAAAGCTCCATAACAAAATGTACAGTATATCACAGCAATATGTAAAATCATTAAAACAGAACAAAACAAGAACCCCAAAACATACACCACCGAGCCATTCTGAACCATTTGGTCCAGAAGGACGCAGTCAAGCCACAACACAGAGCAGGCGCCCACCCGTCGCTACATGTTTGCTGCTCATTTGGAGAGAATGTGCTAATTTCTTGAGACAATGGAATGACCAATGGGTCACATATCTCCAGTAGAAATATCCCTCGATTCACATGGAGCAGTGCACTCAATTAAGCTCCCTTATCAAAGCTACGTTAACAATCATTCTACATGCCAGTCCTGGGGCCTGGCTTTTCAACTCCTTTCCCACTCAACACACATACCCCAAATGTTCCCTTTCAATCCCAGAAGCAACTTCTACTCCTACTCATTCATTAATTTATTAGGACTAAGGAAAAAAAAAAGATTCTCAGAAGGGCTAATTTTTCCGTTCCATCAATCCTTTTTCTTTATGCATTGACACGTTCCATGAATAAAATTTCAGCCATCATCCTATTTATCCAATCTGAGCATGCTATGATTTGCTCGAGACCACCCACTGTTAGGAGCTTGGCTTTGAATATTCAGTTTGTGTGCAAGCTGAGTGCCAGGCTGGCCCATCCATGGGCATCCAAAGGAAGCCTTTGCTGCTAACTGCTAGACAGAAGGCGGGTTAGGACTCTGGATAAAGACCATGAAAGGCCCTCCGTGTAGGCTACCAGCACATCCAATTTCCTCAGAACCTAGAGGAGGACTTCCCAAACTGTTGAGTACCAGGACCCACTTTTAAAAACAACCGTCGATCATGACCCACTAGGCAAAGAAATCTAGACTGAGATCTAGAAAGAAATATGTAATTTATTAATAATAAATTATTAATTAATGATTATTGGGGTCCTATGATCCCAAGGTTGTAGAGACCTTACATATAGGGGTGTGTGTGTGTGTGTGTGTGTGTGTGTGTGTGTGTGTGTGTGTGTG
>JAJKFI010000003.1:12767403-12779451 GCA_029204185.1 Lerista edwardsae | reverse complement strand
GTGTGTGTGTGTGTGTGTGTGTGTGTGTGTGTGTGTGTGTGTGTGTGTGTGTAGACATTTGGTAGACTCTCCCTAGAAATGGATTTCAATGACTGTTTCCCCTAAGTCTTTACAATCATTCCAGGGTACCCAGAAGGCTGAACACAAGATGAATGCAAGATGTGCAGTAAGGGAATTCCAGACCAGACAAAAGGCTGAAACTTTCATGATTGATCTATGCCAGCATGCCAATTACTAGAGAAAATTGGAAAATGTGACATTTTAATAGGAAGCTTACCTCATACCTGCTAACAATTTTATTCTGCAAACTAGGCAAGGGTGATTACAAAGTGTTGGGGTTTTTCCCAATGTTTCAAAAACTTTTTGCAACCCACCAAAAATTGACTCCTGACCCACTGGTGAGTCCCAACCCACAGTTTGGGAGACACTGACCTACAGCAATGACCTTGCCATTTCATCTAACAATGTCCACCATGCTCTGATCAATCATGAAATCTAAAGGAACTCAATACTAAGAACATGCATGCTTTCCATATATATAGAAAAGGTGTGAAGTACCTTTGAGACTTAGGACTTTTCTGTAGTATGACTGTACAAGTAAACAGGGTAGGCCTTTATGGAGTAAGGCCATTGGTGCATCTAGCTCATTCATGTCTTCACAGACTGACAGCAGCTTTCCAGGATTTCAGGCCTATACAGTCAATCCTCTTTATATGCAACCTTGCTATCTGTGAGGAGCAGAATTACTACTTTACCTCATTATCTGCACCTCTGTCCTCATGATCCACTATGCAAAGACCTTCTAAAGGCTGCAGGGACCTTCAGAACGACAAGCACTGACCCCTTTAAAATGGCTGGCAGAAGCATCCACCGGCCTTGTTTAAGGGGTCCATGCTGGTTGCAAGTGCCATTCTGAAGCTTCCTGCAGCCTCTAGAAGGTCTCTGCAGCATTCAGAGATCTTTTGGCATTTCCTGTTATACTCTGTTGGCTTCCTGAGGGTCTCTGCTGGAGTCTTTTGATGGCAGATAAGCAGTGATGTCATCCGGGTGCGCCAGGAACCAGAACGCCCAGATGATTGGCAGCCCTCCGTCCCTATGGCGGAGGCCAGCCACACCTCCCTGCGCCTGGAATCGCTTCATTTCAGAGCGATTCGGACACACAGGAGGGCGTCCTCGGGAGAGGCGGCGCGGCCCGGGCCCATCTGCGGAACTAGCAGAACGGCATACTGGCCCGTTCCACCAGGATGACACCGCTGCAGATAAGGTACCCCATGCACCTAACCCCATTGATCCCATCAGTGATTCATTAACTGCAAATTTGCTATCCGCAAGGATTTCCCAGAACCTAATCCTAGCAGATAATGAAGACTGACTGTAGATGCTTTATCACTAAACTATGGATCCAGCCATCAAAAAGTTTGCTTTTCAACAAAACGTTCACAAAGTGGCTTACAGGCTAATACTAAAAATAAAAATTAAATGGCTCCCTGTCCCCGAAGGGCTCACAATCTAAAGATAATTCAGAACACCACCAGCACCAGCCACTAGAACAGATATTATGCTGGGGTGAACAGGGACAGTTACTCTCCCTCTGCTAAATATAAGAGGAACACCACTTGAAAAAGTGCCCTGTTAGCAGGAGTAAGGTCCAAAGGAAATAACCTACCTATTTCCTACCTATATAGCCTACCTTCATTAGAGGCATGAAGGCCAAGGAAAGCAACATGTTTTTCTCCACAGGACTGCTGCAGTATTCTGGATCTTTCATCTGCACCCTTAAAGGCATTCAAGAGGATTCAAACACGGTCTTCACCGCCCTGCCAGTCCTTGCACCCATCTTTGTCTGCTGTGACAAATAGGACTCCCAGCTCCAGAGGCTCTATGGCTACAACCTCTTTCAGCATCTCTGGGCTTTGAAAGGATGAATCTCCAGGTGAAGGTGAGCAATTCTACACAGCACCCGGGAGGACATAAACCCAGTAAATGCAAGGGGAGCTAAAGGGAATGAATGCCACACACCCATATATATCCCAGTGCCTAGGGAGATTCGACAGGAATGTGTGCAACCCTGAATGTTACTGACTAGTGCAAGCATGAACACTATGCCATTGCTGTAGCAGTAAAGATTAATCTGTCATGAAATGAAAAACAATTGCTTTCTGCAGGGAAAGAAGTCGCCACCATCCTGACAGCCTTGAAAAGCTCTGTCTCTTCATGTGGCTCAGTCTTGCAGGTATTCGTTCCGACTTTGTAAGTTTTGTTTCCAGAGCATAGGAATGCTCCTATGCAGGTTTCAGAGTGCAATTCTAACCTGGAGTTAGGCCAACACAGTTAGGCCAGCAATGTTTGGCTGGCACAAGGACCACCGTAAAGTAAGTTTGGACCACTCTCAGAGTCAGAGAGGCCAGCACACAGACATGCACCACCCCTCTGACTCCAAGAGTGGTCTAAAAGTGCTTTATGGTGTACCTTGTGCCAGCCAAACGTTGCTGGCCAGCTTAGCTCCAGGTTAGGATTGCACCCTCAGTCTCTGTTTTACATGGCACCACCTGATAGTCAAGACACCTTCGCTTCAGCTTCCTTAACTGAAGGAATGGCAAAGGCAAAGGCTGGCAAAGGCTCGAAGCAGTTTCTAAGATGAACAATGCCGAAACCTGCCAAATGTCTGTCTTAACATGAATGTGGGTGAAGAGTAACTGGGATCTAGCTTTACAATTGGAATACATTTGAGGGGAGCAATGGCAGGTCGATTCAGCTCATGCTCTGAACTGGCTCTTCCTTCACACTATGCAAAGCTATTAATCATGGATCTAAGGGAAATGTACAGAGACAGTTGCAAAAAAATTAAACTCAGATGAGCCCATGTTTTAAAAATAGCTCCTGTCTATGTGGCTGATATAATTGTAATACTGCATGCTCGTGATAAATTAAAACTCAGAATATATTACTATAAAGAAAGTAAAAAAAAATATGTAATTCACTCGCAAGAGCGGGCTACCGCTATTAATAAGTTGATTGTAATGTGCTGCGGTTTCATTAATACATTCAGGAAAAAATGCACTTGCAGAATTACGTTCTGCCATTAATCCCAGAGCAATCCATTGTCTTTGGAATAATTTTCCAGCACATATATTAATTTTGCTGTACAAGGTTCCTGTAAAATATGTGAAGTCTATAATGAACCATGAGGAAATACTGCCCTGTCGTCAATGGGTATTCATATCTGTTTCTATAAAACTATTTTTGATTGGGTTTGTTATATATAGCACATATTTAAAGAAGGAAATTGGAAACCCTTAAGGTATATTTCACAACTTTATACATGGTGGCTGAGCCAGGGAACTAGCGCGCTCTGGGAACAACAACAAAACCATCCACCTACCATTTAATGAGGCTCAGCGGAGAAAGACGGGAGTGCAGGAAACATGTGTCAGATCTCCAGAGAACAGTTCAGAAAATGGCACACAAAAAGTGTAGGATATGGTTTCCTTCTTAAGGCTATGATGCTTATGAGCGGAGCTACGACTCTGCCAGTTTTAGTCTCCCCTAGATCAAAAAACATCTGGGTTTTCAGCAGCACTTCCCAGAATTATTGGTTCTTTCCTGTGGTAGGTGAGCCAATTCCCTGTATTGGAAGCTGCCCAGCCTTGGGATAAATGTGCCCAGAAATATCTGAGCCAGCCCCACAGGATCATCCTCTAGAAAACTTCCCAGACTGAAGAAGAGGAAACTGCAGAGTCCTTGAGGGAGTCCCCAAAGTCCTGAGTGAGGCATAAGAGCATACGAACAGGAGAAAAGCCCTACTGGATCAGGCCAAAGGCCCATCTACTTCAGCTTCCTGGGTCTCACAGTGGTCCACCAGATGTCTCAGGGAGCACACAGGACACTTGCTTCTCATTGCCACTCCTTTGCATCTGGCATTTCAAGGTAGCCTCTCTCTAAAATAAGCAGCCTGTAGTCTGTAGTCTCATCATGAGCCTTTAGGCTCATCATGGCCTATAGTCAGTGGTGGCATCTAAATGATTTAAGAACAGGAACTCACTTTTGATTGGCACGTGTCAGGACCCGCCCACCGGAAGTGACGTCATAAGCCGGAGGCTGGCGGAGCCCAGGTCTACCCGCAGTTGGTTCCTAGCCAGCAACGACGTCAGCGATGAGTGGGCGGAGCCAGCCGGTTCTGTACAGCGCCTGGCGCCTACAGAACAGAAAGCAAAGAATTCCCCCCACCCTAATTGCAGCTCCAATAGTGATGGGGACAGTCTCCCAAAGAAGCCTCACACCCAGAGCGCCAGTGAAACACTCTGGACTAGAGAGACAGCGGTGAAAGCCTTTCCTTGGTCTTCGCGGCTAGGCAAGGTGGAGTTATTCAAAATTGCCAGGGAAGTTGAAAATTGGCACAGGGGCAGCAGCCTCGAAGCCGAGGCTGGCTGAGCAGTATGAGGCAGGAACCTGTGGAAGGGGCTGAGGGGTGGCACCACTCTGGACGGCACCCTTGGGCGCTTTCCCACACCAAAGCCCGCTTACGACTGGCACGTCAGGAGGGCAGCTTCAAAAAGCCCCAGCTCCCCTCTGGGGCCCCCCTCGATTCTCCACCGCACCCCCAGGACGCCCCTTCTCCCCAGTGGATTGCAGACTCACCAGAGCGGCTGCTGACTCCACGTGTGTGGCTGGAGGGAGTGAGGAAGGGGGCTGTGCAGGATGGGACTTCCCCACTGCAGCCCTTCCCCCTTCGCCCCCTAGGAATCCGGAGTCGCTCCCTTTAACCCTCTGAGTGCCGGCCAACCAAGAAGAAAAGCTCTTTGCAGAGGAATCGGGAGGGGAGAGGAGGGGGGAAGAGCTGCGGAGTGAAGTGGGCGGAGTCAGCCCTAATTTTAACAAGTGGAACTGAGTTCCCCCGTGTTCCCCCTACATGACATCACTGCCTATAGTCTGTGATGGACTTTTCCACCAGAAATCTGTCCAATCTTTTTTTTTAAAGGCCCCTAGGCCAAATGCCAGCAGTGAGCCAGTCCATGCCACTCAGTCCATGTCATGCTGGGCCAAGCCAGGGGTGAGATTTTCATGATATTCATGCAATAAGGGAGAGGTCATAGTCCAATGGCACAGCCTCTGCTTTGCATGCTTATAGACCCCAGCTTCAATTTCTGGCATTTCCAGAAAGATATAGAAAATCTCCATCTGAAACTTTACCAGGTAGAGAAGACAATCGTGACCAAGATGGGCCAGTGGTCCAGCTCAGTAGAAGACAGTACCTGTGGTCACTTTTAATCCAATTCAATATGCTACTATGAACTGCTGACCGATACAATGCTTCTTTAATGTCCCCACCTGTTCTTTTTATGCTCCTCCTCTCTAAAGATGAATGTGTACTACAGCCAATGCAAGAAAAAATGTTCTAATTCTGCCTCCACAAACACCTCAAAGACAGAGCAGTTTTTCACTGGACTCTTGTCCTGTAAAGGGGGCAAGGCAAGATTGCATCCTGCTTCATGGTTCTGAGGTCTTTAAAGAGAAGGAGGGTTCTCCACCTTTCAGTCTGGTAATCCTAGTCTGATGTGATGCTGAGCTGAGATGGAAAGTGTCACATTTACATCAGAGACGTCATCCAGGCGCGCCAGGAACCGGAACGCCCGGATGATTGGCAGCCCTCCACCTCTATGGCGGAGGCCAGCCACGCCTCCCTGCGCCTTGAATCGCTCCATTTCAGAGCAATTCAGATGCGCGGGAGGGCAGGCGGGACAAGGAGCAGCTCGCCCATCCTCGTGAGAGGTGGCACGGCCCGGGCCCGTCCGCGGAACTAGCCAGGATGACACCGCTGATTTACAACCTTTGAGAGCGCAATCCTAACCTGGAATTAGGCCGGCACAAGTTAGGCCCGCAAAGTTTGGCCGGCACAAGAGACATGTTAAAGTATGTTTGGAGCACTCCTGGAGTCAGAGAGGCCAGCACACAGACATGCGCCATCGTCCCTGACTCTGAGAGTGATCCAAACGCTCTTTACAGTGGCCGTTATGCTGGCCAAACTTTGCTGGCCTAACTTGTGCCGTCCTAACTCCAGGTTAGGATTGTGCGCTGAGTGACATGCCCCCTCCCATTCATTTTCACATCACTTTGCAAAAGGTTGAAAACTTGTGCAAGTGGCCAAGTATTGATGGAGGGGAGGGAACGTGTTCCCATTGTCAAGGCAACTGGGATGATGATCCCTTGCCCCAATATAGTTGTTTGTAGTTAACTAGTTGAGGTTGGGAGTCACATTCTGATATACATCCAAATGCATTTCTCATTGAAAGTAATGAGAGCCTCATTGCAGTGTGGATGGTTAACCTCTGCAGCCAGATGTGCATCACCATTCAAATTATGTTGCAAGTGTTTCAAATAGTCATACATATTTATGTTATGCAGCTAGATTAAAAAGGTAAAGGTTTCCCCACGACCGAATTGTCTAGTTGTGACCGACTGTAGGGGGCGGTGCTCATCTCCGTTTCAAAGCCTGTAGAGCCGGCGTTTTATCCAAGGACAAGCTTTCGTGGTCATGTGGGCGGCATGACTATACGCCTTAGCACACGGAACACCGTTACCTTCCCACTGAAGTGGTCCCTGTTTATCTATTTGCATTTAGGTGCTTCCGAACTGCTAGGTTGGCAGGTTCTGGGACAAGCAATGGGAGCTCACTCCATCGCGCAGTCTTGAACTCCCAACCTTCCGGTCAGAAAGCCCAACAGCAGCGGATTAACCCGCTGCGCCACCATGTCCCCATGCAGATAGATTAGGGTGAAACATTTGCCATGCTGTACCACTAGACCACCAGCACAGCATAGCAAGACAAGAAACATTGATCCAGTTGCTTAGGTATCAGGGATGCATTCCCTCTTTTGACCATCCATGCAGAGAGTGGGCAATGAGAAGACACTGTTTCTTCTCGCTGGTATAATCACATAGCCAATCACATAACCAAATCTAATTATATGGTACCATGGCATCATCATGTTTACTGTGTGATCCCTGATTGGCTAAAATCACACAGTACTTTTTTTTTTTAATCGGAAAATCAGAGACACTGCTGTGTGATTTAAAAAATCATGAAATAAAGAACGATAGAAAAGGTTCAGCAGATCCTTTCACCACAATCAACCAAAATGACAACTTTAATATTTAATATTGAACATTATGGAAGGCCAATTTTGTGTCAGCAGTTGAATCTTCTGCTTGGTTCCAACTAGATATGGAAAAGGTATAATGTGTTCTCTAACCTTTTCTCATATTCCTGCATCTTGTCTCAATTTATCTATAATGTATGTCATTTTGAAGTTGAACTAAAGCAATGTATCTGCTATCCTCTGCCCTGACATTTTTCAAAAGACAATGTGTGCTGTCTAGAAGTCATGAGGTGAAATTCCGATAATCTAGTAAACATTGGCCTGAAGGCATTTTTATATTGTTCTGTAAATATGGCAAACATTTTTTTTTTCCTGAAACTACCCTCCCCACTGCACAGTATGTTGATATTATTGTGGAAAACTGACACAGGGCGCAATCCTAACCAACTTTCCAGCACCAGCGTAAGGGCAATGCCGTTCTATGGCAAGGTAACAAATATTCCCTTAGCTTGAGGAGGCCTCCGTGACTACTATTCTACTGCAGGATGTAGCACATGCTCCATTGGCACCGCTAAGTCAGTGCTGGAAAATTGGTTGGGATTGTGCCCATAAGAGTGTTTCTTTTTAAGATCACCAAGATGTTTTCTTTGTTTTCAGTAGAATATTTCACATACCAGTATACTACGTGACCCCACTTTCCCCTTAGCAGTTTATAACTGCAGGGCAAGGCCCAATGGGACCTTGGAACACTAGTTCTGGCAGCGCAAGGCCCTCAGAGGATTGAGCTTTACTCTCATAGCTGTGAATGGCTCTGAAGGCAAGGCGGTGGGGTCCCGTTACACAGGAGCTCAAGCTCCTGCAAGACAGGCAGTGCAATCCTATTGCGCTTGTTGCATCGACCCCATGTCAAACCGTTGTGCCTGTGCCGAGCCTCTCCCGCATCAGCCGAAGCCAGCTGGCATGAGAGAGGCTCCACGCAGAGGCAGAAGCGGGATTGGTGGCGGGAGGGAGACTGTGGGCGGGGCGAGGGCGGGACATGAATGGGCTTGAGAGGCGGCCATAGGACCACATCATAAACCCATCTGGGAGGCCGTGCAGCCCCGTTTCAGGTCGCGCGGTCTCCTCGGATCTGCGCCTGCTCCCTTGCCGCAGGAAGGCTGCAGCCTCTCCTAAGCAGCGCTAGGATATGGCACTCGCCCGTCAGCCTTGCCAGTCGGGCACTGCTTAGGATTGTGCCCTTAGGGTGCAATCTTAACCTGGAGTTAGGCCAGCACATTTCAGCCAGTGAAGTTTGGCTGGCACAAGGACCACTGTAAGGCGCTTTTGGATCACTCTCGAAGTCAGGGAGGATGGCACATGTCTGTGTGCTGGCCTTTCTGATTCCAAGAGTGGTCCAAATGTTCTTTATGGTGCCCCTTGTGGTCCAAATGTTCTTTATGGTGCCCCTTGTGCCAAACTTTGCAGGACTAAGTGTGCTTGCCTAACTCCAGGTTAAGATTGCACCCTTAGTATTTTTGCCCCTCCATAGGAATGCCACTGCAAGATTCTCCTCATCTGGCAGGACAATGCAGTCTACCAGTTTACCATGTGATTACATGCACACCATTTTAATTACCACATGGTAATGGGTTATTGATATTTATGCATTACTTACTATGGATGGAAGTGAGAACTCTCTTCTCTTTGACATTACCTGGGTTGACTAAGACTTCCGATGACTACTAAGCAGTTGGCAGGATTTGTGCATCTTCTATCATTTTGCCCGGACAATCCTTCAGTTCTGTAAACTGAAAATTGTCAAGACCTCTCTTCCTCTCCTTGCTAAGAAAAGAAAAAAAAGGTCTCTTTAAGCAGTTACTCCTGCCTCTGCATGAACCTGGGAATGCACATCTCACTCCTCTTTGTGTGTGTGTGTGTGTGTGTGTGTGTGTGTGTTATGTTATGTTATGTTATGTGTTGCTTCCAGAAGGTTTTGGAATGCTCCGCACACAATATGTTTAAACTGCCGATATTTTAGATTTAATGATCCAACCAAGCAGAGCATCTCACCAATTCTACCCTTCTGTTGCTCACTTTGCTAGACATGCAAACACTCCCTGTAGACACCAGCTTCCTCCGACTGAACGCTGCAAGCATTTACAGCATGCCCATCAATTGCACCTTTTTCTAAAGGAAACCATTTTGGGGATAAGCTGAAAAAGGAATATGGGAAATCTTCCAGAATCTCATGAGACAATGTAAGGTGAGTGACAGGCCATTATCCATAATCTTTACAGGGGAAACAGAGACGATTACATTTCCTCCAGAGAGTGCAACTGATCAATTCTTTTCTTTTTTTTAAGAAGAAACAGACTAAAGTTACTTCATCCTGCCATGAGGGACTGTTCTGAAACACCAGAGAGACTCTGGATCAATGAAAAAGGGTGTCAAGCAAATTAAGTCTGCATCAAATGTACCATATACCATGCTGGCTAGTCCTCAAATAGCACCATAGAGCAGTGATGGTGAACCTTTTGGGCTCGGTGTGTCAAAACTTAGGAAAATGATTAACTTGACTCTGCTGGTGTGTCAACCCCCCACCCAAACGAAAGAGAAACCATTCTTTATATTCATTTATTTAAACAAAAAATATAGTCCAATCATGTATAAAGAAGCATCAAATAATTACAATAATGAATAATGAATAAAACAAACTCAGTTTTTGTCAGATATTGGTGATTGCTCATGTATTACCCCAAATGTTGTGATGTGT
Source organism: Lerista edwardsae (assembly GCA_029204185.1). Lineage (NCBI taxonomy): Eukaryota > Metazoa > Chordata > Lepidosauria > Squamata > Scincidae > Lerista > Lerista edwardsae. The sequence goes on along the minus strand of JAJKFI010000003.1, from coordinate 12,769,602 downwards.
CACCTTTGACATGCATGTCATAGGTTCACCATCACTGCCATAGAGTGTTGCAAAAGAATAAATGCAGGCAAATGTGCAACATGCATGCTTCATTCTCCCTTGACTATGTGCATACTATTGACTATGTGACTGTGTTGAGGAAGTGGTTCATTGTCCTTCCAGTTGCTTCCAAATCACAAAACCTTAATTTTTCCGCTTCAGTTAGACTTTCTGCAGCTCCTGATTTTCCTGTCTGTCATCCAAAAAGAGGAAGCATCTGAAAAAATAAGCAGATGAGAACGATGGGGGTAGGTGCTCCTCCTGCTTCAGTTCAGAAGCAGGAAAAAGTGAAGAAGGAAAAGTGTAGATATTCCTTCTCATCTTCCCCAACATTCCAGATATGATGGGAAGAAGACATGATTCTTTGTATTTCTTATTCCTTGGAGATATTTCCAGTGACACCACCCAGATCTGAGCCAGCAAACCGTCTCGTCTATTTTACCTGAGGACAACCATCACTGTGTGAGTTTCCTCAGCCATATAATTTAGCAATACGGAGTTCACATAGTAAACCAGGGCATCACCCAGTAAGCCCCTTCTCCATATCTTTCGCAGCTGTCAGTTAGAGCAGGGAAGCCCACTTGCAAATGGTTTGATTTGTGGTGGCTGAAATGTTCATTACAAACACTGCAGCATCACTGTTAGTTCACACATCTGCCTAGGCCTGCATAGCTTGTAACCCACTGACCTGTGTGCAGCCTGATAGCCAAGTATTGGGGCTGGCAAATGTCCCCTTATCCCGAAGAGACCTCCAGCAGCAGAAAATCCCTTGCAGGATGCAGTGGAAGCCGTGTCTGCATCACATCAAGAGATTTAGGTAGGACTGGGCTGTTAGCCTTGTGGACTCCCACACAAGGCTGAGAAGCTGAGAAGCTGGGCGACCACCATTATTGCAGGCTTGCACTCAGTGATGTCATCCAGGCGCGCCAGGAACCAGAACGCCCGGATAATTGGCAGCCCTCCGCCCCTATGGCGGAGGCCAGCCACGCCTCCCTGCGCCTCCCTGTGCCTCGAATCGCTCCATTTCAGAGCGATTCGGATGCGCAGGAGGGCAGGCAGGCCCAGGAGCAGCTCGCCCGTCCTCGGGAGAGGCGGCGCGGCCCGGGCCCGTCCGCGGAACTAGAGGAACGGCGTACCGGGCCGTTCCGCCTGGATGACACCGCTGCTTGCACTAATGTTAGAAGTGAACTCCTTGTATGTAAAAGGTAAAGGTTTCCCCACGACCGAATGGTCTAGTCGTGACCGACTGTAGGGGGCGGTGCTCATCTCTGTTTCAAAGCCTGTAGAGCCAGTGTTTTTGTCCGAGGACAAGCTTCCATGGTCATGTGGCCGGCATGACTATACGCTGTAGCGCATGGAACGCCGTTACCTTCCCACCGAAGTGGTCCCTATTTATCTACTTGCATTTAGGTGCTTTCGAACTGCTAGGTTGGCAGGAGCTGGGACAAGCAACAGGAGCTCACTCCGTCACGCAGTCTTGAACTCCCAACCTTGTGATCAGAAAGCCCAGCAACAGCGGATTGACTCGCTGCGCCACCACTTGTATGTACAGCAACATTAAATACAACATGCTGTAGCTGACTTCTAGGGTCATTTGACTGTTGTTAAGGAGACATCACCACCTGTTGAACATTCCCCAGAAGCACGGTCTGCAATGCTGAAATTGTGTTTGGGACACTCCTATCCATCAGAGGTGCTCAAACACACACGGTCTAATGGCTCTGGTGTCCGATGAGAAGTATCAAACATTCCTTGCTCTTTTGAAATACTGTGTGAAAAATATTTTCAATTAATGGTGATTGCTGTGTTTTCCCCTTCAGGAGGGGAACATGATTTCCTAGAACTGTCAACAGAGCACACCTTAATGAGATAAACTTTTTACTCAGTAACTGAAAGAAAAATGGAGCATGATGAGTTATTTTTTGGGGGGAAACGACAACGACAGAAGACATGAAGTAATTTCTACCTATTATTTTAATGGAAATATTTCACAGCTCTTAATGTGAAGTCTGTGGGTGGCACTTCAAAAAGTAAAAAAAAAAAATCTAATCTTACAGTAAAAAGAGCATTTTGTACATTTTAAATGTACTTTGCATGTACAAACCACTCAGAATCTCTCTCTCTCTCTCTCTCTCTCTCTCTCTCTCTCTCTCTCTCTCT
>JAJKFI010000003.1:12743418-12767393 GCA_029204185.1 Lerista edwardsae | reverse complement strand
CTCTCTCTCTCTCTCTCTCTCTCTCTCTCTCTCTCTCTCTCTCTCTCAGGTGCCAGATAATATTTCTGTTTGCAGCATTTTCAGGCAAAACCCAGGATAATGTCCTGTGGTGATGGTTAGAACTACTGGAGTTCTGGGTGTGCTCTAGACAAAGGCTCAATCCTGAGCCTGTTATTGCCACGGTATATGTGTCATGTGTCTGTCCAGGACCCACCGGAAGTGATGTCATGGCTGGAAGTGCTGTCGTTGTGACACCAGAGCCTGCTGCTTTTTTGATAATGCAGCAATAAGTTGGGTTATTTCTCAGTAAAAGTTTCCAATAGCAAAGTGGATCGGAAAGAAAAAAGCCTATTTACAACTTTGGCACAAGCAAAACAACCACACAGCATCAGCATCAGCATCCCATCAGCATCCTTATCAGCATCCCATCTTCCCATATTTTCAATATGGCCACTCTCGGTGCTTCAAAACTCACCTGAAATTGGCTTGAAATTGACCCACAGTTTGGGAACCCTTGGCCTAGATATTAATATATGCCCCTAGACAGATTTCTCAGATTGATTCCTGCTGGGATTCTTCGGTGCTTTGAAAAAAGTTTCAAGGCCAGCACTTAAGCGCTTCTGCTGTAGGACACGTTCTGGAGCTCCACTCCCCCTCAAATACACCCCTGAACCCTAGAGTGCTTCATACCCACCCTAAGCAATTAGGATAGTCTAAAAATCCATACACCCAGGACTGGCCCATCCATGAGGCCTATTGAGGTTGTGTCCTCAGGCAGCAGATTGCCAGCAGGCCCTGAACCTGCTTCCACCTGCCCAGCTCTGTCATTCTCCTCCTGATCCCTGGAATTGAGGAGGAGAACATAATGGAACTGGAGAAGATGACAGTAGTCGGTAAGAGTCCAATGTGCTAGCCTGCCACTTGCCTTGCCTGGTCTGTTCTTCTCTGCCTTTTCAAATCCCGGAAGAAGGTGACTGGTGCACCGCTGGGTAAGAGAAGCAGCATTTGTCTTCAGCCAGCCTGCAGAAAGCATATATTAAGACACATCTTTGGGATTCATGTGCTGCTCTACAACCTCCTTTCCACAGTCTCCAGTTCTTCGCAAGGCTGCCTCTGGTTGCTGCTACTTTTCTTACTGCAGGCCAGAGAGTTATAAAAAGGTGAAGCAAAGAACCCACGGCTTGCACAGAATTTTTGCTTTAATTATCACCCTCCTGCCACTTTAAAATAGTAATGATCTCTCTCTCCCATCTCTCTAGCATTTAGATTGCATCTAATGGCAGATGTAATGGTGTGTAAATGGAGCGCTGAGCTGCCCGACGGAAAGCCACATGCTGGCATGTGTTAATGAGAAAGGGCGATGCTTAGGAAACCACTCCTTGCCATTACAGTTACTATTTAGGGAGATAAAATCTGTGCCATTTTTCTTGCTGCCATCTTTATCACAGGCTGCCTCTACATGTTACATCCTTTCCTTTAAAGTATGCCACTACCTCAACCTCCCCAGTGTACTCTAACTAAACTGGTTAGCCATTTTTCTTTACCTCTGCCTGCTGTTTTCTTTGATTTGTAAAAAAAAAAACTGCAAAGGGATTTTGTGAAATACGCAATATTCAGAGAGTAATGGATCACATTGCTACTCCACAGAGAAGAAATAGACCATAGATAACCTGATCCACAAATCATTTGTTGGAAGCTCTCCTACATGCAGTAATAAAGCTAGGCAGGGGGTGGTGCTGTAAGTATTGCAGGTGCAGCAATATACCATGTTAAGTGGCCCCTCCCACTTGTTGTAGGAACCATTCTGGGCAGCAATGTACAGGCAGTTGCTGCCCAGATTAGCTCTGATGGTGAGTGGGAGGGGCAGTTTACACAGCATGACTCATGAGAGGGACTTCTCCATGTTGGCACCTTGTATTGGAAAAGGCAGGAGATAGGGAATGGTATCAGCAATGGCCCCTTGCCCCAGATTAGTCAGGGATTACAGGGTTAACCCCCAAGATCTTTGCAAGCCTCGGGAGCACAGCTGCAGGCTGATAAAGCTCCTGGCAATGAAGGGAGGTTAGCACAGGTGCAGATGGGCGTGGCTGATGCTAGAGCCTGCCTAGCAACAGACACCGATTGGCCTAACTCAGTATAAAGTGGGAGGCAGGAGCTGGAGTGAAGCACCTTGTTAGGTGCTGGAGGAGAGCACCAGCTAGGTGCTGGATGGATGGATTGGGACTGACTGACTGACTGACTGACTGACTGACTGACTGACTGACGGAATGCTGGCTGGACTGACTGCCTGAAGGACTGATGGATGGACGGATTGCTGGACTGGATAAGGTAAGGTTGTTGTGGGGAATAACCATTGGGAATTGTTGTATGGCTGCCACGCCCCTGGAGCCACCAAGTGGAGGAGGCAGTTGTGGCTTGGGCAAGCTGACTGCCTATTGTTAGGTGGTGGGGTTTGTTGGTGCTTGACTTAGGGTAGTTTGGAGCTAAGCCAGTGATGAGGGCAGTCTGGAGGAGGCTGGCCAGCTGGTGATCCTAAGCAAAGCTGCTGGAGGAGAAGAGGCCCAGTGGGTAACTGAACCCCTTCCCTCTTGCCTATCTTTGAGGCCGCTCTGGAGGGGAAACTAGTTGGCCTAGTGGGCATTGGGGCCCTTGGGGAGGCCCAACAAGGAATTCGGCAGAACATACCTGCATAGAACCCCCTGTTAGTGAATATTCTTTGTGCCTCTACCCTGTCCATTTTCTGTCTGCACATTGAAAACATTCTGATTTTATCAGGCTTGTAAATTCTCTCCTAATTTGTTTAGTTGGTAGTTGCGTCTTGCTTCATTCACATATTGTTCCAGAGTCTTTGTTGTTGTTTTGTATTCATTTTGTGAGCTGCATTGAGCCAGATTAGTTGAGGAGAAAAGAGGCACAGAACTATTTCTATTAACAACTAAAAATAAAATGGAAACTGCAAGCAATCAAAAGGGAATCCTACTGGGACCATTCTCATAAGTCTACAGAATCCCCTGACTTAAGACAGTAGTTTGCCCACTGATTTCTCAAGTGTGCTCCTTAGTACTTCATTATTAGATTAAACTGGATCTCCCAGACCATGAGGGGCTTTAAAGATCAGAAGATCAAAAGTCTGATGGTGCAAAGTAAGACACTGATTACTTTCAAGCATTTGTGACTCCATAATACTGGTAGATTCAGCTGATCGTATTTATTTCCTTGGCTTCTCAGGACCTAGGAAACAAAATGTCAAGTATGAAGTACACAATATTTGTCTACCCTTGATGTATATTACCTTGGTAACACTGGAATGGTGGCTACAAAATCTTCTTTGCCCTGGGCAGCAGATGCCTTAGGGCCCAACTCTATCCACGTTTCTGGTGCCGATGCAGCTGCAACGCAGCCCTAGGTAAGTGAACAAACATCCTCTTACCTTGAGGAAGCCTCCTTGACTCTCCCCCCACCACAGAATGCAGCACACACCCCATTGGGATGGCTACACCAGGGCCGGAAAATTGGATAGGATGTGGCCTAACTCCTAACTGGGAGTTAGGCCAGTACAGTTAGGCCAGCAATGTTAGGCCTGGCATAAAGGACACTGTAAAGCACATTTGGACTACACTCAGAGACAGGGAGGATGGCCTATGTCTGTGTGCTGGCCTCTCTGACTAAGTGTGGTCCAAACATACTTTACGGTGTCCCTTGTGCCAGCCAAACTGTGCTGGCCTAACTCCAGGTTAGGGTTGTGCCTTCTATTTTATAATCTGTGACTGTTGCCTACAAGTGTTTCTGAAATGGTGTAGGATCCAGGGATGTAGAGGAGGCACAATCAAGCCACTCCAGCAACATGAGAATGGACCTTTAGACATTAATCGGCAACAGGCAAGTATGAGCTACAAGCAATCCCTCAAGACGTCTTCCTGTTTTAATGTGAGAACTTTCATTAATGAAACATGATGAATCTGTCACCTTGCTGCTGGGTTGTCAGCTCCTCCAACACTGTTGAGGCAAAAATGTGTCAAGTGGGCAGATTACTCAACCAGAGATGGACAGAATCGGCCAAAGGATGGACAAATTAGACTCCAGCCTTGTCAAAAAAAATTCTCCTGGCCACATCATCTGCCTGATGTACACGCTGTGCTTCCTTTCAGTATTTCTACATGGGTACAATTTTCCTGTCAAGAACGGAGCTTGAAATGTCTCAGGGAACCATCACCTGGGCTGACACTGCAAACTTGCTTTGGGCATTACAAAGTTGTCAACACCTAACAAATACACAGGACATCGGGTATCAGACAGTGTTCAGAACTGAAAGAAAAGATTCGGTGAATCAAAAGATTAGTGGGAAAAGCCAGTTCATTTTGTTTGTCTAATTATTTTCACCTACAGGAAGAAACATACATGAGAGCCATACAAGAATGTTCCCCTCTAGAAAGCTTAGAATTTTAGGAAAAGATCCAAATTCTGTACTTAGAAAGTATAATCTTGGCTGACAGGATATATAGAAGAATCTCTTTTTAACCTAGAAGCCCCCTTCGAAGTGATTGTTCTCTAATATTTAGCAGGGAGAGAACCATTTTCCCATTCAGCACAAAACAAAAGAACATAAGAAGAGCCCCTGTGTCACCCACTGGACACCAGCCTTGCCATCCCATCTGCAGAGCCAGGCACAGAGAGGCCAGGGCATGCATGTGTGCTGGTCTTTCTCCTGGAATGTTGGCGCAAACATGCTTTACAGTGAGTTGATGACAAGACTGGGCTGGCACAAGAGACTTGTGCCTGCCTAGAGCAACCTCTGGATTGCACTCTGAGCAGAACTAATTTTAAAAAGTAGATCTAGCAAGAATGCCATCAGCCCAACCCTATAGGTTTAAGATGGTGGGATTTAATTTTGAACTTGGTAGGTTTTTCTGACTGATGTCATTGCTATTTGGAATCTGTTACGTGCAAGCTTCTTTGTTTCTCTAGAGTGCATCTTTCTAGATAAATAAGTTACCAATAAAACAAGGGTTAGACTTTGGTCAGGCATCTTCTCGGTCAGACATTATGAGACTTCTTAACTCACAATAAAGGAAAAACAGCTTTCAGATCCAAAAAGAAACCAGTTTTCAGAAGAAGGTAGCGTAAGAAGGTTTCCTATGCAGGGACAGCATGTTGGATGAGGGCTGCCCCACTATCCCTCAGCCTTAATAACATACTATCACACTGGGCACCAACTGCTTAATGTTAAGCCCTGCTAACTGGGCAAGAGGCACTTTTTCAAGTGTTGTCCTCTTATATTTAGCAGGGGGAGAGCAATTGTCCCTCTTCACTCCTGCACAGTGTCTTTCTTGTGGCTGTTGCTGGTAGTGTCCTCCCTTCTTTTAGATTGTGAGTCCTTTTGGCACAGGGCACCATTTAACTTTATTATTATTTGCATGTAAACCGCTTTGTGAACTTTATGTTGAAAAGCAGTATATAAATACTAGTGATTGATTAGTTTTAGGAGGAAGTAACAGGTTTGATATCGGGGGTGTGGTTTTCTCCCATAATTCCACTTTCAGGGTGCAATCCTAACCAACTTTCCAGCTGCGGGGTAAGGACAACGCATCTCTGAAGTTAAGGGAACAAACATTCCGTTAGTTTGAGGAAGCCTCTGGGACTACTACTCCACTGCGGAATGCAGCACAGGCCCCATTGGTACAGTTATATCAGTGCTGGAAAGTTGGTTAGAATTGCCCCTCAGTTACAATTACATTTTGTGTGAGCTGTTTGATACCATGTTAATTCTGATCACTAATATTTATCAGCAACACTTGGGGCCTCTGGGTGAGGTTTTCCTAAAACAAGGTATCAACTCTGGTTATTTGTGTTGCCTCCTCTTAATTTAGCAGACATCTTTGTTTTCAGCAGAAACTGTTAAACTATCTAGAGAATTTTCTCCCTTCTGCCAAAATATTTTGGCAGGCAGACCAGGCTTCTCTATGCAACAACAAATAAAATATGTTTTGAGAGTAGTCCTATATTGAGAACTATTTGTTAGGCTGGTGATGACTTAACTATGGAAAGGAAGGATATTGCTAGCGGTTTTATTAATTTTATGAAATGACGCATTTCTGGCAACATTTGTCTTTGCTATAAAACGTTATGTCTCACAGCTTGAACCTAATGTTTTAGTGCTGCGGTCCAGAAGCACCCAGGTTTGGCTATGAGATCCCCAATTCCATTGTGCAACATATACTGTAGCTTTGCACTGGATTTTGCTAAATCCAGCGTCTGCACCCAACAGATATGTTTATCAGACTTGATGCACTGATCAGTTCTTGGTGGCACAGAATCCAACATTCTCAGAAGAGGCATTAAAGAGCCTCACCAAATTCAGTGGTGGGCTTCAACAAGAACTTAAAGTTTGTTATGACTATTTTGGGTGCTGGAACAGTTTCCAAGTTAAGTGCCGTGATCTAAATTTGGCCACACTAAATGAACCCTAAAAACTAAAACCTGAAGCTAAAAACTAAAAGATGAAAATTTTAAAAAAGGAAACAAAGAATGGGAAAGACTGAAGGTGCAATCCTAACCTGGAGTTAGGGGTGTGGCAAATGCGCCGTAAAGCAAGTTTGCGCCACTCTTGGAGTCAGGAAGGTTGGCGCATTGATTTGGACCAAGAGTGGTCCAAATACGCTTTATGGTGCATTGGTGACACTCCTGAGCCTGCACAAGGGAATCCTACAGGTTAGGATTGCACCCTAAAACTGAAAAGCTAAAAAATCAAAAAGCTAGAACTAAAAGCTGAAACTAAAACAAAAAACTAAAAAGCTAGACTGAAAACTTTAAAAGGATTAAAACTAAAAGGTTAAAACAGAACTAAAAATCAATGAGGAATGGGGGAAATCATCTACTGTTCTCCTCTTTTGCTATTGGCAAAGAAAGGTTCTTACAGACCTAATTTAGGCTATACACTTACCTGGGAGTAAATCCATTCAACTCACCAGGACTTACTTCTGAGTAGACATGCAGAGGCTTACACTATAAGGCTGCAATACTGTAGTAATCACAGTTTCTGAATACAGCTGCAATCCTATAGAGACGTGCCCCAGTATCCATTGATCTGGTATCCACAGTTTCAGTTGCCAGTTACTGGAATGCCTATTAAAAAGATAGGGGGACATTTTTTTAAAAAAAAAAAACTCTTATCTTGTTTCAGCAATGCCACTGATGTTACCCTATCTTTAAAAAGATGTCCCCAGTATCCATGGTTTCAGGTATCCACAATGGAACACAATGTCCGGAATGGAACCCCTGCAGTTTCCTGGGCATGCCTGTACATACTTACTTGGGAGCAAGTTCCATTGAATTCAGTGGGACTTACTAATTAGAAAAGTATAGGTTTGCACAATAAGTTCCATGAATTAAATCAGATTTCCTTCTTGTGCTCTAATTTAAGGCTTGCACTGTAACACACACACTAACACACACCTGCATTGTGTGTGTGTGGGGGGGGGGGAGAGAGAGCACATTTTAATCAGCACATATTTTTAACCACTTTAAAGCAAAGACCCTTTGCTTTCATAGACCAGTGATTCCTAGATTTTATTTTATTTTTTGCATCCGAGATAATGTCAAGGCTTCACTTCGCTCAGTACAGTGCTGATGTGTGGCCTACCCAGCACCAAACTCATAAATCTTTCAGGGCATATTCACACTCTTTCTCTCTGTGTTTCCCTTGATGTAGCTGGATGCAATCTAGGGTGTAATGACTGTCTTCGTTCCAGATCCAGAATTCGTAGACAAGTTAAAAACGGGAGAAAAGCACCAAGGCCACATGAATAATAGCACTGGGCTCCCATGGGAATCACAATTGCACGCAGAAAGGACTCCAAGGGGAAGTTTGTCGAACAGCCGAATAGATTTGATTTTGAATTAAATGTGTGCTTTGTGCATACCAATAAAGATCAGGGATAAGGAGCACCATAAACTTTTATGTCAACGATCCTGAAGGAATAAAAGAAGTCTAGGTATGTTAGGCCATAAATAGTTGCACAAACTGTCCAGAGGTCATGCAGCGTGCAGGCATCAGGTGGATGGTGTCCTGCCTAAAGGCTGCCATGGCACTCCCCTGCTTTCGCCATCATTACACATTGGGCACGATTACTGTCACCAGGACTGAAGATCTGGGGCTAATTTTTGTCCCATTTCCCAAGAAATTGATGGTTTTTCAGCTTTTAAAGGACTACATATGCAAAGTCACTGCCATTGGTGTTCCTACAGGGGGCAAAATGCTAGGTTTTGCAGGAGCCTGAGCTCCTCTGTAACACAGCCCCCCCCTTGCCTCCAGAGCCATTTGCAGTATGGAGAGCTGGCTTGGAGGCATTGCCCTCTGAGCGGCAAATGGCTCCGGAGGTGTGGGGGTGGGTAGCCTTACACAGGAGCTCAGGCTCCTGAAAAGCTTACTGTTTTGCCCCTGCTATAGGAACGCCACTGGTCCCAGCTATTCCATATTCATATTGCTATACTAAAGTCAGTATACTTATGGCTCAATCCTATCCTTGTCTACTCAGAAGTAAGACATTGTCTTCAGTGGGCTTTTCTCTCAGGAAAACATGCATAGGATTGCAACCTAAGAAGTAAACTTGTTCCACTTAGCACTTTAAAAACATATATGCAGCGTCGTCATCCGCAAATGAACTCCCGGAACGCTGGGAGGAACGTGGGCAGGACTTTTGCGTGATTGGCAGCCCGCCCGTTTCGTTCCGCGGCTGCCTTGGCCTCAAGGGGGGGCTGCCCCCGGTTGGCGCGGCCCCCTGCTGCTTGCCCAGGCACCTGGCGTGCCCCCCGGCGAGCAGGCACCCCTCGAGGCCAGGGCAGCCGCGGAACGAAACAGGCGGGCAGCCAATCATGGTGAAGCTCCACGTTAGTCCCTCCCAGCGTTCCGGGAGTTCATTTGCGGATGACGACGCTGCATATATGTATATTAAACATAGGGCATGATCCAGTGAAATTTAAACATATGCAGCTTTACTAATTTCAGTATGAAATAAGACACACATTTCATTCCCATTGAACTCAACCTGGTTTAAACACTACTTTGACTAGATTATGCCTTTAATTTAAAAATTTTAATGAATTCAACAGCTGCAATTGCTATGAAGTTGTAAGTAAAGCTTCAATACCTTTAATGGAAAATATTCTTTAGGGTTTTTATTGCTTTGTTATTTTGAGCCTTCCCACCTTGAGTCCAGTTCCCCACAAATGTCTGACCATTGGTCTGGTTGGCTGGGATCACATGTGAATGAGCCATCACAACAGCACCGATGCTGAGTGGCCAACATTCAAATTGAGACTAGCAAGCCATCTGGCGAGTGTCAAGACCAGCTGCTGTAGTCTTGGAAGGCATCATGAGTCTAGGATCACTCATTGACTTGCTTTGGATTCCCCAGCACAATGGATCAGGGTCAAGATTTGCAGCCAGGTGGGCACAGAGACAGGTATAAAGTTCCACTCCTCCACCAATCTGCTCCTCCACCTGATTCTCCTGTCTGCTTGGGGGAAATTAGAGTCCAGAAACTAGGAAAAGAGGGTAGATGAAAAGATTGGTAGAAGATCACAATGAGAGAACAGCTGCCTCCTGTTTCAGAGCCTTGGAGCTTTTAAGGTAACAGATACAATCTCCTTTCTTCTCTAAATATAAAAATTGAAATGACAATGTATTCAAGTAGCCTAGCCACTTGTCCATTGAAATGGAGGGAAAAGAACAAGCTTTTGCATAGCATCTCTGACTGGTCACCTGGAGACCGTCCTTATCAGGAGAGACCTGGTAATAGGCTCTTAGAAGCCCTAGTTCTGCACACTGAAGTTCAATGTCCAGGCAGATGCCATTCTGTTACTCAGAGACACAAAAGGCGCACGCTCATAAAGATGAAAGGAAATTTCAGAGCAGTGTAATGTGCTGTCCGGTCCCCATCAACTCTCATAAAGGAATGTCATTAATGCTGATATCCTTCTTCGATTGCCTTCACAAACATCTTTCCTTTAGGACCTCGGGCGGAAAATACATGCCATTATGTCCTGAAGCCATCTTGGCTCTAACCATAGCAACGTTTATTCAACATTCTAGCACGTATTGTCTTAATATGGTATGAAAACCAGTTCCTTCTCTGTTAGCCTGAGAAAATGCAGTGCTGGATTGTTCTTCATACAGCGAACTCTACATTAGGGTCTCCATTAATGCCCGAAGTCAGTTAAATCAAGAAACCGCTTTCCTCCTGTTAGTTCATTAAGGGTGCCATCCTAACCAACTTTCCAGCACTGACACAGCTGTGCCAATGGGGCATGTGCTGCATCCAGTAATGGCATCTAAATGATTTAGCAACAGATACTCACTTTTGATTGGCACGTGTCGGGGCCCGCCCACCGGAAGTGAGGTCATAGCCAGAACCCAGGAACCGCCCCCAGGAACTGCCGTACCTCCTCGGTAGGCCGCGCGGGCTACCGATTCCCCCCCCCCAGGAACCGCTGCGCCTCCTCGGGAGGGAGCCCAGGCAGCCTACCTGCTCATGCTGCTGCTGCCGTCGGTCTCCCTCGCTCCGCTGCCTGCCTGCCTGCCTGCCTGCCTGGCTCTGAGAACGTGCAGGCAACTCAAACATGCAGGCAATTCAAATGTTGCAGGGGGTGGAGCGGAGCGCTGACAGAGTCGACGAGTGGGTGGGTGAATGGGCGGGGCCAGCCCTAATCCTAGGAATGGGTACTCGCGTACCCCAACGTACCCGCTACATGACATGTCTGGCTGCATCCTGCAGTGGAGTAGTAATTGCAGAGGCCTCGTCAAGGTAAGGGAATGTTTGTGCCCTTGCCTCAGAGCTGCATTGCCTTTATCCTGGTGCTGACAGTTTGGTTCGGATTGCACTCCAAATCCCTACCCAGTAGCATCCCTAGAGGGGGTGGGTGCTAAGTTTTGCTTGGTGCCTCACCTTGCAAACTGCTCCTTTCCCTTGCCATCTTAGTCAGTCCTCACAGGGAAAGCAACGTCACCACATTACTTACTGGCTGTGAGGGACAGGAGAGTTTACATGGCAAGATAAGGTGCCTGGCAAAACCTGGCACTCTGCCGCCCTCTAGGAATGCCACTGACCCTACCTTAGAAGGTTCTTGTTGTTCTAAAAAGTGGGTCCCAGTGCTAAAAAGTCTGAGAACCACTGCTGTACAGGGTTAATGCTAGCATAGCATGATAAATCCATTCCAGTGCTTTTTTGTATTAACGGGAAAACATAATTTCTTCAGATTCACCCTGAAAGCAATTGAATGAGAAGGATTCTAATTGCAGCACCAAAGAAGGTACTGTACTGTACATGTTTCGAAAAGATGATGGTTGATAACTTGATGGAGCATCTGCCTTAATTATATCCTTTTATGATGGTTGCTAGGGGAATCCCATTATGCTCCCCTGGAATGTTGTTTTTGTAACTTTGTCTCTCAGAGGAAGAAAATGTCCCCATTAGGTACCCTCAAGTTTAATACACTGATTGCAAAATGTGGCTTGTAAATCATGAGAAGAACTGCCCCTAGTTGGCCAATGCTGGGGTGTTTTTTTTTCCTTTTAGGCCAAAAAATGGCCAACGTAGATCCCAGAATGTTAGTGTTAGAAGGAACCTTGGAGGTCGTCTAGCCAAACCTCCTACTTGGTACATGCAACTGCTGTAGCATCCCTGACTGGTGATTGTCCAGTCTCTGCTCAAAAACATCCAACCAGGAAAAACCTACTACTGCATGAGTCAGCTGGACAGCTCTTAACAGTTCAGAAATTCTTCCTCATGTCCATCCTAGCAGCACAACCCTATATATGTTTACTCAGAAGGAAGTCCCACTGAAGCCCGATAGAGCGTACTCCATAATCCTGCATAGGATTGCAGTCTCACAGCCCAATCCTAGCCAGAGGTTACACCACTGGGACACATGTTCTGGCAGCATAACGTACTTTCTGCCGCAAATGCAACAACACTGGGGAGCGTGGCCTGGCTGCCAGTGGAATCAGTGAGCAGCTGGGTCTGTGCAACAGCAATCACCTGCCACTGTAGGTAAGGCCACATAGGGTGTGGAAGGCAGTGGGACAAGGAGGAGATGTGGCAGGGAGGAGGGCAGATTGGACCTAGTATGGGGGTATGTTCAATGCCACTGGCACCCGCCAAATCCCATCTCCCTTCGCAGGCCTGATTCACTGTACCAATATTGCTGGTACAGGTCTGAATTGACTCACCCAGGCTGGCTGGGGGAAGGGAAAAAATGTTCCCTTGTTCCAAGGAGGTCTCCCAGGGCTGAAATTGCTCTGCAGGATTCAGTGGATGCCACATTGCATCACTGTACAGGGAGTTAGGTAGAACTGGACTACCAATATATTTCCCTGTAGTTTCAACTGATTGGTTCTCGTTCGGCCTCAGGAGCCACAGAGAACAAGTTGGCTCCTTTTGTTATATGACAGTCCTTCAGATGGCTATCATATCTCCCTTTGGTCTTCTTTTCTCCAAAGTAAGCACCAAACTCTTTTAAGTTCTTCATAAGACTCAGCTTCCCTGCCCCTCTCCGTCTTTGCTGCCCTCCTCTGAACTCCGCCTTATCGAAGCTACCCTGAAAATGTGCTGCCCATAACTGGATACAGTAATCCAAATGTGGTCTGACAAGGGCAGAATAGACGTCTGAGGGCAGCCACACCATTTGGTGGGTAACGTTGGTATCTGAGCTGGTAAATTTGGGACAAGGCTTATTTTGCAAGACTGCCAGAATTATTCATGAAAACAATTTTGATGCTCTACAATTTCCATTATCAAGACTCGGTTTCATTTCTCGATGGATTTAGAGACAGTAGGAACATTAAACAGCCTGAGGCAGTCATTCCCAAATCCTTGACAGGAGCTGAAGACCTTTTGCTTCAAACAAATGCCCTACAATTGAAGGGCTTTGTGGTTCAAGCAGTGCAATATTTAAAAGAGAAACTTATCTCTGCTGATGGAACATACCGCATTAACGTTCTTCATTCATTTTCCTTTCCGTTCAAAAAAATAAAGCAGGCAGTTGCATTTGATTTCTTTTTTTCTTAAAGCCTTTCCAAATTTTCTGGAATACAATTTGTTCCACCATCCACCAGGAGCAAAAGAAAAGTATTAATTTTCCCTTGACAAAAAACATAGTTGCTATTTTGAGCATTTCCATGTGCGACTCTTACTGTGGCCTTCAGTCTTGGCCAACTTTTGGACTTTGCACTAATCCATATGACAGCTTTCACTGACAAGGATTAGATAGTCAAGGCCATAAACCTACAGACAAGGGCACTGGTCCACTTATTAGATCCCTTTTTTATCAGACACCTTTGATCCTGAACTGTGCTTCTTGGCAGACAGCTTGCCAGGAGTGTAACACATATTTTCCATAAACAGTCACAGAAAATGTGTTTGCTCTAGTAGTAGGTACTGCTTAGCAAATTGTAGAGGCGTTTGAGAGGGACAGCTGTGCAGAGAAAAAGAAGTAACAAAAATAATCTACAAATGGAAATATTCCTCCCTACAGAATTATGCATTGCAATAATGTATCTCTACAGTCCTACCTAAGTCCTAGCTGTGCAAACAGAGCTGTGAAGGTTTACTTGAGGTAAGGGAACATTTGTTCCCCAAGGCAAGCCCTCACCACCCTGCTGGGTCTACTCAGACCTGTGCCAGCTATATAGCTGGTGCAAAATAAAATGGACCCAGGAAGGTGGATCAAGGCCAGGAATGGGGATAGGATATCAGTGGCACTGCTGCCACCAATACCACCCCATTCTTGGCCTCAATTGTCCCACCTCCCCACACCAATCTCCCCTCCATTTCTTCTTCTCCCCACCCTGTTCTTCTCACTTCCATCTCCCTCCCACCTCCTGAATTGATTTATCGGGGCCAGAGCTCCTTCCCTGTCCACTGGAATGCAGACTCTGCTGCTCATCACTTGCGGTGGGTGGCCAGGCCTCTTTGAACGGCGTGTCGCACTTTATGGCACCTGGAAAGGACCTATCGCTGCCAGAACGTTATTAAGCTTAGACCGTTAGTCGTCACAGCAGGACTGACCACCATCTTTGATCTTTGGTTGTTGATGTGTTTTGTTGTACTGCTGCTTTAAAAAGACATTGTTTTTCCATTGATGTTTTATGTTTCCTTTGATGCCCTAGAAGGGGACAGGCACAGAATACATTTTTAAATGAAGGGCAGCCCAATCCTAAGCTGCCCGACTGCCTGGGAGTGCGGCAGTAGCCAGGTGGCTATCCTTGTATCCTCCAGCAGCCAGGTAGCTGTGGGAGATTCCACGGGGGAAGGGATACTTATCGTCTGCTCCCCCCTCTGTACCCTTCCTGTGGGGAAAGTCTACTCACCTCTGAACCAGCTATGCACAGAGGTGAGGCACTCCATGTAAGAGCCTGGGGCCCTACATGAAGGTAGAGTTTCAGCGGCGAGAGTTGCCACTGGTTCCAACCCCCACTCCCCACACCCCTGAAGGCCCTCCCATCCTGCCTGGAAAGCCCGCAACGCCGGCGACCAGTAGCCTCACCGCAGAGCTCTCTCCAGGCCATGGCAACACCCTAGCACTGGCAGTAATGGCTTATTGCCGGTGCTGGAGGCACTTTACATCAGCTTGTGCAACAGGGACATGGAGGGTATGAGTGTACCGCCCACTTTAAGCCCAATAGTATCAGGCCCTGGATGTGTAAAAAGACCAAAACACCTTCATTTGAGTACCTCACAAGATCTTACAAGGAATTTGATTTGCTACATTAAATACAAATGTGGGGGGGGGGGGGTTCAGGAAAGCTGTATGGCCATCTGGTTACTCTCCAGAAAGCCACTGTGCAGTGCTCTGGAAGCCCCCCTCTTCTGTTCTGCGAACCACACATCTTCTTCCCAATTCACTTTGTTGATCCATTGACCTGGGCTGTCATGTAGCCAGTATTACGATTTGCTGAGTGCCCTGAGTGTGCACCTCGCCAGCCTTCTTGCTAAAAAAAGGACGGGAAAATGCCCTGTTCACTCAGCCTTGCAGAAAAAGCTGTTGCAAGACAGAATTACCCAAGGCAGCCCAAGTGTGACCTACTTGGTCCCCTCTTCACCTTGATGAGGCGTTAATGGCCACACTTGGTTGGGACCATTTAAATATTAATATTACTAAAGGAGGCAACCTTGCACATCTCAGCAGGAATAAAAGGACACTGTTCAACCCTTTAACTGCTGTGAAAGGGGACATGTGTTTTGGAAGCAGTTTTCAGCGGTCAAGCCATTAACATATGAGTTAAGTCAGGCGGCACATAAGAAACGTTATTCAGCCCAGTGCAATTTCTATTCCAGTTCAAAGACAGGATGTTCAGCTATGGCTCCTTCTGGAACAAAAAAGTGGCATGAATTAAAATGCTAATTCAGAGAGGTCAAGATCACATGCGTTCAAAAGGTAGATCTGAAAAGGGAACATCTATTAAATATTAAAGGACAATATTATGCAAATTACCTGCAAGAGAATAAAGCTAATAACAGAGCCAATCCAGCGGGGATAATGGCTGATAAAATATTCAGAAGATGCTAATTGTCACCTGGTCTACATCTGGGTGGTCTGGGACAAGCTGCAGGGTGGAAGAATCATTCGAAGTACACTGCTGAGTACTGGGCCAGCCAAACTGGGATCCTGGTTGTACAAGTAGCTAAGACAGGAATACCCATGTAAGAGTACAAATCGCAAAAGGAGAGTCTACCTCAAGCCAAGTGATTGCAGCAGCAGCAGCAGCAGCTTCTTTGGAGAGGAGAAGCCTTGGGAACAAGGTCAGCAGCGGACGATAAAGCTAGATGTGGCAAAATTAAAATTGCATTACACTTTGCCCCAGCATAATCCAAAAGCACCCCGTCTGATCTTTGAATTGTAATTCAGTGCCAGCAGCCCGAGTATACACGTTCTGGAGAAGCTGCATTCCCTCTGTCCTCCCCACCTGTTGAGATTGGCCCTCTTGCTTGCTTGAGCTACTTCATCAATGCCAAGCACTGCTGCCTAAACTGAAAGTTTAGTGGACATTTTTTCAATTAGCCTCATCTTAAACCTCTGCAGATAAAACAGCTGATCTGTACATTCCAAAATAATCATGTGATCCAAACTGATTGGAATTTCAGCGCTTCAGAGTGCAGGTGAAGGACATATAGTGGAACATCTGTATATGTACCAGTGGTCTCTGCACTTAGAAAATGAATACAGATTTTCAGTGCTCATTGCGCTCTCTCTCTCTCTCTCTCTCTCTCTCTCTCTCTCTCTCTCTCTCTCATGTGCGTCTTTTCTAGGATTGTGGACACATTTTTGTTTAATGTGATAGAGTGTTCATGCTCAAGTGCAGTTTCAAGCAACATGTAATGAAACTGCTGAGTCCAGGGGCCATAATTTACAATGGCCCCTGCTGTGACCTGCAAGTCTGATTTGGAAAGGGAGGGGGACAAGGTGAGGCTGTTGAAAAAGAAATAAGATCAGTGCCAGAAAGAATTATATTTTAAAACTTCACTTACTGATTGTTTAGTTCTTTGACCAATATGCCAGTCCCAAGTGCAGCAGCCAAGTACCCCATACTTTTGCAAAGCATGCCAGCATATTTCCGTTTTACCTACCCTTAGCCACCTTTCAGTGCACTTCCCTGGTTGTACAGGCGTGCTACTGATCTGTCTTCACATTCAAGATGCTCCCATTCCCAACGGTGCTGTAGCATGTGAAAATTCCGAATGTGCAGATTAGCACATCTGGGACCTGGAAACATACATGAAAGTATCAGCCATAGACTCATTTCTTTTGGATCTTGATTACACGTTAAGGGTGTGCAAACAAATATTTTGCTTCAAATGTAGCTTCATTGATGGTTTGTTGGCCTGATTTTTTCATTCAATTGACTCAGTTCAGTAATTTGCTTTTTTTTGTGCTTAATTCATCCAGCTGCTTTGTTTCAATTTTAATTCATTGTGTCAATTGTTTCTTGTTGATTTCCAAGGGCTAAATTCAATTCACTATTACTTTTTGACTTTTTCCCAGCGTAATTGAATGCCATTTACAGGAAGCCCTCCAGAAGGAAAAAATCCAAACTTTTCCACCTATCCAAATGATCAATAGCTCCTAGCCCTTTTTGGGCTAGGAGCTATTGATCATTTCAAAAGGATTTTCTAAGCCCTGCCATATTTTGTGGCCAAAACTCCGAAATAATGCAGACATGCCCCAGGGTAAGATGCCTGCTAAATTTCAGAAAGATAGGTACAAAGGTTCAGGAATTATCCATAAAAGAAACCAATATTAGGAATTTGAGCTTATAATTGCCTTGTTTTGTGCCCTGTTGCATGGCCCCTCGCTTGATAGCCCCTCATTTCCCTAAGGCAGTGGTATTCAAACTTTTTAGACCAGGACCCACTTTTCAGAATGGCACTTGTGTTGGGACCCACCGAAGTGATGTCAGTAACCTGGAAGTGATGTTGTGGCAGGAAGTGACATCAGGAAGTGACATCATCAAGCAAGAAGTGCTGTCATTGTGATATAATAAAATGACTCTCCTGAAATGTACATTGGCATTCTTGGCTGCAGCAATTGTACAACAGTGAAACATCTATGATAGAAAGCAATATTAGGACAAAATATGATGTAAAAACACTGAACTAAAAACACTTTTAAAAAACCCTCACTTGAAAATTCAAACTGTTACCATTCATAAAAGGAATATAACAATTTCCAAGATGGCTGCTCCCCGCTTTCTGCAACCCACCTGACATCAGGTCGTGATCCACCAAGTGGGTCCCGACCCACACTTTGAATAATACTGCTCTAAGGTACATGTGCACCAGCCTGACTCTGAAATGCTCTTTACAGCATGTTTGCAACACTCCTGGGCCACCACAAGTGACTTGTGCCGGCCTAACTCCAGATTAGGATTGTGCCCTAAATCACCTTTCATATATGAAAGAAAAGGCTCAAGGCAGTTAGAGTTAGACAAGGAAAGGAACCAGAAGAAAAGCTAGACCAGTGGTCTGGGAACAGGGGTAAATTACCCCAAATGGGGTAAAAATGAAATTCCTGGGGGTAATGGACAGTCACGCTGCCGAAACACAGCCGGGCATGCATTTGAATCTATATCATATGCATGTATATGAATCAAATCTAACTAAGCAGGTTAGATATGTACAATAAGAGTAAGATTAAAAAATATTTAAAGAACTTTCCTAACTCTCCCAAACCCTTTACAACTTCATATTTACATAGCATTAATTAAGCTCATTAATTAATCAAATAAAAAGCAATGGGTTCCAATATGTAATTTTTTTTCTTTTGTTCTGGCAGGGGGGTGGGGTGACATTGGCGTATCTAAATATATTTTGGGGTAAAAGGTAAAAAAGTTCCCTGACCCCTGAGCTAGACAATGCAGCCAGCCATCCGAAGCTGCTGTAGTCTGAAGTGCTTTGCAGTGATCTTGGTTCATTTAGGGCCTCATGGAAGCGACTATGAAGCAGGGGATTTGGCTCGCAGTGTGATTCCTTCTGAATCAAATGCACCCCCTCGAATCCTTTCCTTGTTTCTTTCCCTCTTGTGGGTAGATAATGGAAAAGACCTCAGGCAATACTGAGATCTACTGAACTGGAAAAAAAATCAGAGGAAGTACAATTTAAAAGGATACCTTCTGAGTCTTCCTCAGGAGAACAAAAAGGGTGATCTGGTTTGAATACTCTTCCGACTTCACCATCATTGCTGACAATTGGGCCTTTTTCCAGTCCTTGTATGAGGAAGCAAAGTGCAAATGAAGAGACAAAAGGATGGGCCAAGTTACTTTGACAAATAACAACAATAGTTTATGGCAGATTTTCTTAAACTACTCGAACAGGAGTTGTAGTCAGTTTTCCTTTTTAATGGAAGCAGTATCCTTATATTACCATCCAAGACTGTAAACAACTTAGTGGCATCTTAGAGTGTGACCTGTACCACATCTTTGGGCAGGGGAAGTCCATTGCACAGGCTCAGGTCCAGGCTTCAGAATATGAAAATAAAAGATGGTGACGTACTTCCAGCTTTGCATAAAACTGGAAGCGTGTTGCTCTCTTATATTTTCATTTTACGAGCCTTGGGGAGCCCTGTGGAGGCATCCACAGGGCTCCCTGTACCCCCCAGGAGGCCAGAGCGTCTCCAGGTAAGCTGATCAAAGCCCCTGGCACCCCAGGCAGCGGCACAACCCTGGGGATTGCGCTGCTGCCTTCTCTTCTCCCCCGCAAGCACTTACAGCGGGTTATACTCTCCAGTCCTATCCAACGTTCTAGCGCTAGTGCAGTTGTGGCAATGGAGTGATTGCTGCATCATGCAGGGGAGCAGTCTCAGGTGCCTCTGCAGGATAAAGGGATGTTTGTTCCCTTACCTCAGGGCTGCATCAGCGCAGGAAAGTTGGATAGGATTGGGCTCTCAATAGCCTTGTTTCTCTCATGTTTCCCACGTGTGGGCTGAGTCAAACGTGTATTAGTAAAAAGGTGCTTGTACATCTGATTTTAGAGACCATCCTCATATGGCAGAGGTGAAGATAGAGCTTTTTGAAAGTGAAAAGCCAGAGTCGTTTTTGTCACCTCAGAATTATGAGCTCTCTGTATTGGCAAACAATACAATAAAATTTAGAAGGCATTTTTAACAGCAGGAAATCCCTTGTCAAAAAAAAAAAAAGACTCTAAGCAGACAATCTGCATGTCCAACTTTTTTTACATTAAAAACAAATGTTCTATACTACTGAAAGCAGTTCACTAACTGGTTTCTAGGTCTTATCAGAAAGTAATTTTTAACAGATGCTGGTTTACATGCGAGCCACAAGTTTCCAGTCACTCTTTTGCATGCCCCAAGAGTCTCTTTCATAAATGAACTAAAAGCAGCTCCAACACAATTCATTTTTTCCATTCCTTTATATCCTAGAAAACTGATACAGACTCACGAGTTGGGGTTGAATCCGCTGCATAATTTTATAATGTGTGGCGTATTGTTTCAAAAGTACACGTGGCAGACTGACATATGGTGTGTGTGTGTGTTTTTGCTGCAGAGTACCCATCCCCCTATCCTCATGGGGGCATTAGACACGTGTCTTTGTCCAAGGGAAATGTCAGGAGGGCATGTTAAAAATGCCATTCGTTCAGCTTCCAAATCAGGGTGTAAGGTGCCCAGATCTGTCTTCAATCATCTGCACGCTCTCCATTTCTCTGGTGCGATTGACTGAAATCACAAGCCCCTTGGTATAAAGCAGGATGCCATTTTTCTGCAAGTCTGTTGAGAGTGAACAGTTGTCAATCAAGCTTGCCGAACTGTGGGGGAGAAGGGGAGGGATGTCCTCGCCACCAAAGCAGACTTTCACAAGCTATGAGAGATGACCAGTGAACTGTCAAGGCACATATCCCAGGAATTTCCCCTCTTTCCTTCTCCAAAGTGGTTTCCTCCATGGCTCCCACCCCTCCATTATCTCCCAAAGTTTAGTCACAGACCTAGGCTTTGTTCTGGAGTCCCAAAACCTCAGGAAATCCCTTAGCCCCTTGGGTGAAGCATCTCATCCCTATGTGTGCTTCATGCTAGCATTCCCCTCTTGCATGCCACATCTCCCTCTGGAGATCAATGAAAAGCCATCTTGTCCATTCTCCCTCTTGGGTCACTCCTTTTGAAGCCTTCCACTGACATAACTAGAGTTCCAACAGCAGGCCTCTCTGTTGGCAATGCAGATACTGTGACAATGTGTGCAACAGTGCTCCCAGTATGGATGGCTGACAACTGCATGCATGCATCACCAGAGGTACATAGGTAGCCAGAGCAATGGCCAGAGGAGGTACATAGGTAATCAAAGTGGGCAATGGCCAGGGAGGGAATGGGGCACTTTGGGGGAGGAAGAGGGGGCATCCTGGGGGATGGAGGGGGGTGGATTCAGTAGCAGCTATGATCACCAGACCTGAATCCTCATTTTTCTGTCTACCCTGTCCCCTGGTTCTTTCTCATACAATATAGTTGGCATAGGTCCAAAGAGACCCATAGGTCAGGTCTACACAGAGCTAAGTGAAACGTATTTTCCCTTACCTCTCACAGGGCTTCTGATATTCCTCCCTCCAAGAGCATGCAGCACATGTCTTCAGGGTGCAGCTGCATGTTTCAGCATAGCAAGGGACATGTTTCAGCATAGCAATTGGACAGTTAAGCATGTATCTATCATTCCTCCCAACACAGATGTTCTCATTGCACAAACACACAGTTTATCATTTTGGACAGTTCATGTGGACAATTGCATAGTATGGTGATTTCCATTGCAGCTGTTTGATTCTAATACTTTCTTCCTCTCCCTGATATTGCAAATAATCCCTCAATAAACTGGCAGTGGTTTGTTTCAGTTTCTTCTTGGTCATCTATTAAGCCCTGATCTTCTGGCTCATTTCAGCCTCATCCAGTAACCCCACAAGTGCCAATACACGGTATGGATGCACCACGAGCAAACTGTCAAATATCCCTTCCCAGAAATCAGTCATGAGTGTATTCTATATTCTGTGTATGGAACAGAGTCACGTGTGCATTCTAGAGAGCACTCTCAGTCACAGATTTGAATGGGGTTTTTCTTTTTTCAAAGAACAGCTGTAAAGTTCTGTATCCAAATCTTAAACATTGATTCCTTATCATAGCAGTAAAGTTTGTGAAAGAAGAAAACAGACTGCCACCAAGCTGTAGATAGTCAAAGTACATTTGAACCTGCGTTGCGTTGTGTGCATGAGCCAATCTTGTTAATGCATAAGAATGTGCAATAAAGCTTTAATGCCTATAAAGGGGAGGCCCATGAATTAGGCCAACGTTGTGGCTCCTTCCCACATTAGCAGCATTTCCACTTCCCACGGTGGATGACCCTGGTGTGGCAAGAAATCACTTCCAACTGATATGGACAGAGTGGCTCACAATAGCTAGAGGGGGGCACAGTAAGTATTGCAGGCACCACAATGCACTGGGAAAGCGGCCTCCCATTAGCCACCAGAGCTATTTGAGGCAGCGATGGCAGCTTGCAGGCACTTACCAATTTGGCAAGGACTTGTGCATTGCCATCACTGTCTGGAATGGCTCCAATAGCAAGTGGAAGGGGCCACTTACACTGGGCATTGTGGTTCCTGCAGTGCATACATACAGTGCTGCCTCCCTCTGGCTCTGCTACTCCTCCTATGCCACAATTGTTATGTGCTGTTGTGAAACTAGGTTATATGGGTTTGGGGTTCTGATTACAAATATGAACTGATCAAGTGCATTCTTACTTGTGCAGCAGTGAGTAACCAGAGGCCCAAGATTAGAGATGTTAACTGCAGGAAACACCTAGATGAATTGGAGATTTCATCAGAGACTTGTAAAGTATCAAGTGCAGGTACCTGAGAGAGGGACATGGTGACTAAGGTGACTCCTTTACACTTTGCAAAAGTGTAAAGCAAAGCCATAAATGGCATTTTTCTCCAAATAAAACCAGAGCCTGGTTAGTTGCGCCCCTGGAACTTTTCATCCGTCAAAGAAGTGTGGCATAATCATGTAACCATATCAATCGGCCCCAAGCTTTACTGACATTGAAAAGGCTAGCCTAGGCAAACAACATTTCTGGCCTAAGTGCCTTTAAAAGGGAATTGGGCAGATTTTTGGAGGAAAAGTCCATTGTGGGTTATAGGCCATGATGGGTGGTGCAACCTCCTTACATTAGTAGAAGGCTACTTCAGAATGTCAGCTGCAGGGGAGTGGCAACAGGATGCAGGCATCTTGTTGTCTCGTGTGCTCCCTGAGGCACCTGGTGGGCCACTGTGAGATACAGGAAGCTGGACTAGATGGGCCTTTGGCCTGATCCAGCAGGGCTCTTCTTATGTTCTTATAGTGACGCATATGCTAACTGCCACTTTCCTAGATTTCTTTCCCAATCTTTTCATTTGTAAGGAAAGAGGTTTCTGCACAGATGCCGTCAGATGTCATTGCTCTTTCTTTTGACCTTGCAAAGGCTGCCCTGAACTTCCCGTCTCCTGAGAAAGCAAGAGGCAGCCAACGCCTTCCTGTTATCTTGCAGGAGCTGCCGCTTGTTTTTTGTTTTACATTTTTTAAACATCGCTCGACGATTCCTTTTGCTCCATTCCTCTCAAAATAGCTCATCCTTTATACAAAGCTATTATGAGAGTGTTGCCCATCCATAGCTTTATCTGCTTTGGACCGTTTTGAAGATTGCCTTTGCTATGCTAATAATGAGCAAAAAGAGAAAGCAATAAAAGTCAGACTGTTTGCCTGCACCACTTGGAGCAGCTTGGAGAATGAACTGTAGTGCTGCACACTATTAGATGTGTAGGTAATGATGTATTCACTCTGCCAGACTCTGCACAGATAATAAAAGTTACAGGCTTGTTGCAGGCATGCTAATTATCTGGCAGTCATCAACTCCGTAAATATGTATGTGCATGAAATCCCATCTCAAAAGCAAAGATTAGTTTGCGCTAAGCACTGTGTGTTTCACAGGCCTTCTTTTTTCTTGGAAGCAGTTTTGTGAATGTCATTCTCATGTTCTAAGTAACTGCAGAATGGCTTGAAAAACTATTACGGGCTTGAAATATAACCAATGAATCTGATTAATGAGACTGATAGAGTGGACATTGCGGCCAACGAGGTCTGTCAAGGTTGCAAAACGCACCGGAAAAGAAAAATGGCTGTCCTTAAGCTGAATAATGGGAGTTAATATCTATTGTAGTTTAATATTTATATAGCAGCAATTCCCAGAGGCTCACTTTCGGATATGACCTTACTGTGATCGATGTTATACAAACACATGCAAAAGCTCTGTTTCTGTCTAGATGAGCCTTAAAACATCTTTTATAACAGGCAGAAAAACAACCTACTGACAAGAGTAACAGAATGGCTTTCTCCCAGGGGACCAGAGTTGTGTGTGTGTGTGTGTGTGTGTGTGTGTGTGTGTGTGTGTGTGTGTGTGTGTG
>JAJKFI010000003.1:12721812-12743408 GCA_029204185.1 Lerista edwardsae | reverse complement strand
GTGTGTGTGTGTGTGTGTGTGTGTGTGTGTGTGTGTGTGTGTGTGTGATACACATACACATATTACACACTACATTGTTTCACACACACACACACATACACACACACACACACAGGAGTTTGATTCTGCTGAGCAGCATTGTGTTAAGAAAATGCTTTGTGAAAGTTCTCACTAGGTTCCTTCCTGATTCAGCTCTGATTATTGTTAGATTCCAAAAATGTTAAAATTGTGCCAGGAGCACCGAATTCTAGTGCCAAACATTCTTTACCATGGGTCCAGCAAATGTTCCAAAGTCTTCCACATGGTGATGGCTATGGATATAATGGTGGTCATATATGAAATAGCCTTTCCATCTGATAGAAAGCTCAGAGAGAAAGCCAAGGGCAATAGAAAAATCAACAGGGAAGCTGAAGGGAAAGGCTTGAAGTTCAGTAAGAAGGAAAGAAAACACTTGTTGGTACGGTAAACAAGGAAGTTCTACAGTTATTTGGTGAATAATTTAAATTATAAAGGTAAAGATTTCCCCATGACCGAATGGTCTAGTCATGACCGACTGTAGGGGGCGGTGCTCATCTCCATTTCTAAGCCAAAGAGCTGGTGTTTGTCCAAGGACAGCTTCCATGGTCATGTGGCCGGCATGACTGTACGCCAAGGTGCACTGAATGCCATTACCTTCCCATTGAAGTGGTACCTATTTATCTACTTGCATTTTTACGTGCTTTCGAACTACTAGGTTGGCAGGAGCTGGGACAAGCGACGGTATTAAATATTAAATTATATTAAATATAATACTTAAATTATAGTCACCTTTTAATCAAAGTTCTCAAGATGGATAGCAGACGTAAGATTGGCTAGAAATTCAAGGAAGGCAAGTGGAACTTATACCACATGCCACAGGTATGCAATTCACTGCAAAGGAATATTTTTGCAAGTAAAGGGAAAGTGAGGTGGTTGTTTTGGTTGTTCCTCGGAATATGCAGAATATTCTTAATTGGGTCCTCATTGTTTAGCCTGATTAGTGTCCTCCAGTTCACCCTAAAAAGAAAACTGCGAAAACTTTGGTAAGAGGTTCTCAGAGGGAGGGAAATTAATTTGTCCTGTGGCCCATGGGTATAATTCAGATTCACAAAAAAATGATCACAGAGATACATGTAATTTTAATTATACTTTGCATTATATAAACAGATTGTCATTTGAGTCTGTACATTACTAGAAGAAATAATGGAGGAACATTAAACTTTACTAAGAAGAAAACACTTTAGGCGACATTACTATAAAACACATATCTATTAAGACAGACCATTACAGTGAGTCTGGCAAATTGGTCAACTGACTTCAAAAATACAAATTAAATGTTTCTGCAACCAAACGTTTCTGCCACTTTTAATGAAAACAGAATCATGGATTTTTTCCCCCCCTAAAATATTTTACTTACAAAATATGCGCACACAAGAGAATGTATTATTTATCCTAACAAAAAGAAACTATGAAATTACCTACAGCCAATGGGCCAATGCATATACTCAGAAATAAAAGGGCAGGAGGAAGACATAATTAAGAAAGCTGCTCATCTGCTTAGAAAACTGCAGTAGCAAGGATGGAGCAATGGAGAGATGGGCTGGATCAGGAACAGTACAAGGGACAAAACTAAGAGGAAAATTCCCTCTTCTCAAACCTGGACTCAAATTCATTGAGCTTATTTTTACTTTGTCCAAGGATTACCTAGGAACGCTTGAGTGTCAAAAATACCAAAATTTGTATGTTGAAATGGAAGAGGTCAGTTAAGAAAAGAAATGCAGCAGGCCCTCATTATCTGCAGATTCGGTATCCAAGGATTTGAGCATCTGAGGGTGCCAACAGTCCCACTCACCCGGGAAGGCCCACCTGGACCCTGCAGACCGGACTGGGTCTCAAGGCAGGTACAGAGGGCTTTCTGAGGCCCACAGAAGCTGCCTGCAACGGCATTCTGCAGGCCTCAGAATGCCCAAAGCAAGAAAAAAAAGTGAAGTCCATTTTTTGGCAAAAATCTGAAGTGACATTTTTATTGCCTCATAAGGCATTATGAGGCATGAGGAAGCCCCAAAGGTCTTTTTATTTTTTTTTATTTTTTTTGCCCGTTTCAGAGGACTGCAGTTGTGTCCAGTTGCATAAAGCCAATGTGGGTCTCAGAAAACCCTCCGGATCCACTTGGAGCCCAGGTCCGGTCGGGTTCGGAGGGTGCTGAAGGGCCTGAGAATTGAGGATTTGAACATCCATGGTTTTCCTTATACATAGGCATTTCTTGAATGGAACTGCACGGATAATAAGGGACTGCTGTATGCAGTTTACATGCATGGACCACACACATTTGAGGAGTGTCCTTCTTTATCAGTACATGGATGCAGCGATTGCATTTTACTGTTTTCATTATGACCATCAGATACATAATTTAATTTTCATGGAATGGCAAAACATTAAATTGGGCTGCAATTTCTCTGATTGCAGATAAAGAAAGATACTGTATCTATATATCTATATCTATATATCTACATCTTTCTCTTCTTACTTAAACAGATGGTTGTGTGGATGCCCTTGTGGCTGGGTGGATGCCATTTTTTGCTCCTTTGATGTAACACTGATGATTCACTGACATCAGGACATTCCGTTTTTGGGGGGGGGGGATGTCCCTAGTGACGCACTGCTTGAGCAGGAGGAAGGTGCCAAATGATGCAGCTTGTGTCTCCAAGAAGCATTATTTGGCCTGCCTGCCCCCCCCCCCCCGTGCTCCCCTATGGCTCCAAAATGGAGTCTGGCATGGTGGGGCATGTCAGTGGGACGTAAAGGGGAAGGGAGCTGGCGCAGGGTGCAGCTAGCGTTGACTCAGTCCCAGGCGGAGTGTGGGCTCGGCATGCCACTGCAGGATGCCGCACCATGGATGATGGACTGCCCTGGGGTTTTCATGGGGGTAGTCAATGTTACTTGGAAGGGCAGCTCCAGAGTGGGGGGGCGGGTACACTGACATGGTTTTGCCTAAACAGGTTTAGAATATGGTGGCCATCTGTGTGTCATCAATATGGCATCCTAATAGGATTGGGCCAATAGGACTGGGCGATTCCTGCATATTGCTCTCTGTGAAATATTCAGATGAAGCTCAGTATTTAACTTAACACTTCTGAATAGAAAAACAAGGAAGTGTAGTTTTATGCAACTGTAGATTATGCAACTGTAATAGATTATGGAACCAAAAGATTATGGAACTGTAGATTATGCAAGCTCAACATTTTATAGGAGAATGGAGAAAAAAAAAGTTGCTAATGAACACTTCCAGATTCTTATCAAATTGTATTTATACATTCCTCAGTAGACCCTTCCTTGCTCAGTTAGGTCACATATAAATTTAATAAATAAATAAATAAATAAATAAATAAATAAATAAAATATTGTTTTCTTTTCCATCTCATTCTTAGTAAAAATGGTAAGATCCAGGTAAAATGTCTGTTACAAGTTCCCATGAATTCCCACATGTTTATGAACTACCAAGAAAATAGGAGATTAATGCCTAATTTCTGCATGCCACTAATAATGCGGCAAGGTCTTATGGAACAAGCACAACAGCTGCAAATTATGTAATTATGTATCTGTATGCAAATTCGCAGACATCTCATAAATGTTGAAACACCATTTCCAATGCTAATTAAGTGCCTTTTATTGCCTCGGCATAATTCCTACATGCGATTCTGTGCCAGATGTCATTGTAGCTGGTGGAACTTTTATTGTCAGGTTAGCTGAGGTAGCACCCATTAACATTGTCATAAAAACTCAGTTTCTAATTAAATTACCTTCAGCATCTCAGTGATTTTTCCATTGTCCTCTGGTCCAAGGCAGGTGCTTTCTGAGTTTGCAGAAGGGATTCCTAACTTCTCAAATCTCATGTCAGCAGGCAAACACTTGCTGAATCATTGATATCAGCAACAAAGATCAATCCAACCCACTGCTGAATCCCCTTTTCATATGACCTGAGACAAGGATATAATATTATTTATAATATTATTTATGATTCAGGCCACAGTCATAACCTGGAGTTAGGCCAGCAAAATTTGACTGGCACAAGGGCCCTGTAATGCGCGTTTGGAGTCAGGGAGGATGGTGAACCTCAGTGTGCTGGCCTCTCTGAGAGTGGTCCAACGTGCTTTACAGTGTCTCTTGTGCCAGCCAAACTTTTTAGACTAATATAAATACTACTGTGCTAATTACTAAAATGCTTTTCGTCAAAGCATCCAAAACAAGTACCACTATTGAGTACAATTAAAAAAGCAAAAATAAAAAAAAAGCCTAATAAACAGAAGGTGGCATCAAATTTTCCACAATGGCCAATCCACTCAGAAGCCCACGAGCAGCAGCAGTTCCCCACTGTGAGTTGTGAGAAGTCAACTTACAAGAAAGATCAGAGTGAACACAGCCCTCATTGCATGCAAATGAGCACAAGTGATCAGCGTTTTGTTTGTTTGGGAGCTCCACCTCTGCTCCTCTATCTCCCCTTCCCCCTGCCCAAAGCCTATCTTAGACAGAAAGAAAGAATCCATGGAAGTGTGAGGCTCTTCAGGCCCCAGTGGAGCATCTTCTTTCACTGGGGTTAGAATGACTCCAGGTACCAGCAGTTTCTGTGGGGAACCACAGACTGCTACCCATGTAAGTGAACAACCCCAGGAAGCACAGAGAAGGGCCAGGATGTGCCCAGACCATGAACATTCATGTTCGTAATCGTGTAGGCTTGGTCAATTGATTATGGTATCATCTGAACCACCCACCTGAGGATAGCTAACCATACTTTGACAGCCTGGGATTGATGTTAATCAATGTAAAAATAAATCAACTCACAATATCTGTAAATCAGTTTAGCATGGATGGGCACTCAAGTTGTGATGACTCGAGCAGCAAAAACACTGTTTTTTTCATTACTCATGTTGACATGAGTCATGGATCTCACTGACGCGGATCAGACTCTCAACTTAGGATCTATGACTCGAAAAAGAATCATGAATTGAATACACTTGAGTTCTGACTCACTTTCCTGTGTGCTTGTGACTTGGGGTGGGTTTTTTTGTGTGCTTATTTAGTTTATTTTTTTTGCTGCTTTTGCATCGCCCCAAAGACCTTGTGGCCAATCTGAAAGCTGGCATTTGGAAGGATAGCAGCAGCAGACATGTTGGGAGAACTTTAGGTGGTTCTGGGATGCGGGGGCTGGGGAGTGGAGGGGAGGAGGAAGGAAGGAGGAAGGGATTTTTTTTTTTTGGCTTCACGAGACTCATTTCTCATATTTTAGAATCATATAGAAGCATAGAGTTGGAAGTTACCCACCAGGTCATTTAGTCCACCCCTATCTTTAGCAGGAAATCCTCCTAGAACATCTCAATAGGTGCTTGTCGAGCCTCTACTTGAAGAGATAATGATCTCCAGAAAAGATCTCCAGAAAAGATCTCCAGTAAAACAGATAATGAAAATGCATGGACTGAGAAATCAAAGGAACAAAGGAAAAAATGACTTGCAGCGTATTTTGATTTTCAAGAGAAAGACTTCTTGTAGTAAAGTAAATACAGGCATGTACTGATGAGATCTGGGCCAAATGAATGAATGAATTATTGGGCTTCCTGAGGCAACACATATCTCTGTAGTCATCACCCTCGCCCCCCAACCAGCATTGCCTCCCCCTCTTTACTTGCTCTTGACATGGACCCTTGAATCAAAGCAGGTAATGTGAAGCATGCTGGGATCTCTCCCAGACTGCTTTACAGTTCCTCCTTTGATTAAAGAGCCCACATGGAGGAAAGAGTGATCTTGCTCCTTTCCCGCACCAGGCTCTTTTAAAACACACAGTGGAAGAAGGCAGGAGAGCTAGATGGCTGCACCAAGGATTACAACACAGCAATCTCATGCCTTCCTCCACAAGGGCTCTTTCCACAAAGCAGGCGATGCAGGGCTTGCAAAGGAGCATGCCCTGAATTCCCTGCTTTGATTGAGGAGCCACATGGAGGATGCGCTGGTATGGAGACCAGATCCGTCCACAGCAGAAGAGTTGGGGGGGGGGAATGGTGGGCATTTGTTCATTGCTCCTCTGTTTGGGCCCTAATTCACCACTTGATGCGAACAATATCATTTACATCATGGATGGATGGACCAGCTCTGGATGAGGTTGGGGACCAATGGTGGGGAGCTGGGAATACAGCAATGGTATTCCAATTCACTGGCCAATCATACAAACAAACAGGCATACAGTTTAGCACTGGTGACTATGGCTCTTGGAAATGACTGTATGCTCATTGCCCTGTGGAATGTTACTGTGCATCTTCAAGTTGCCCCACAGGTGATGCAGTGTTGCATAAAACTGTTTCAGAACAAGAAAAGAAAATGTGAGAAAATAGCAGAGAAGTGTTGTGCAAAAGTGGCGCATCTTCTAACAAAACGAATGCTCCCTGTTCTGAACTTGAGCATCTTTGCAAAGCTCCAAGCAAATCATGGAGGCATGAAATAAATTGTTAATTCTCTGAGGAAAGCTTGCTAATAAATGAATGCAAGAGAAACTTGGGGAATATAAAGTATTAATTTCAGAGAAACTGGATTTGACTTGAACTTGAGCTTTTTTTTATGAAAAATGAATTGGTAGGCCTCCCACCTTTTTCTTTCTTTCTTTGGAGAGGGGCCATCCTGAATAAGAACATAGATAATGTATTAACATAAAAGCCAGGTAGTAGCAATTTCAAAGGTCAATAAATAAAAGTGAAGATGAAATATTTTCTATGACTCATTCAGAAAAAAATACGTCCCCAAGGTATATTTAAAGATTTTTGAAGCGTTCGAACAAACTCTACCGTCATCAAATATGAATGTGTCCAAAATATCTATGCTGTAACATATTTCTAGGGTTGTACTGCTTTAATTAATTCATTGAACCAATTAATTCATGAGAGCTCTGCGAATCAATTAAAAATAGAACCCTGGCGAAACAGAGGCTGGTGTCTCAAAATGTCCCAGAATCTCTCATGGTTGCCCAATGTCCCTCCCATCAGGAAAAGGGAGGTGACCCTAGAAGCTCTGTAAAGACACACTGGCCTTTGGGACACCTTCTCATTTCTCAGTGCAAAAGGTGCCTAGGGGGCGGTGGAGGAGGCATGGAAGAACGCATGGCTAGCAACATAAAGAGGAATAATAAAAGCATTTTTAAATATACTAGGAGTAGGAAGCCTGCCAGAGAGTTAGTTGGCCCACTGGATGGTGAGAAAGGGAAAGGGGAGATTAAAGGGGACTTGGAGATTGCAGAGAAATTAAATGAATTCTTTGCATCTGTCTTTACGACAGAAGACCTTGGGCATTTACCACTGCCTGAACCGTTCCTTTTGACTAGGGAACTAAGTCAGATATAAGTTAAAAGAGAGGATGTGTTAGATTTTACCCACGCAGCCTCAATAGAGACAGAAGACTGTGGCTTAATGTAACTAGGCCATTTATTAAAATGACAACTTAAACGATTTGCAACAAGGAACAACTATTGGCAATGCTAACTTTTCTTAACCAGGTGCAGGGTCTTTCCTTCAAGCAGGAGTGAGACGTCCTGGCCGTCTGCCCCTCCCAAACTTCTCATTGGGTGTACCAAACAACTCGAGGAGGCGTAGCCTGTCTTCATTGCCCCCATAGGGGGACCCAGGCAGCTGGCCAGCACAGCTGAAGGCGAACCTCTCAGCTTTGCCGACCAGTGGACAGGTTAGGCCAGGCAACTCTTTGAGCCGGTTGAGCATCATCGGAGCTGCCAAGCCATTCCCCTCCACCTTCCTGCCCAGGCAAGGACACTGAGAGCTTCCCTACCTGCCCTTACCCGGCACCTTTCATGCCAACCAGCATAACCTAACTGAACCAAATCCCACCGCCCTATGAAACAAACCTTTCCAGTCTGGGGTAGGCAAAAAATCCCTCATCAAGTGCCAATCAGGTGAGAGCAAAAAATTCCTACCTGGCCCTCGAAGAGCGACCAGCTAATCTCAGACTAGTCTAAGGGGCGGGCGGGCAGGGCCGCCGTCCAAAACCGCACTGAGGCACGGAGCAAATGCTCCATGCACGAGGCTGCGGCCCGCCCCGTGATGCCTGGCAGCCAATCAGCTGCCTAGCCCCAGCCTGTCCGTCCATGGAGAGGCGGGGCAATAGCCATTAGCGCGCGAGAAGCGCTAACGGTCATTAATTGATAAATTACATATAAATAAGTCACCAGGCCCAGATGGCATTCACCCAAGAGTTATTAAGGAACTAAAGAATGAACATAAGAACATAAGAAGAGCCCTGCTGGATCAGGCCAAGGCCCATCTAGTCCAGCTTCCTGTATCTCACAGTGGCCCACCAGGTGCCCCAGGGAGGCAAGAGACAACAAGATGCTTGGATCCTGTTGCCACTCCCTTGCATCTGGTTCTCTGAAATAGCCTACTTCTAATGTAAGGAGGTTGCACAATCCATCATGGCCTATAGCCCACGATGGACTTTTCTTCCAGAAATCTGTCCAATCTCCTCTTAAAGGCATCTAGGCATCACCACCTCCTGTGGCAAAGCGTTCCACAGATTAACTACCCGCTGGGTAAAAAGGTATTTCCTTTTATCTGTTTTAACTCTCCCAAACTCAGTTTTAGCAGATGTCCCCTGGTTCTGGTGTTTTGAGAAAGGGAAAAGAACATCCCTCTATCAACTCTATTCCTTCCATGCATAATTTTGTATGTCTCAATCATGTCCCCCCCTCAGGCGCCTTTTTTCTAGGCTGAAGAGCCCCAAACGCTGCAGTCTTTCTTCATAAAGGAGGTGCCCGAACCCCGTAATCATTTTCGTTGCTCTCTTCTGCACCTTTTTCAGCTCCACTTTGTCCTTTGTGAGGTGCGGCAACCAGAACTGTACACAGTATTCCAGGTGTGGCCTTACCATCGATTTGTACAATGGCATGATAATATTGGCTGTTTTATTCTCAACCCCTTTTTTAATTACCCCAAGCATGGAATTGGCCTTCTTAATTGCTGCCGCACACTGGGTCGATACCTTCATTGAATTGTCCACCAGCACCCCAAGATCTCACTCTTGAGCTGTCACAGACAGCTCAGAACCCATAAGTCTATAGTTGAAGTTTTGATTTTTTGCCCCAGTGTGCATCACTTTACACTTGTCTACGTTGAAACATACGTTGAAACAACGTCTACGTTGAAACGTTGCCATTTTGCTGCCCTTTCCCCCAACTTGGAGAGATCCTTCTGGAGCTCTTCACAATCCCCTCTGGTCTTCACCACCCGGAAAAGTTTTGTGTCATCTGCAAACTTGGCCACCTCGCTGCTTATCTCTGTCTCCAGGTCATTTATGAACAAGTTGAAAAGCACGGGCCCCAAGACAGGTCCCTGGGGTACTCCGCTTTTCACCTCTCTCCATTGTGAAAATTGCCCACTGACTCCCTCTCTGTTTCCTGGCCCTCAACCAATTCTGAATCCATACAAGGACCTGCCCTCTTATTCCCTGACTGTGAAGTTTCTTCAGCAGCCTTTGGTGGGGGACTGTGTCAAACACCTTCTGAAAATCCTGATATATGATATCCACAGGTTCACCCACATCCATGTGCCTGTTGACCTTTTCAAAGAATTTCAAAAGGTTTGTGAGGCAAGACTTACCCTTACAGAAGCCATGCTGATTTTCCTTTAGCAACACTTGTTCCTCTACATGTTTTAGGATTTTATCTTTGATGAGGCTTTCCACCATCTTACCCGGAACAGACGTTAGGCTGACTGGCCTGTAGTTTCCAGGGTCCCCCCTTCTCCCTTTTTTAAAGATTGGCGTGACATTGGCTATCCTGCAATCCTCTGGTACCGTGGCTGTTTGAAGGGACAAGTTGCATACTCTAGTTAATAATAGTAATAATAATAATAATAATAATAATAATACATGTATTTATATACCGCCTTTCTTAAAGTCACTAGATTTCTCTAATGATTACAACTCAAGGTGGTTTACATAGGCAGACTTTTCACAAACCCGAAGGTTTTTACAATTTACAGAATGTTCTATCTTTCAAGAACCACACTCAAACAGATCTTTCTTTCTGGATTTAGCGTTCTTTCTTTAGCCACCCGTCTGTCGTCTGCTGGCTGATGAGGCTTCCCTGCTCTCACCAGAGACGCAGCTGAGTTCAGCACACTCCTCCTCCCACGAGGCAGCTGAAACTCAGCTTTTAATCAGCCGCAGTTTGCAAGGTCTGCCGCTCACACAGACTTCCGGGAGTCTCGAGTTCACGACCTTGAGATCTTCAGTTGTTATCTTCGGGCAAACGGAGGCATTAACCCTCTCGGCTAAATCTTCTGTTAAGAGGCCAGCAACTTCGTTCTTTAGTTCCTTAATAAATCTTGGGTGCATACCACCTGGGCCTGGTGACTTATTTATATGTAGTTTATCAATTTGATCTAAAACATCTTCTTTATTAACCATTATCTGATTTAATTCCTTAGTTAAGAAGGGCTGTTCGGGCTGTGGTATCTGCCCAAGTTCTTCTGCTGTGAAGACGGACGCAAAGAATTCATTTAATTTCTCTGCTATCTCCAAGTCCCCTTTTATCTCCTCTTTCCCTCCCTCACCATCCAGTGGGCCAACCGCCTCTCTGGCAGATTTCCTGCTTCTAACATATTTGAAGAAGTTTTTATTATTCCCCTTTATGTTGCTAGCCATGTGTTCCTCAAATGCTTTCTTGGCCTCCTGTATCACCTTCTTACTTGTCTTTTGCCAGAGTTTATGTTCTTTTTTATTCTCCTCACTGGGGCAAGACTTCCGTTTATGGAAAGAAGCTTCCTTGCTCTTTACAGCTTCTCTAACTTTGTTCGTCAGCCATGCAGGCACCCTCCTGGACCTTGTCGAACCCTTCTTTCTTTGCAGTATACACTTCTGCTGCGCCTTTACTACTGTAATTTTAAACAGCCTCCATGCAGCCTGGGGAGACTGGACTCTTTTTACCTTCCCTTTCAATTTCTTTCTAACTAGCCTCCTTATCTGAGGGAAATCTGCCCTTCGAAAGTCAAGGGTTCTTGTGTCAGATTTGCTCTGAACTCTTTCCTGGACATGCATGGCAAAACCAATCGCAGCATGGTCACTGTTCCCCAATGGTTCAGTAACATTTACATCCTAAGTCCCGAGTACCACACAATATTAAATCCAGAGTCACCTGTTCTCTGGTGGGCTCCATGACTACCTGCTCTAAGACACAGTCATTCAGCACGTCAAGGAATCCGGTCTCTCTTTCTTGACCAGAGCACCAGTTGACCCAGTCGATATGAGGATAATTAAAGTCCCCCATAATTACAATCCTGTCTCTCTTGGTCAATGCCCTGATTTGTTTCCTCATTTCAAGGTCACCTTCAATTTTTTTGATCTGGAGGACAATAGCACACCCCCACTATTACATTGCTCTTATGCCCTGGTAGTTTAACCCACAGTGACTCTATGGTGGAATCAGTTTCTACTCTGCTGGATTCTATCCCTTCTTTGATATAGATGGCCACCCCTCCGCCAACACGCCCTTCCCTTTCCCTCCTATAGAGTTTATAGGCTGGGATTGCGGTATCCCACTGGTTCTCTGCATTCCACCAGGCTTCCGTTATGCCTACTATATCAATGTTTTCCCTAGCCACCAAACATTCCAGTTCCTCCATCTTTGCTTGGAGACTTCGGGCATTTGCATAATAACACCTATATATGCGGTTCCCTAAGGAGGGACTCTTTTTTGATCCCTTTTCCCCACCTCTCTTTCTACTGGACAAACTGTCACACTCATGTTTGAAGTTCTATTTCCTATTCCTCCATCACTCTGTGGTACTCCTACACCCTCCTCTTCCCATAGGGATGAGGAGTTCTGAACCGGACACCACTCGGCTCCTGCCGGCTTTCCCCCAGGGATCAATTTAAAAGCTGCTCTGCCACCTTTTTGATGTTAAGCGCCAGCAGCCTGGTTCCATTCTGGTTCAAGTGAAGCCCGTCCCTCTTGTATAGGCCTGGCTTGTCCCAGAACGCCTACTTGTCCCAGTGCCTAACGAATCTAAACTCTTCCTCCCGAGACCACCATCTCATCCACGCATTGAGACCCCTGAGCTCCGCCTGCCTAGCTGGCCCTGCACGTGGAATGGGTAGCACTTCTGAGAACGCTACCTTGGGGGTCCTGGCCTTCAGCGTCCTGCCTAGCAACCTAAATTTGGCTTCCAGGACCTCCCGGCTACATTTCCCCATGTCGTTGGTGCCAACATGCACCACAACTGCTACCTCCTCCTCAGCACTCCTTACCAGCCTACCCAGACGAGAAGTGATGTCCGCAACCTTCGCACCAGGCAGGCAAGTCACCATGTGGTCCTCACATCTGTCACAGACCCCCTCTCTATATTCCTAACTATGGAATCACCCACTACAAAGAGACCATGACCTCCCTCCCGTCAAGGAACATCCTTAGTGTGACTGGATGTGGGCTCGTCACTGGAAGAAGGGGTCGCCCCTGGGGGATTGATTCCCTCTGTTCCAGGCTGATGTCCTCCAGCCCTGAGACTCCTCTCCCCAGCAGCTGAGGAGCTGCCCATCTGAAGGTGGGACGAAGCCTACAAGTCCCTGGATGTCTCACCATGGACCCTCGCTACCTGCCTCTGCTTCTCCAGGTCTGCAACCAAGGCCTCTAGGAAGCAGATGCATTCCCTGAGTCCCTGGAGCTCCATGCACCGAGGACACACCCACGACTTATGCCCCAGAGGCATATAGTCATACATGTGGCTTAAAATGAAGTTGCTGATCTCTTGACTATAATAAGCAATTTGTCCCTTAAAACTGCCACAGTACCAGAGGATTGGAGGATAGCAAATGTCACACCAATCTTTAAAAAAGATAGGAGGGGAGACCCAGGAAACTATAGGCCGATCAGCCTCATGTCCATTCCAGGTAAGATGGTGGAAAGTCTCATCAAAGACAAAATCCTAAAACATATAGAAGACCAAACCTTGCTGGGGGAGAATCAGCATGGCTTCTGTAAGGGTAAGTCTTGCCTCATAAACCTTTTGGAATTCTTCGAAAAGGTCAACAGGCATGTGGATGTTGGTGAAATAGTAGATATTATATATCTGGATTTTCAGAAAGCATTTGACACAGTCCCTCACCAAAGGCTGCTGAAAAAACTTCACAGTCAGGGAATAAGAGATCAGGTCCTCTTATGGATTCAGAATTGGTTGAGGGCCAGGAAACAGAGAGTGGGGATTAATGGGCAATTTTCACAGTGGAGAGAGGTGAAGAGCGGTGTGCCCCAGGGATCTGTCCTGGGACCAGTGTTTTTTACCTTATTCATAAATGACTTGGAGACAGGCATAAGCAGGCCAAATTTGCAGACAACACTAACCTTTTCTGGGTGGTGAAAACTAGAAAGGATTGTGAAGAGCTCCAGAAGGATCTCTCACAACAGGGAGAATGGGCAATAAAATGGCAAATGTGTTTCAAAGTAAATAAGTGAAAAGTAATGCATATTGGGGCAAAAAATCAAAAATTCACATATAGGTTAATGGGTTCTGAGCTGTCAGTGACAGACCAGGAGAGAGATCTTAGGGTGCTGGTGGACAGCTCAATGAAAATGTTGACCCAATATGCAGTGGCAGTGAAGAAGGCCTATTCCATGTTAGGGATAATTAGAAAAGGGATTGAGAATAAAACAGCCAATATTGTATCGCCATTGTACAAGGCAATGGTAAGGCCACACTTAAGAGTATTGCATACAGTTTTGGTCTCCACATCTCAAAAAGGACATAGTGGAATTAGAAAAAGTACAGAAGAGAGCAACCAAAATGATTACTGGGCTGGGGCACCTCTCTTACAAGGAAAGGTTACAGTGTTTGGGGCTCTTCAATCTAGAAAGAAGGCACCTAAGGGGGGAGATGATTGAGACATACAAAATTATGCATGGAGTGGATAATGTAGATAAAGGGGATCTCTTTTCCATCTCACACAATACCAGAACCAGGGGTCATCCTCTAAAGCTGAGTGTTAGGAGAGTTAGAACAAAAGAAAATATTTCTTTACGCAGCGTGTAAGTAAAATGTGGAACTCCTTGTCGCGAGATGTGGTGATGGCATTGGGCCTGGATGCCTTTAAAAGGGGATTGGATAGATTTATGGAGGAAAACTCCATTACAGATTATAAGCTATGATGGGTATGTCCAGTCTGATATTAGCATTATGAGGGCTGGGTAGGAATTTTTTTCCGTCATCCAAATTGGCCATGGATGGCAGTTTATTTGCCTACCCCAGACTGACGAGGGAGGGATGGGTGTTCAGTAGGTTATATGATTTACATTTGTGCTTAATAAAGTTGAACCCCAACCTCAGTCTGGTGTCTTCCTTGGAGGTGGTGCAAGGGTAACAGTCTCCTTTAAAATGCCTTGTCGACCTCCATGGCCGCCGGGGGGGGGGGTGGTACTCACAGTCCTTGGGAACCGGTTGGGAATTACTCAGTGAGAAGAAACGGCACGGTGAGTCACGGAGCGGGTCAGTCGATTTATTGTCGTCAGGGCTTTTACATTCATCAGGTAGGTTCAAACGTCACCCCCTAATCAGTGGCAGAGCCCCTGTTGCTGTCACAGGGGCACCCACGCCTCAGTAGGTAAGTTCAGATCGAGCGTCGGCGAAGGTAAGTTCAGCCTTCTGACAGGTAAGTACTTGCTTGGGGATCGCTGTCCCGAAGGGGGTAATCGGGGTGGCTGGGGTCTACTGGGGTCCAGCCCCCTTGGGTATTGTCTGGATGCTGGGCTGAAGGTGATGACGAGGGGGCCGCCTGGTCGGGCGGTAGCCCCAGGCAGCTGCCTTCCCCCTCCCTCCTAGGCCAGGCTCCTGCTGCCCCTATCAAGCTCCAGCCGGGGCCGAGATTAGCCTCCCGCCCTGTTCCAGCGGAGGTCCCTCTTCCCTCTCCCAGCCAGCCCCAGGGAGAGTGACGACCTCCTCCTCCGGCTGTCTGGCTCCTTATGAGCCGATGGCCGGGTCTTCCCGGGTCTTCCCCGGCAAGTCCCGCCCCCTGGCCTCGCGAGGCCTCAGGCAGCCCCTGGACGCCTATTATGACATCATCACTATGCGCGGCGGGGCGAAAAGCCCTGCGCGGAGCGTCGGAAGCCAGGGCGAGGCCCATGGGCCTCTTACTCGGCCGCGCGAGGCTCCAGCCCCCCACCGTCGCGGCTGAGAAGCCCGACCCACGTCCAGCCGGCATGGGGGTCTCAGGCAGGCCTCCCCCCCCAACAGTGCC
Source organism: Lerista edwardsae (assembly GCA_029204185.1). NCBI lineage: Eukaryota > Metazoa > Chordata > Lepidosauria > Squamata > Scincidae > Lerista > Lerista edwardsae. The sequence goes on along the minus strand of JAJKFI010000003.1, from coordinate 12,728,123 downwards.
AGGTGGGTTGTGCCCTTGCCTCCTTGCCGGTCCTCTTTGTGGCTGCCCTGGGGGATTCCTCCAGGGTTTGTCCCGCGCCGCTGGGGGGGCATTCTGTGGGGGGGCTGAGCACCCCGTGACATGCCTGATGCAGGGGAGGGGCAGCAGGATACAAGTATCTGGTCATGTGCTCCCTGAGGCATCTGGTGGGCCACTGTGAGATACAGGAAGCTGGACTAGATGGGCCTTGGCCTGATCCAGCAAGGCTTTTTTATGTTCTTTATGGTGGAGGGGGCACCCATGCATGGTGGGAGACAAATGTCTGGTAAGTGTAGTCAATGCTTTGCTTTTTGAATGTACCCCAATTTCTTCCTGTGGCTAGTGAGTGCTAGTGTTAGTGATACTACCATAACCACTAGTGTAGCATAGTGACAAAGAGATCAACAGTGCAACCTTATGTAAAAGTAATATAGTTCAATAGGCCTTACTCTCACATGAGTGTCAGTAGGGTTGCAGCCTAAATTGTGAAAAGATTTCCCTGATTTGAATCTCATCTCTAGCATGAATTCACTAGATGGCCTTAGGTTGCTCTACAGTGGTGACAGAAGAAGTACAGAACTTTCAGGATGGTTGTGTGCAGTAGTGGGATCTAAATGATTTAGCAACAGGTACTATGACCGGGACTCACTTTTGATTGGCACTTGTGTTGAGACCCGCCCACCGGAAGTGATGTCATAGCAGGAAGTGACATCATCAAGCAGGAAGTGTCATTGTTTTATTTGAAAAAATTTTCAGAAGCAAAAGCCTAAGGTGGCTTACAAGCCCCACAATAAATGTACAATGCATCACAATACTTTGAGGGGGGGAATCCAAACAAGGCATTAAACAGTTTTCTTTTTAAATTATTGTTTATTTAATGCAGGCAGAAGGCAAATGCAAGAAGCTTAGGGAACACCAATCTCTCTCTCTCTCTGCCAGCCCTTTATACCTCCCTAAGTAAAGGACACCCCAGCACTGCCAAAGGCTTAATGAACCAATCAGATCCCAAAGCATTGTAAATTTCAGAAGTAAATTTCAAAGTAAATTTCAGAAACACAAAAGTTGAGAATGAGGAAGAGGCCATAATGAATATTTCAAAACCAAGAGGGGGGTGATTATTCCTGTAGACAAAAGACCCAGGTAAGGTGGTAACAGAGACGGCTGGTGGTTTCTGTGAGTGGGGTAGTGTGCACACGACAGAGAGGCCAAGGGAATAAAAAGAAGCAGGGAAATAAAGAGAGGGCGGTTGAAGGGGACAAAGAAGCTACAAAGAAAACCGCTCTTCTTTCTCTCTCGACCATACCAAACTTCTCTGAACCCCCCTTTTTGTCTTCCTTTTCTTCCCTCTACTAAATCATGTCCTTATAAACACAAACTGGTTTTTAAAACACACGAAAAACAACAACACAGCCTCCAACACAGTTGCAAATGTGGTGCAAGGCATGTGCAGCAGGTTGGAAGGCAGATGGGCTGACGCAGGGGATTGGGGACTCGGGGAGGGAGAAAGCCTCTGCTGGCCAGCAATCACACGACTGCAAAGGTGGGAGAGACTGGTCAAGACTTTCACAGCACATGTGTACAGGGGAAAAAGAGAGAAAAACACACTGGCAAAAGAAAACACACGCACACACACACACACACACACACACACACACACACAATCATTGGTCAAAAAAAGTGGATTTTTTTAAGTCTGGAGCTCAAAGCACACTTGTGTCTTTTCTAGTGGCTGTTGCTGGTGGTGCTCTGCATTTTTGTAGATTGGGAGCCCTTTTGGGACAGGGAACCATTTAACTTTATTATTATTTGCCTGCAAACCGCTTTGGGAACTTCATGTTGAAAAGCAGTACTTTTTGATTGATTGATTGCCATGGCTGCCTGGGGAAGCCAACACGGACAGAGCAGGCTGTGTATGTGTTTTAGGGCCTGGTTGCTTATGTTATGATGCAGATAAGGAGAAAGAATTCACATTAAAACATGTAATATTAACCTGCAATCTGATCATCAGAAAACACAAGTCTTAATAAGAGACTTGGAGGCAATCCTATTCATGTCTTCTCAGAAGTAAATCTCATTGTGTTCAATAAGGCTTATTCCTAGGAACAGGTGCATAAGATGGCAGCCTTACTACTTACTTTAGAAAAAACTTTCCTGGCTTTTTTTGTGAAAAATTGGAAACAAGAATGCACATTAGTAAACCTCCCCTGACCCTAGCCTTTGCTTGCCCAGTGTTGCCACAAAAATAATATATTAAAATCAGAAGAGGGGGGAATTGATTTTGAAAAAGTCTTGGGTGGGGTATGTGCAAAAAAACAAGTTTGGCTGCTGCAACAACAGCAGCAGGAAAGTGGAAAGAAAAATGGAATTTTTTCAGGGGGGAAGGAGTGACGAGGAAGAGCAAGGAGGAGAGGAGGGCTTTCCTTGCAGTTTGGGAGCAGCAGCAAAGCATCTGGGGAGAGAATTAGATGGGGGGGGGAAATGGGGGCCACCGCATCTGCTCCTTTTTGCAACCCACCTGATCTCCTGCTGCAGCAGTAAATACCTCTAGTTTTCAACTTGCCTGCCCAGGAACATTCCACTGGCCAGACCCTGCCTGTTCATCGGCACATGGCTAATTTGCATGCCTCCTCTCTCAGAAGCTTATATAACTGGGGGGCAGGCACATGCTAATCTCCCATGCAAAGTAGAAGCATTGCATGATGGTCTCTGCTCACATGTGGCAGTTCCTCCTTGCTTTTTCAGACACTGACTCAGATTGCTGAAAGTGACACAGGGCTTTCAAACTGTACTCAGCAGAGGGAAAGAGCCAACTACAAAAATCTGAGGCTGAGCTCACCATAACCTAATAGGGATCCAATCCATGAAGCTTATATAGCTGGCTTTCAGGCTGCTTTAAACTGAAGGAAGGAGGCAAGGTTCCTGCAGTATAGAGACAGAACTGCTCGTCGTGGATGAGCCACAAAGGGAGGGTGCGGAAGCAAAAAACCACCTCAGCGAGTGGGCCCACATTCTAACTGGCGGAACACCGTTCTCCTGCTTTCTGCCTCAATCCCACCACTGGTTGTTTTCATAGCCCTGATTGGCTCCAGCAGCAAGGGGAAGGGCTGCTCACACAGCTCGGTCGAATGTCATAAGAGACTTCTGCTTTTGCACCCCTCTGGCTACGGATACCTGTATAAGAGGACACCACTTTGAAAGGTGCCTCTTTCCCATGGATATTGTTGGATTTGGGAATTTTAAGAGAATTTTAAGAGAAAATCAAATTGTAAAAGTTCAGCAAACAGATATTGAAAGTCAAAGCACTTCTAACCCCTGCATGGCTCTACCCCAGTGGTTACAAACTAGGTCACAAACCAATTTCAGGTGGGTCGCGAAGCACCTAGAGCAACCATATTGAAAATATGGGACGATTGGATGCTGAAAAGGGGGAGGGCTGTGTGGTTGTTTTCCTTGCATCAAGGTTATAAACAGACTTTTTTTTTTCTTTTTGATTTACTTTGCTATCGTAAAATGGCTGAGAAATAACCCAATTTTCTTGCTGCATTCTCAGGGAAGCAGCAGGCTCTGGCAACACAATGATGGTACTTCCAGCCATTACATCACTTCCAGGGGTTCCTGGACATATTGTCATTCTAAGAAGTGGGCCCTGGTGTTAAAATGTTTGAAAACCACTATTTTCTGTCCTTCCACATGCTAAAAAAACCACAAAACGCTGGGACCACTTGTGTGTTCCTTGTAACATGGAGCTTGGTCATTGAGCTTTATAAGGCACTCAGTTGCCTAGGGAGAAAAAAAACTGGAAAGCTTTCACATGAATCTTGCAAACATTAAACCCCACAAACAAGCAGTAAATAAGTCTTGAACATTTCCAGAAGCCTCACCTAAATCCTGACAGAATTATCAAGGTCCATCTCTTCCTATAAGCAACCTTTCCAAAAGCTCCACTGGCTGGTGAAATAAAAAGACTGACAGATGGTGAATAAAAATCAGGATTAGTATATTTTGAGAGCTAGAAAATAAGTTTCAAACATTCTGTTGGCCTACAGATTGGTTCCAGATGTTTTTATGCTTTAGTGAAAGCAAAACTATTTTTGTTCTTATTAACGGAATTAATTTTAGCAGACCTGAAGAGGGGGAAAAAGAGAGAGCGGTATGGCTTATTCTAAACTCAATCCTGCTTTGGAATTAAGAAGCCCTGTTTGCCCTCTGCTAATGTTATTGCCACAATTAGAAGAATATGTCCTGGTTTATGACTGCTTAGCCCAGAAATTAATATTTGGTTTTATGAACAAATTAAGCAGACTGTTCCTTTCTGTTTCAATTGTCTTTTGTAAAACTCTACTTTCTCATACTTAGCTACACTGAATGCATTGTGTTTAAGAGCTTATAAAATGAACAGTTCTAGAATTATACTGTTCAGGCACACAAAACTTCATTAAGGGCACAATCCCAACCTGGATTTAGGCTGGCGCAGTTCAACCAGTAAAGATTGGCCAGCACCAGGGCCACCATAAAGCGCGTTTGGACCTCTCTCGGAATCATTGGCGCATGTCTGTATGCTGGCCTCTCTGACTCCAGGAGTGGTCCAAACATACTGTACTTTATGGTGTCCCTTGGGCCAGCCAAACTTTGCTGGCCTAACTGTGCCGGCATAACTCCAGGTTACATGGGCAGGCTACTCTAAGGTAGATATAAAAAGGAAATACGCTACAACCCAAGTGCCACCAAGACAGGAAATGACACTTTGGTGAGTCATAACATTAACAGCTGATCACATGGTGCTAATTCTTGACTATGGCAAAGAGCATTTTTAAAATAATAAAACCAAGTTCACTGTCCCTTTAAAGCTATGGAGAACTTCTTCCCTGAATTCTGCAGACACTAAGAATGTTTTGGAGGGACGTGATGGCGCAGCGAGTTAATCCGCTGTTGCTGGGCTTTCAACCGCAAGGTTGGGAGTTCGAGACTGCGTGACGGAGTGAGCTCCCGTTGCTTGTCCCAGCTCCTGCCAACCTAGCAGTTCGAAAGCACCTAAAAAATGCAAGTAGATAAATAGGGACCACTTCGGTGGGAAGGTAACGGCGTTCCGTGAGCTACAGCGTAAAGTCATGCTGGCCACATGATCGGACAAAAACGCCAGCTCTACAGGCTTTGAAACGGAGATGAGCACCGCCCCCTACAGTCAGTCATGACTAGACCATTCGGTCGTGGGGAAACCTTTACCTTTTTAAGTGCTTTAACTGAGACAGGTTTGGGTTTTGCTTAGCTTTTTCTGCTATGGCCCTCAAATATACTGGCTTCAGTCTCAGGGTTCAGCAAAGAAGTATACTGAGAGCCCAGTCCTATCCTCTGCCCCCACCCCACTGTCAATGCATGCTGTGTCCTGCAGCAGGGGGCCAGATTGGGAGAGTTCAGAATGGAAAGGGGAATTATTTCCCCTTGCCCCTATAAGCGTCACACTCTGCAATGATGCCAGCCAGGGAAGGGAACTGGAGTCAGGTGATTTGAGTCCAAGTTGCAAAAACATGTTTGCTGACTCATGCAGACTTGAATCACGCATGTAAAGTCCCATGATGAAGCAAATGCCCAAGGTGGCTTACATGGGCAGGCTAGTCTAAACCACCATTTTTCAATGAGGTTTTTACAAATATATAGTATTCTATGATTCACCAAATCTTCAGTTCAAAATGTAGCATTAATAGTATGGTTCTTTCCTCTCAAGGACTGCCATCATGTTTCAGCAGGCAATCGTAAGTCAAGCCTGGATAGATCCTCTAGGTTATACTCAGTTATTTTCTCAGTTGTCCTTCTCACATGCTCCCACATTGGCTAATCAACTCCACAGCAACTCCATTCTGCCACCACAGGTACTGCAGCTTGTCACAGCTGGCATTCTATCTCCCATCCAAAAACATGACCACAGATTCTCCTCCTTAGCTTCAAGCAGTACTAGAGAGGCAAGAAGATCATTTGAATAAACTAATATATAATTAACTCATATGATCAAAACATATTTTCCATTGCCATAACAGAAACCAAACCTCTCAAACCAAAGCAACCAGTGACAATCGCATTAGGAGCTTAAACATGTTTTTGGGAGGCCATGCAATGACCTGCAAATAGCAGTGTGAACAGCAGCTTCTCCAGAGCAGCTGTGTTTGAAGGGCATTTGAATGTTCTGTGTTTTAGAATTCCCAAAAACCATAGCCTTCAAATGTTGCCTGTTCAGTATGACAGCATTGCTGTTGGTTCCCTTCCTCTCAGTTATTGGTGATTCCAGAGGCGTTTGTAAA
>JAJKFI010000003.1:12647881-12706393 GCA_029204185.1 Lerista edwardsae | reverse complement strand
ATTATTATTATTATTATTATTATTATTATTATTATTATTATTATTATCCCACCGACCCACACCCAAGTGTGCCATTCCACCCTACACGTTCACGTGAAGGGGAATCAGATCCAATTGGGCCCATGAGGCCATGCACATCTTATCTCACCAACATCTCAAATATCTGGATTCACAAGCTGAAAAGGTGGCAAATGTAATAAGCAGTTGACGCATTTTCTTGCAGCAGCATTGGTCCTTTGTTTGAAATGCCCTTATCAGCCAGCCATGTGCTTCTGTGGATTCAGAGGCCTTCTTCATGTCCATTAAGCACACTCCACACACCAGAGCAGTCGTTCTTGCAGGGGAGCCAAAGCACAAGATTGGGCTGTAAGTGTTCTTGTGTCCCCGCTGATCACTGGGGCTCAAGTACACAATTTCAAGAATCATAACTCCAAATTTCCTTTGAAAAGCCAATCCTTGATTCTTCTAAATCCTATCCCATTTATCAACATGTTTAATAAGTTTATATTTTACTATAGACCAATTTGCGAGGGATTTGTGTTAAGCTTATTCACCTTTAGTCTGAAAAGATGACTGTTGGATCTTTTGGAAAATAATAATTGTACATTCGCTACATTTCAGCTCTTGACTACAAGTGTGATTTATAGCTTGAGTTCCACAGTTAGTAGTACGGCAATTTCAGATTTGAGTTCCTTCGCAGTTCTTAGATGAATACCATCTGGTCTTGCCAACTTATTTTCCTTGAGCTCATCAATTCCATTGGTAACGCCGAAACTGCATCTGATTTTTGTTTACTTGGACCTATTTCTAATCTCAGTGCAATTAGCACCACCAGCTGGGCAAGGAGAGTCCAATTTCCAGGGGTGCTGAGCATCGGCAGGTCCCGAATAGGTCCTGGACATTTGGAAGCACAGGCCTTTTCCTTTTGGACATCCACGGAAGATGAACTCGCAAGCCTTTTTGGAGACAGTGACCTCAGATACCATCAAGAAGAGCTTCAAAGGGCATCCAAATGGTACAGGCAGTTGAAAAGCGATGACATGAAACGTTAATGAAGATTCAGTAGATTATTTATCCCTAATTAGGAGCAGCCGTGAGATCTAACATCTTAATTTCACTGTGTCACAGGGAATTGGTGCTCTTCCCACTCGCGGCTCCTGAGAATATTTGTGAGATTTCAAATCTAGCAACCTCGCAGTCAAATGAACAAGGTTTATTCTCTTTTCATAATTAATAACCACATTTTTCAGAGGAAGTCTCTGCAGAACTCACTGTAGGTTGTATTTGCCTTGGTTCCCTGGAGAGCTAAGTGGCATCATGGCACTTTGTCATGTGGGATCATCAAATTCGTACCCAAGTATCCCTCACTCAATTAAGGCACAAGCTCGTATCTACCATATGCCGGCCCTGCCTGAATTTCAGGAGAGCAGCAGCATACTCACCACAAGGCCAGATTGGAAACTCTAGAGCTAGCTGTGAATGGGCCAAACTGCATACAACGTTTGAAGCCTCGTTAGCCCTGATCAGCTTAGTTTTTCTCTAGAAAAAAGCAGCAGCTTCGAGTTCCTTCGCAGTTCTTAGATGAATACCATCTGGTCTTGCCAACTTATTTTCCTTGAGCTCATCAATTCTATTGGAAACGCCAAAACTGCATCTGATTTTTGTTTCGAATTGAAGGAACTGTGTCCCCAGTTTGTGACCATGTCAGGGGACAGGGCTTTAATCCTACCTGTGCCATTGTCTTGACCCACAGGGAGCAACCTAGATTGTATTTATCCCACAGAAAGCTCTCATTGGGATTAGATGATAGGCTTGACTTTCCAACCTGCCCATCAACCCTTGCCCTAATTTCCCCCTTGTGAGCCCTGTTCATACAAGTGGGCTCATCTTCTATGTGCACCATGAACCCATGAACAACCGGAGGCTCTGTTCCTGTCATAACAGGCACCAAGCACATATCTGCAACATGCTTACAGGAGCTGGCATTGTTTAGTGCATCGACTGACCTCCAAACTTCCCTGGTTCAAACTTCCCTGTGCCATGTAGGTGATCTTACGCAAGCCACTCCTTCTCCACCTAGGCTCTCTGGCATTTTGCACATGAGAAAGCACCACACAAATGTTATAGCACCACATAAAAAGAATTATATACTTGTAAGCACTTATTCACACTGCAGTTAAATGTTTGAATGGATATTGGCAAACACTGCCTGCTGTAATGGAGAATGAGCTCTCTTACGTCAACAGGACTTATGGTCTTTCTACCAGCAGTGACATTTCTAGGTAATCTCTCAACAGGACCATTCCTTGCACATTTTTTGCTATCATTCTTCTGTTGGTTCTTCACCCACAGTTGCATATCTTGCGTGGACACAATCCAGCAGGAATTTATATTCCCAAGGAGCCTATCAGTTAAATGAAATAAATGTTATAAGTAAGGAAAAACGTATTCACCAGACCTTCACAAAATCCACAAAATCAAAGCATTGTGTCATAGGTTTGGGCCACTCATCAAACCATCTCAGCTCAGGTCTCAATCCTATCCAACTTTCTAGCACCAACACTGCAGCTGTGCTAGTGGAGCATGTGCTTCATGTGGGACGGGGGCAGCCACAGAGGCTTCTGCAAGGAAGGGGAATAGTTGCTTCCTTGGGGTTAAATGGTAGCTGCATCAGCACTGGAAAGTTGGATTCGATTGGGCCCTCAATGGATTCGACTTTCCTTTATTTGAGATCTATTTAGTAGACCATGCAAACACATTACAAGAAACAGACTTTTGTCACATCTAGCTGGGATGAGAAGGTGACAAAAGTTCTGAAAGGCCAGGCTAATACAGCATGGTCTGAAACAGCATAAAACACTGGGGACAGGATGTCAATCATTCAAACAGACATTGTCTCTGTACATCCTATGTGAAATGCTTCATGCCCCAGACTAGTTATATATCATCTTTGTTCCAGTCACACTGCATATCCACAGACAGTGTTAGGACCAAATTAGATCTTTCCATTCTTTTTTTTTTTCCCCAAAGCCTAGCCCATCTTGTGCCTTTCCAAAGTTTCATTTCATTCTCTTCTCAAGTTACAAAGACAGCTCATCTGCTTTTTGACTTCCTATTTGGGCAGACACGGCTGCCACTTCAGCAAGAGAGGCCATATTGGAAAGTTTTTGTCATACTGGAATATGGGAAAATGTAGACTTCCTTCTCCAACTCTGTTTTGTTGCACAGTTTAAAGCAGTGGTTCCCAAATGTTTTAGCACTGGGACCCACGTTAAAAAAAAGTTTCACTTTCCCAGCTGCTCCAGCCTCTGTGGCTATAATGATGATTGGGCAGCAGTACTCCCTCCTTCTCCCCAAAGTAGCAGATTGTTTAACTTTTGATGCACATAGCCAAATCTGCCTTGTCAGTTTCGTGATGCACCAAAAATTGGGTCCCAGATCCACCGTTTGGGAACCGCTGGGTTAAGCTATTTACAGTGATTTCAATTTCTTCCATGAAAGATAAACATTATTTGGTTCCCTTTCTGCCTTCTTGTTCTCACTAACAATTTTGAAAAAAGGTATACATTAGAGACAGTGCAGAATGGAGGTGTCTTGGGAGTTGCTAAAATGTGCTGCCTCATTTCTTGGGGCTATACAGTGGATTTATGGCTAAAAAACTAGGCAAGCACTAGCAGCCCACCTATGCTATAGGCTGAGCAGTTATTCCATCTCCTCAAAGGATCATAGTTCTGTGAGCAGGTCATTTATATAGAACCAAACAGATTAAACTGCCTTATGCTGAGTCAGCCCAATAGTCCACCTGACTCAGCACTACCTACACTGATTGGCAGGAGCACTCTAGTGCTTCAGGCAGACCTACGTAGAGATCTCAGGTATTGAACTTGGGACCTGATGCATGAGAACCAAATGGACTTCCATATTATAATTCTCAAGATTCTTTGGAGGAAACTGTAATACTTCAACTGGTTAAAACCATCCGCCCGCCCGCCCATCTGAGTAAACATGTTTAGGATTGATTCCTGTTTATAGTCCTTATACATAGCCTGAAGGCAGATGCTACAGGATTGGAAAATTAAAGGGTTTCCTTTAAAGCAGCAAATCTCACAATCCACCACCATAAGTCCCAGTGTGGCATCATAAGTCCCAGTGTGGCAGAACTGTCATGCACTGTGGGACCATGGGCACAAATGGCTGGAGGACCCAAGTGCACACCAATCGTTCAACAAGGCTGCATCAGAGCAGGTAAAGTGGTGGCAGGGATGTGTTGTGGGAAGTTCAGCAAAGGAACAGGGAGGATTGGTGAAGAGATCAGGATGGAAAGGGAGTGTCACATAGGGTGGACCTCAATGGCAGGAACATATGGCAGGATCCTATCCCCAGTTTCCAAGCCCAACATGCTTCCTGGGTCTCCTCAGGTCTACATAAGCTAAATAGCTGGCATAAGTTAGTGGCATACAAGGAGATAAGTAACAACAATTTTCCTAACTACAACTTCCCCCCCATTGTAGGGTGCAATGTGTGACTCATTGACACCACTGCATCACATAGGCTAGTGGGTGGTCGGACTGGGGTACAACTATAATAAAGACAATATTACATGTGTTATACTATAGCTATTTTGTGTCTTTAAAAAATTTCTGCTGATGGAGGATCTTCATTTAGAAAACACATGTACACACATGCACAACATTCTTAAACCATGATTCAGTGGCTGACCTCTCTAAGAAAAAACAAGAAACAGAAAGTGTCTATGGAAGAAGGGGTCAACAAAATCACCATTTAAATTTAGTCAGATTTTTTTCCCCTGAGCTTCTAACACAAGCGCCTTGAAGTTTATTTTCTCTTTCCTTTTCTGAAAGTGAATTTAGAACTCAGGCATGCTAGCTGGGATGGAAGAGTAATCAGTCAGAGAGAACAAATAAATTTTGTGTCTGCCTCCGTTAGTAGGGGAAATAATTGAAAGCATGAGTGCTTATGTGGTTCCTCTAAAACTTCAAAAGTGTTCATAATCACAGAAAAAGGAATGCCATCTGTTTGCTGTTAGGATCCTGTCCTATATTTTCCTGCTTATTCTCCCAACGAAACCAACAGTGAGAAGTTGTCAGCTCTTTCTAATGAAAATTACATCTCTCTCTCTCTCTCTCTCTCTCTCTCTCTCTCTCTCTCTCTCTCTCAAGTTTGCTTTCAGGTTTCTGAAGAGCATCTCACATTCCTCCCAGCTTGAGAGAGCATTGATCTTTGTCACTTCTTGTCTTCCAATGCTAGACATTATTTAGAAATACACATTCTGTATGGAATGCCAACACCAAATGGAATGGTCTCTGTTTTACAGCATGAGAAACAAGACGGTGAGGGGATTGAATAGCAGACTTGCCTTCTCTTCAAACAACCTGGGCCATGGTGAGGGATCAAGGGTAGGGTGGTGGGTGCAGGGGGGTAGGAAGAGATTCGTAAAAGCCAAAGCCACTGCAATTACACAAATGGTTCCTGCTCCATAATGAGGGCAAGATGTAACAATGTGTTGGGTGAGGACCACATCTTTGAAGCAGCTGCAGCTCTGTGCTTATAATATCCCAAGGTAGATGTGCTGGTAATGGATGTCTGCCTTGTCTGGCTCTGGCTATTCATCTCAAGGGGCGATTTACAAGGTGATAAAAGGTTCCAATGCTGCAAAAGGTACTTTGGGCTGTTAAAAAGCAGGATTTTTATGGCCATTTCTCCTGTACAATACATGTTGTTTCATTAATCAAACACTTAAACTATTAGAAACCCCCAATCTTTGCAATAGTGGAGCAACAGGTTTTACTACCATGAAATAGCATTAAAAGCCACAAAATTTCTCAGTTAAGTCTCACTAATGATTATAACGGATTGAGTGTGGCTGAAAGCAGGATGGTATATCTATTAGCCATTGCCTCTCGGTGAACTCTGATCATTGTGTTTGGTTCCTAAGGCCACATAAGAGTATATACCTGTCGGGGGAAGGGAATATTGCTGAAACCACTCCAGGAGGTTTGACCACATCAAATCAGATTGAGTTGCCATATGGCAAATAGAGCTTCAGTGGATAAGACCTATAAGAAGAAGAAGAAAAACAATGTACCAGAATTAGGTGCAGCAGCAACGGTATCTCCTTGGGAATCAGGCAGATAAGGATAGAACAGCGATATCTGTGGCTGCTTTTTGCACATGCATGGTTATCAAACTTCTCCTTTTTACAGGCTTGCAAGTGGAAAGCAATGCATTTGTATTCCTAACAAGAATTACTGAGATGTTTTATAGAAGAACGTGTACCTTAAATATTTTAAGATCTCTTAAACGTGCAGACATGCCTAGGATTATGCTGGAAAGCATTTTTTGGAACACAAAAATAATTTCAACTCAGTTTCAAAGCTCTGTGATCATGTTACGCTGAGCTCCATGCAATGTCCAGCCACTTGCGTCTTATGAAGTAGGAACTTGTCTGCAAAATCTCATGTCAATCCTTTGGGTTTGTAGTACTGGCAGAACAAGCATTCCACCAACACTAACAGCTTTACTACAGTCATAAATGTCCTTCCGGTGCCATGCAAAATGGCATGCTGCCACAGCACCTGCACTAAGACCGGAGCCTTCCCGCTCATGTCACCAGATTGCTGGCCACCTGCTGAGGCAGGTAAGATGTCAGAGGAGCTGAAATGGAGTGGGAGAGGGCAGAGTAGGGGTATGGAGGCTGCAGGAGGGGTGGATCCGGTGGCGATGGCATGTGCCACCAGATCCCCTCCATTGGCAGCCTCCCTGCCCCTTTCTCTCCTCAGACTTACGCCAGAGACATTACTGACACAGGTCTGAGAAGACCCATTGTGGAGTGGGCGGCTTACAGAGGTGTAAAGGAATTTAAGTCCCCTCCCCCGCTAGGTGCAGCACAGCTGGTTTTGGTATGGGGGAAGGATAGGATTGGGCTCTCAGGGCTCAATCCTAACCAACTTTCCAGCACCGGGGTAAGGGCAATGCAGCTTTGAAGTGAGGGAACAAACATTCCCTTACCTTTAGGAAGCCTCCATGACTATTACTCCACTGCAGGATGCAGCATATGCTCCATTGGCACCTCTATGTCAGTGCTGGAAAGTTGGTTAGGATTGCACCCTCAGTCTTTGAAGACTGCAATCCTTAATATTTACTAAAGATCATTAACTTCATATCATTAGGTTTGTTGTTGTTGTTCAGTCGCTAAGTCGTGTCCGACTCTTCGCGACCCCATGGACCACAGTACGCCAGGCCTCCCTGTCCTCCATTAGCTTCCGGAGTTCGCCCAATTTCATGTTTGTTGCTTCGGTGACACTATCTAACCATCTCATCCTCTGCCACCCCCTTCTCCTTTTGCCTTCGATCTTTCCCAGCATGAGGGTCTTTTCTAAAGAGTCCTCTCTTCTCATGAGGTGGCCAAAGAATTTGAGCTTCAGCTTCAAGATTTGTCCTTCCAGGGAGCAATCAGGCTTGACTTCCTGGAGGATTGATCGATTGGATCTCCTTGCAGTCCAGGGGACTCTCAAGAGTCTTCTCCAACACCATAATTCGAAAGTATCTATTCTTCGGCGCTCTGCCTTTCTTATGGTCCAGCTCTCACAGCCATACATTGCTACTGGGAAAACCATCGCTTTGACTATACAAACCTTGGTTGGCAGGGTGATGTCTCGGCTTTTTATTAAGTTGTCTAGCTTTCCTTCCAAGCTTTCCTCCCAAGAAGTAAACGTCATAGCTTTCCTCCCAAGAAGTAAACGTCTTTTAATTTCATGGCTGCAGTCACCATCTGCGGTGATCTTGGAACCCAGGAAGATAAAGTCTGTCACTGCTTCCATTTCTTCCCCTTCTATTTGCCAGGAAGTGATGGGAGTGGTTGCCATGATCTTAGTTTCTTTAATGTTGAGCTTCAAGTCAATTTTTGCACTTTCCTATTTCACTCTCATCAGAAGGTTCTTGAGGTCTTCCGCAGTAGTTAACTCATTAGGTTAACTCATTAGTTAACTCATTAGGTTAATTATCACTAACCTACTGAAATGTTGATGTTGACACACACGTCCTCTGAGGCATTCCACACAAACAGCCACCTTGAATTCCTAGGCAGAGACAACAGCCCACATGTTGGGGTGAGCTATTCCAGGGACATGTTAGCATATTCCGCAGGATCGGTTACCCTTTCCTCCCAGCAGGAACATATGCTGAAAGGGAAAGCCACCCAAGCTTCAGCTCTTTGGGGAGCAGGGGCTGAGGGAGAACACTTTGTTGTGCTTTCCACCAACTGTAAGGGGAATTAACCGTGCCCTGGGGCTTTCAGTACTGGCACAAGGAATGTTGATTATTTGAAACAGGATTTTTTTAACATGCTTTACTAGCGCACGATGGAACAAAAATGCAGTATTCTAGAATTCTAATTGTCAGCTGCGCTCAAACAGAGACCGAGAGTATTTTGAAATCAGGTCAGATTGCAGAAATGCGCAATTACAGCACATTTCCAACATTTCACCAGTGGCTACATTTGCAGTCATGACAATATCCTCTCTGTCTTTCCAGACCTCAGATTCTCCTGTGGAATGCCTGAAATTCGAAGGTGAGCTCAGTCACATCATGTTCCTCTTCTTTGTGAAAAAATTGCTAATTGAATCCTGACTGCACTGTGTTTGCAGTTCCTCCTCCCAGCATTTCTTATGTTCTTTGTCTGTTTCCGGATCCCCCGTTTTCCTCCCATTTCTTTCATCTTTGCCATCAGTGAATTTGCTTTTATAGTACATGGGTTGCTGAAATCTAGGAGGGCCCTAAAGTTTATGTTCATGTTTCACATGCATTGCAGGAGATCAGCCAAAGAAAATGTTTAGCGGGATTAAAACAATCTTCTACGTCTTTGTCCCTCTGATTTCTTAACAGCTACCTTAACAAATGTGTAGAAGTTTTTTCTGGCAAGACAGCTGTCTTGGCTTTCCAGAAGAATACTTACAGCTATAAATCCAAGCTAGTTCTTGTAAAGCACTCCTAAAAGCAACCATTCAACCAATCAGCTTCTCATCTCTGCTCTCAGTGTCTCCTCTTGGTAATTCAGTATAACTAGAACTACATTCCCAGCATGGGAACAGAGTGGATTAACAATCCTTGACGCCCTCAACCTAAAGACTCTGGTGTGTATATATGTGGCCAGAATGTTGTGACTGGACCAGAGAGATCTGGGTTCAACCTCCCCCCTTAGTCATCAAGCCCATTTTACAGCAGGTATTAAGCAAATCATGCTCTGTCAGCCTGGCATGATTCTTGAGGTACAAAGGTAATGTTTGTTTAAGAGATTTATACCCTGTCTTTCCTCGGGGGGGGGGGGGCAAATTAAACTGTGAGCCCCTAGCACTGTGGTCCAAAAACAAAGCATGGTTATACCCAATTTAGTAAATGTTCACGAAATATATAACATGACATCTACGCAACAATACTTTAGCAGATTTATATGCCCCAAACGCGGGTTTAGGGTTAGGGTTAGGATTAGGGTTTGGGTTGGGGTTATATTATGAAAAATTACTATTTTGGGGAGAGAAAAACATTTTTTAACTGTCAAATACTTTACAAAAATGACGAGAACTCAATATGTGGTTATCATTTTAGGATTATTAGGTGGTCTAAAATTTGGTGAACATTTACGATTTTGGGAAAAGAAAAGTATTTTTTTAGTTTATTTATTTTTGTTGATCAGTATTTATTTTTGGTGATCACTTAAACATGAGCCTTTCCTCTGGCCCTTACGGCTCTTAAGGGCCCAATCCATATCCAATGCTGCCCCAAGGTAAGGGAAAAAACATTCCCTTACCTTGAGGAAACCTCTGTGATTGCCTCGGCATGCAGGATGCAGCACTCACCCCCTTAGCATGGCTGCATCAGTGCTCAAAAGTTGGATAGGATTGAGCCCTAAATGCTAATACTTGTGATAAACCAGAAGAGAGAAACTCCAACTGACCTACTGCAAATTACCCGTAGATCTGATCTGCCTTCCTCGTAATCCCAGTAGGCCTCCCAGAAAACTAGAGTTGGGTGATCAACAGCAAAATTAAAGTTCAGTTTAAGCACTAGTGTGGCTGCCTGCCTCCCTGCCTGTTTAAAGTACAACTCCAAAAAGGAAGTGTGTTTTTTTAAAGTTCAGCAAGAAAAAAGGGAGAGACCAGAGTTATGAATTATGATTTAGTAGCTAAGTCAGTCCGTGAGAGAAAAACTTGTCTCTCCTATCCTGATGGTATTTGGGATAAAATACAAGAGAACGCTGTGCCAGTCTCCTTGATAAATTGAGCACTCGAAAAGCCCTGAATGCAAAATTATCTAGCAGATGATAAATCTGCTATAATAAATAAAAAAGGCAATAAAGTCAGAAAAGGAGTCAGGCGAAAGTACTTTACTATCACTGTGAAGTTCAACTTCGTTTTAAACTCTTCACAACTAACTTGGAAAAAATGCAACACCCATAATAACTCTCTGTTCAGAGCATGAGATTGTCTTATGCATGACAAGTCCTGTCTCAAAAAATAAGCAAATAAAGCATTTTTTTTCTTTAAGGACTTGAAGTTTGGGTCAAATTCTTCACGAAAAGAATTTGTAATAGGGCTAGAGAGCAGTGCTGAGTTTTCAACTTCAGATAATAAAGTTTCACAGGCAAGATAGTACCAAGAATGCTCACTGATCATGGAAGCTATATGTGCACTCTGAATTTGCATGCAGTGCAAACATTCTAGAAAAGTTCTTTGAAAAACACCAAATAAAATACAACAGCAACATTAGGACCCCACTTTGATTTTATTTCAATTACATGGCCAGGGGGTGCAGACTGCACTGGGAGATGCATGCAGGGTTGCTGGTGACACCACTACTGGCCAAAACTGTAAAAATCTTGGTATTTTTGAATAATACCATCATGTTTTATATCATTTGATGTGGAATTTAATGCAGAATGCCATGAAACAAACCACGTTGAAATACCTGTATCCTGTAAAAAGTTATAGCCAAATAAAAAGAAAAAGAAAACACAACCGCCTTATGTAACAAAAAATGGATTTTCTTGAATCAAAACAGGCCAATGAGTCTGGCAGGACAATCCAAGCCCCCCGCCCAGCCAGCACAAGCACTTGCCTATTTCTGGGGGCTGCATCCAGCCCGCGGGACTTATGTTTGACAGCCCTGGAGTATACCCGCTATAACCTACTGTCCAGCTAAACAGAAACTCGCTTCTTGCCTCTGCTTTTCTGGCAACTACCCCAAGAGATCCCAAGGTTTGGAGTTTGTTTTGATCAATTGGAAACACTAGGAGGAGTATCAAAAATTACCAACCCCAAGCACCGTATTGAAAACAAGAATTGCAACAGACAAAACAGAATCAACAGGGAATCTGATGAAAATGTGTTTTATTTGATGTTTGCAATTTCTACATGGAGCCTATAACAATCAAATTAGAACCAAGAAACAGGGACAAGGAGCAGGTCGATCAGAACACAATGCAGAGGCATATTTTTGAAATAATGTTATCAAATGGACTATAACTTTTTGAGACGCAGAGACTAAAATTGAATTTACTATAGAGAAAAAATCCTTAGACACTATATTTCAGTACTTTGTTGGGTACAATTCTGCCCATTAGAACTGTTAAGGATGTTTACCTACTAAAGTCTAAATTCACAAATTTTCTCAGTTCCGTTTGGCTGTTCCTGGATGTAATGTTGATGTGAAATATATTTACAAGAGCCACAAGGCTGCTTCCATGCCTTCTGCACAGCCACAAACACAAGAACAGCTAACAATAGTCATTCTTGGCTTTTAAGAAAAATTGGTAGCAACGAGGACTTGATTAAGGTCCAAGGGTGAAAAGGGAGGGGGAGCACCTCAGAAACATATCTCTTGGAGAATGTGCAAACATATGGGTCTAAATAAAACAACACAGAACCTCTCCAGATATGAGCAATTACAGAGGACTTCAGAAGGTCCCTGGAAAGGATGCTCGTGTGCAGGGGACTAAATCATTTGTAACCAGATACAAGTTACTTCACAGTTCAGACTGAAGGCCAATACCATAACATTATCTTTCAGTAAGGATGAACAACTGAACCTGTGTTGCTATTGTTATATGAGCAACTGGAGCAGTAAGCACTTCAAGCAAGCTTGAAGATTCAATTTCACAAACGGACCAGCCAGTTGTGAATCACGTGCTCACATGCCAGGAGAAGGGGGGGCGGAAGAGCTGTCAAATGTCTCAACATCTACAGTCTAATGTAGATGTATAATAGAAAGCCAGGCTTAATAGAAAGGTGTCCCCTTGTCTTTCAGGAGGAATTGAATTTGTCCAAAGGTATTCTTCTCATTGTACCTGGAAATGATTCACAAACGAAAGTCTCATTTTGCACATACTCATCAAGGAGACCCACACAAATATATGTCTTTATAGTACATTGAAACTCCCCTTGGATCAGAGAGGTCAGCTTCCCCCTTCAAAAGGAAGAGAGATAGCTCTGAAGTGGCAAACAGATACCTAATTTTCGGTACTACTGGGGTCAGCAGCCTTTGAGACATTTTTCGAAAATTTTCTGCAAACACCCCAGGATGTCTGAAACAGGCATAGACCCTGGGGCTGAAACACAGTTTCTGACCACTTTCTAAAAAAAACCCCAGGTCAGTGGCCTCGGAGACACTTTTCGAAAATTTTCTGCAAAGCACCCCGGGACCTCTGAAACAGACTTTGTGAGCCTCCGGCATCCACCCCATGGCCAGAAATACAGTTTTTAACCATTTTCTAACAAAACACTCCAGGGCCTCCGAAACAGATTTTTCGCTGACCCTGAGGTCAGCTGCCTCGGAGACACTTTTCGAAAAATTTTCTGCAAAACACCCCAGAACCTCTGAAACAGATTTTGTGAGCCTCCTGCATCCATGCGGGAGCCAGAAAGACAGTTTTTCACCATTTTCTAAAAAAACACTCTGGGGCCTCCAATATCAGATTTTTCGTTGACCCTGGTGTCAGCAGCCTCGGACATACTTTTTGAAAATTCTCTGCAAAGCACCCCAGGACCTCTGAAACAGACTTTGTGAGGCTCCTACATCCACCCTGGGGCCACAAAGACAGTCTTTGACCATTTTCTAAAAAAACATCCTGGGGCCTCCAAAAACAGATTTTTCGATACTGCCCGGGTCAGCTGCCTCGGAGACACTTTTCAAAAATTTCCTACAAACCACCCTGGGGCCTCTGAAAGTAATTGTCAGAACATCTGAAATCCACCCCGGGGGCTGAAAGACAGTTTCTGACCATTTTGTAAAAAATACTGCGGGACGTATGAAATAGATTTTTCAAAACTGCCGGGATCAGCGGCCTCGGGGACACTTATTGAAAATTTTCTGCAAAGCACCCTGGGACCTCTGAAACAGATATTGAGAATCTCTGGAATCTACCCCGGGGCTTGAAAGGCAGTTTCTGACCATTTTCTTAAAAAACACCCCATGGCCTCAAAAACAGGTTTTTCGAAACTGCTGGGTTCAGTGGCCTCGGAGACACTTTTTGAAAATTTTCTGCAAAGCACCCCAGGACCTCTGAAACAGGATTTTGAGAACCTCTTGCATCCACATAAGAACGTAACATAGGAACGTATGAAGAACCCTGCTGGATCTGGCCAAGGCCCATCTAGCCTAGCTTCCTGTATCTCACAGTGGCCCACCAGGTGCCTAAGGTAGCTCAGGAGACAAGATGCTTGCATTCTGTTGCCACTCCCTTGCACCTGGCATTCTGAAGTTGCCAACTATTAACATAACCTATCATGTCCACAATGGACTTTTCCTCCAGAAATCTGTCCAGTCCCCTTTTAATGGCATCTAGGTCAGATGCCATCACCACCTCCTATGGCAAGGAGTTCCATAGCTTAATTACCCACTGAGTAAAAAAGTATTTCTTTTTGTCTGAGCCCTGAGTGCTGATTCCAGGATGAGGAAGATGAAGAAAAGGATGTATATGAGATGTAGTCTGCAGCACATCAACAAAATACTTCGGAAAAGCCACTGTTTTCATGCAGTGGTACTTTGTAATACTTTTGCCCTCCTGTAAATGTTAGCATAATCCAAAGTTAACTCTTTTACTAAATCAACTTAAACCAGCGCTGAAAGGAAAATTTATCATTTTAATTCCTTGCACCATTGCAGATCTGCATTTTTTTCGATTTTCAACTCTCCCAACACTCCATTTCAGTGGATGTCCCCTGGTTCTGGTATTGTGAGAGTTTGAAAAGAACATCCCTCTATCAACTCTATCCTCTATCAACTCTATTTGCCAAGGAGGCAAATTCTAGACAATTGTTGGTGCATTCATTTGCACAGCTGGCATTTATTAATGGCCAACACTGTCCATTTATTTACTTTATTTGGGCTTTCCAGAATCTTACTAGAACTTACAGAAACTGTCCCAAGAGTCATTCTTTAAAACTGTCAGTTCTACTTGGTAGCTGTATAGCATTTCAATGTATTGTAATGGCTTCTTTTCAGGTGGACAAACGGAAGATTTGTCTTGACTATTAAAATTTGGATTTGAAGATCAGTGCATTAAGAACTGTGTTTCTGGGAAATCTAGGAAGCTTCTTAGTGTTTCCTCAGTAAGGTGACCAGTAATGGTTGACCAGCATCCTTAACTTTTCCATTATTATAGCTCTTCCCCTAAAACATGCAGCCTCATGGAAGTGTTGATCAAGTCCTAGAGTGAAGTTTCAGTTCATAGAAAATAAAAATTAGCTCCAATGTGTGGTGAAAATTTGTTCTGTGTAGATAAATGTGTTCCTTAGAATCCTGTGCAAGATGAGGGGGAGACAGGGAAGGCATGCAGAGATTCATTGGCAAATCAGTCAATGTGGAAAGGTAACAAGTTTGACAACATTTGTCACAGAATATTCCAGAATATGCCCAGCATGTTTAACATAATGCTGTAAGCCAAGATGGTTTTCCAGGTGCACTGACCTCACCACACTTCTGTCACACTGAGTTTACACCTCATAAAATATATTTACCAAAGAGCTTAGCTGTAATCAGTGAGTAATCCTTCTGTGGCTTGGAAGGAAAAGATCAAAGAGAAGAGAGGGGGGGAAATCTCCCTCATCAGGGAAAATCTACTCTT
The DNA here is from genome assembly GCA_029204185.1 of Lerista edwardsae. Classification (NCBI taxonomy): domain Eukaryota; kingdom Metazoa; phylum Chordata; class Lepidosauria; order Squamata; family Scincidae; genus Lerista; species Lerista edwardsae. The sequence goes on along the minus strand of JAJKFI010000003.1, from coordinate 12,691,254 downwards.
TCGGGCACATGATTTGACTTGAGATAAGGCACTTCACTTCAAGGAGCAAGCAAATGTGTTGCTTGCAATAAGTTTGATACTACAACACACATCAATTTAAAACTAACACTATCTCTGTGGTTATCTGCCTTGTTAAATTAACAAATAATGTAGCAGCAAAAGACAAGTGAAGTCCCATAAGTCCTGTACATAATTATATACGCAGAGTAATCTGTTTATCTTCACTATATCAAGACTCCTAATGAAACAACCCAAAAGGTTAATACCATTGATATTTCCACCACTGAGGAGCTTAAGGGTTTAGCAAATTCAGGCATATAGGGAATAAAGATGACTTCATTACCTTGCATGTTTTTAAACAGGACTTTAATTAAAACAAACATAAATAAGTTGCTTGTTCCTTCTTCTGCTTTTCAGTTGCCTGAAATAAAAATCCACATAACAAGTGAAAAGGAGGTAGGGGAGGAAAAGCTGGCTGTTTTCGGAACATCACACGAAACAGCATCATACGGAACAAATTAATGGGTAACAAGGAAAGAGTCATAATAAATTAATATACCTAATTAGACTGAACCTCAATGAGATTACATTAAAATCTCATTTTCTTCTATTAAAAATTCAATAAAATGGTACCAATTAAATTATGCAATCATTAAGAGCAAGGAGATTTACTTGACGCTTCGTCTATTTCATCTGGTTATTAAAAGTCATTTTTAACAGCTTGTTTACAACTCTCCCTGTCCTGACACAGCTGCAGCAAGCACCAGTGTTGGCTATGGAAGTTGCTTGGGTACACAGAAGTGATACCGCTGCCCTTTGTTCTGTGGATTCTGGGGTAACTGAGCTTTGACAGGAAGAAGCGACTCACATCACATATAACGGAAAAGGGGAGAGAAGGCCAAAAAGAACTTCCAGGTAGATTGTGTAATAAAGACCATAAAGACACAATTCTGAAGCAATTGCCTGCTATAGAACATAGAACAGTAATGGCGAACCTTTTTGGCTCAACATATCAAAAATTCAGAAAATGCCCAACTTGACTTGGCTGGCGTGTCACACACCCTGAACATGCAAATTAAGTACTGCTTTAAAGTACGTGGGATTAGACATGAGTAGAATTGGGCACCGTGTATGGCGAGATGTGCATGTGCCCACACGACTTCCCCTGCATAATAAGGGCAGGCCAGTTGGCGTATCGTCTGAGCTGGCCCCCAGACTTCCACAAACAGATGTTTCAGGGAATTCAAATAGCCTGTGAGGGCCTCATTGGGTAGTATCCAGTGATGTCATACTAGGAATGATGAACCAGAACCAGAACGCCCGGATAATTGGCAGCCCTCCGCCCCTATGGCGGAGGGCAGCCACGCCTCCCTGCACCTCACAGCGCCTGAATCGCTCCATTTCAGAGCGATTCGGGACACAAGGGAGGGTGGGCGGGCCCAGGAGCAGCTCGCCCGTCCTCCGGAAAGGCGGCGCAGCCCGGGCCCACCCGCAGAACTGGCGGAACGGTGTACCGGGCCGTTCCGCCAGGATGACGCTACTGGTAGTATCCTACTTCCTTATGGGCATACCTTCCCTTTCATTTCACAGGATACATTTGTATTGGTTCCAAGAGTAATCAACACCTACATTATCAGTATGATTTCACCTGCTGTTCCATCGGGCTTTACTTAGGGTAACAGATGAAAAGAAGCAATCATGCTTTTTTCTTCACACACTTGCCTTTTAATATTTGAAAGACTCTGCCTGAGGAAGGAGCTGTCATTTTCTGTGGCCGCTGTTCAGATGGCAAGATAGCATACAGTGAATCCCTGGGATCTGCCACAACCTTGTGCATCCTCATACAGAGACCTCATATCCATTTGTTCCTACTTTCTTATTTTTCTTATGCTTAAATCTAGCCATTTTCACTGAGAAGGGCACATTTGCCTCTCTGTGTGGGAGGGAAAAGTAACATTCCTTCCTAATGTAATAGCCCCTCAGAATTGCCTTTTGGTGTAGGTATTGCTGCAGGCCACAGGATTCTACAATCCAAGGCCTTCTGAGTGCTCCCATCCTTCCTCCCCCTACTCAAAACCTAGCAGCTCTGTGGGGAAGCATGAGAAATAAGGCCTGGGTTATAAACACATGATATTTGCACAACTTTTATAATGCAGCATTTACCAAAGACATTAAGCCGGCTCACCTCCATCTGTCAATGTAGTGTGTCGGCTACACGGAAATAATTTGGAGCCTCTGGCCCAAATAACATAAATCCAAATAGTGGATTTGTGACCCAAAAAACCAAAGGGGCCTTTTGGATCTTACCCACACACATAATACATATCTCTCACACGCACATATTGTAACAACCTGTAGGCATAAATTCCCTGCTTCAGTAGCTGACGTTCAAACTGTAATGCTCCAGCTGTTTTACATTTAAAGAAAAAAATAATAAAAGGGGTTTGTCCTTGTCTGGAAAACATCTATTAGAAAAAGGTGGTGCATAGGAGCATAAACCTTAAATTGGAGGCAAACAAAGACTGGCCCAGACTTTAAGGCGGGTTTTTTCTTGCTCTTCGTGGCATATTTCATAGTTGGCAAAGGTCACAACCTAGATAGGCTTCAACAGGTTGGAATTACTATAGTGCTTGAATTACAGGTGAGAGGAGCATGTGGCCTGGCCCTAGAAGTGAGGGGGGAATGATATGCCTTAACTGAGGGGAGTCAGAGGGTAGCCTTTATGAATTTAATACCCTTCCCCTCATAATTCAAGCACTGAATCAATGTGCTTACATTATTCTCTGCTGGATTGTGATCAATATTTATAATTTTGTACTTTACTCAAAGAGTCACACTTCAAGCCTACACCTTCAATTCTATTTCCTACTGATAGGCAGGGTTCCTTGTAAGGGGTCTGTGTCAGTGTGCAGGCCCCTTTCATAACTGTGCAGCATCACAATATCACCTTCAGATGGTCAGTGATATCATCTTTGTGTAATCACCCAACTTCTACATTCCTGGGCTCTGCGCTGCACAGGGCTTGGCTTGGAGGTGCACAGGCCCTTGCACACCTTAAAGGTAACAGTGCTGACAGGGCTACAGATAGGAAGCTGTTGTGGGGAGTCCAGAGCTCCAGGCGCAATCCATAAGGCAACCTTGGGCTGATGCTAGCCGCTTGAGTTGGCCCAGTGTCACTAGCACTGATGCGGGAGTGCCAACAACCACCCGGCATCGGCGTTGGGCCAATGCTAGCAGCAGTATCGGCCCAAGGGCACTGGCCCGAGGCCCCAGTGTGCCGCTCACTTTGGGCAGAGGGAGGGCGGGTGGGTGGATGGAATTGGGCAGGGGTGGGAGGGCTGGGAGGCATGCCAGTCCAGGGAGGGGGCAGGGCTGGGATGAGGCTCCAGGCTGCATGGCCCCAATTTGAGCAGCACGGCTTCTTTGGCACTGTGAGGAACCCATAGGGGAGGCCACCAAGCAGAAGGAAAAGCACTTGCCACCAAGCAGGAAGTGGATCCATAGCCACCTCAGAAGCTCAGTTAACGCAAGGAGGGGGCATTGCAGTGATGTCATTCAGGGGGAACGGACCAGAACAGGCGTTCCGGATCCTAACGGGCTCCGTGGCTGCTTCCGGGTTTTTGTTTTGTTTGTTTTCAACATTTGAATTTGAACTCAAAAGTGAGTTCCTGTTCCTAAATCATTTGAATGACACCACTGGGGCATTGCCATGATCAAAGATGCTCTGTACTTGGCCTACTTGCTTGTCATATGCAACTCCATCTTGTTCTTTTCTGACCCAAAGGGCATACCTGCCTCACAAATTGTCTCACCTTCGCCCCACTCCTTATCTGCCCAGAAGCCTTGCATTTTGCTGAGGCTTCAAGCCACATAAACAGGCATCTTTCAAGGGTGTCAGCCACTTATCTGAAGTAGCATGTTTCTCTGGGTAAGAGACAAGAAGGAGAATTGTCAACAACGTTAAAGTGAGGAGGAAGTAAGAGAGGGTATAACACAATGAAAAGATCCTAAGTTTTAGCCTTCTTGTGTGATGTCAGAAAAGGTTTTTAAGCCGGTTGCATCTGGTTTGAACTCTGCACATGATTTGAGAGGGCACTTTCCGTATGTCTTGTGGGGTACCAAACAATAAAGCTGTCTTCTGCTATGCCTTCCCTTGGTGTGTAGATTGGGTTGGGCACCCTGGGCAATGAATCTCACACCGCTTGTATGGGACAACAGAGTTGCTTGTTAGCAACTAATTTGTAGCTAAGAGACTGCGAATTTTTTTTTAAAAAAACAAACAAACCCACACAAATTGCACTTCCAATATTAATTTGTAAATCGCGTTATTTCAAGAACCTGCAAACTAAGACTGCCTATATCAAAAGCTGCCTGTACTGAAATGGAAATGGGTGCCAAACCACCAGCCCTATTCTTGAGTCTAGCAGCAACGGTGTGACAATTCAGCAGAAAGCCACAAATGCTACAATATTCTACACACTAGCAAATGGATAATGGATGATTGTTTTTATTGCATGGATTCTTGGACTAATATTCATAAACATACTGTGATATTTTAGTTAATCCTTGTAAAGATGCATATTTATTCTGCGTTGGTTTGAGGGGAGGACGGTTGCTAATGGCAAAGCACAGCTATCTACAATTTTTTTACTAATACAGAAATTCCATGCGACTTCCTTGGGCCTGTTCTTTTAAAACATTTCTCCCTTAGAACCAAGCACATTTTATTTATTCTTTCTGTTACACTCCTGAGAATTCTGTTAAATCATTAGTGCTTTTTTGCAAAGGAAAATGTATTGTCTTTTGTTTCAAAGCTACCTTTTTTCAAGAAACGAATTCCTAAGGGTTTCCGCTAACCTAAATTACATTTAGTGTACTTCTGATTTGTACAAAACGGTCTATGGCCAATTAATCATTTGCACCATCTAACTACAACTTCTACCTACAGCCAGTATTCTAGCTACCAAACTTTGCTGGTGACCCAGCTACATTCTGGTGGTTGATGAATCAGCTGCAGCCACCATATTTCTTAATGGCATTTTGATGATTTAGAACACCACCTGGGAATAAGACCCTAACTAGTTTGGGGGATGTGGGTATGGAGATAAAGGAGGGAGGCCAATAAAATTCTGACTCACAGAACAGTAATTCAAATAGTATATTAGCTGGGCCACTTTCTGGCAGGGAACAAAGGAAAGGAAAGAACCAAACAATTCGAGCAACCGTGTGCTTGCAAGAATTCAAGGCCCTGGAAATGCACTTTGTAAAAACTCAGATTTATGATGTCCTCCTGACTATGATAAATCTTTGCTCCTTCAAACAGATGCTTCTGACATTAGACTTGAGGCAGCGATGTCTCCCCATAATGAAAGAAGAAAAGCATCCAGTGGTGCATACAAGCAAGCCACTTTTTAAAAGGAAACCTTGGCATTTTACCACAGAGAGGGGGGAGGAAGGAGGGAGAAGAGGAAAAGAGAGAGGGGAGCAAGTCAGCTCTCAAAGAAAGAAAGAGTTGGAAAATATTTTCCACCAGGAGCCGAGTTCTAATTTGTATTCGCCTGTCCAAGCTCTCAAAATTCAAAAGGTCACTGCAATTTGGACACTTTATTTCACCCTTTGGACTTGAGCACATGTTAGCAGGCCAGCAATAATTATCTTACCTTTCATTCATTCAGTCTAGTTCAATGTTCACATCAGAGCTTGGCCACGTTTCTTTCCTAGTACATGTTCACCTGCCAGGGACTGAAAGCCTCAAGCAAATGCAGAGTCCATGTTTTGTTGCTGCTGTTATGGTGACAAAAGGCCATCAGCATAGGTGAAGCTTTTGCCTGAAGACTATCACCACCGCCATCACCCTGATAAACCCATGAGATAAGGTGTCTGGGATATAACAGAGCCACTATTTATTCCAAATAAGCACACACTGTAGTCCAGTGTTTCTCAAACTGTGGATCAGAACCCACTTGGTGGGCTGAAACCTGACATCAGGTGGGTCGGGGAAAGCTGGGAGCCCCCATCTTGAAAGCTGCAGACCTTACCCTTGCTATATTGCTTTTCGGAGGGTTCAGTTTGAATTTTCAAATGAGTTTTTAATTTTTATATTTAGTTCAGTGTTTTCACATAATATTTTGTCCTAATTTTGCTTTCTGTCAGGGATGCTTTATGCTTGTGCAGTTGCTGCCGTTCAAGGAAGCCAGTTTGCATTCCAGGAGTGTCATTTGATTATATGGCAATGATGACACTTCCCTGCTTGATGATATCACTTCCAGGTTAACGACATCACGTGAGTATCATTCTAAAAAGTGGGCCCCAGTGCTAAAAGATTTGAGAACCACTGCTGTAGCCAATTCAACATCCAGTCTGGTACCCATATCCCTCCTATAATTGGAGACAGCCAATTATTCTCCTGTTCCCCTTTTTGAGTTATTGCACCCTGACCCCAAACTCTATCTTGTACAATTAATAACATCATCTCAACATTTCTGAGTAACTTCTAGAATGTCTCAGAAACGGATTGAGGAAACTGGATTGCTCCATGCACCCCAAATTGAGCCATCTTTGAGCTTCCTTTGTAATCCCATCTTGCAACCCTAAAACAGGAAGTTCTGGGGGCCCTAACCACTTGCTTATCTCAGGGTACACCAGGGCAAACAGTTCTTAAGCCCCCATTCCACACTATTCTTGCAAGTTGTGACCAGCCTGACTAAAATACACATGCATGCATGCATGCACGCACACACACCCGCACACACACCCCTTTCCATCAGTCTGGAGCCCCAGTGCCAAAAGGACAGGCCATCAGTGCTCCAGCAGCACTGGGGACTGGTAAGTGGATTCTGGGCAGAGGAAAGATGGGGAGGGGAACGAACTGGGGAGGGGAGGATCAGGCCCGCATGGGGGGAAGACCCTGCAGTGGCTTCCAACGCCGGATCCACGGCGCTGCTCGATTCTTTGCCAGCAAAACAAGCCAGCGGAGGGTCAAGGAGTCCCATTCTGGGATCCTGGGTTTTCCCCAAGCAAAGGGGATAAATGGCTGCCGTAGATCCCTTGGGATGCTGCAGTAGCCATTTTGCCACTGTTGCTCCTATAGCACCTAGGCAGCTCAGGATTGGACTGCCCATGTCCATCTGTTCAGGGAAAAGCAGCAACACCATCGCACTCCTCCCCCAAGTGCACAGTCTGCCAATTGTTTGACTGAATTTTCCCACCTTGTTTTGCATAGACTGGAGTTGAGCAGTTGCAGACCCAGCCCAGGGACGGCCCAGGGACAGAGGAGGGGGCATCTTGCCCCCTACACTGTTTACCTACCCCCATGCACCACGCCGCTCTGCCCCCATGCCATACCAGGCTCCATTTAGGAGCTGTATAATGACATGGGTGGACGAGAAGACTGAAACCGCTCACCTTTCAGCAAGGTGAGGCGCCTTTTTGCCACCCTCCTCCTGTCCCAGGAACACCGCACCCAGGGCTTTTGCACCCCGCAAACATAATGGTAGGTTCGCAACTGAAGATGAGTCAAAGAATACCCCACAATTCTTTATCAGGGGGCTGATATTAGACCCTGTCCCAAGCAGCTTACAGTCTAAAGAAGGGAAAGGGAGGAAAGGAAGAGACACGAATACATCAAGAGATGGGGTAGGGGCAAGAGAGGCAAGTGTAGTAAGGAAAGAATGTGAACAAATGGAACTCGTTATGTGTACTTATGGTTCATTTAAGCTGGGAATACCTAGCAGAAAATATAGTTGTTGCAGTGGTATATGAAGCTATTGGCCATGTGACAGTCTTTATCTAATTATTTCATGGGCATACGGAACATGCACAGAACATCTAGCCAAATCCTCCAAAGCAGTATCTCCCATAAATTAAACCACATTGACACTACCCAACCCTTCAAAGAAGCACAAGCCTACTTTATATTGATTGCAAAGTGCAAAATTACCAGTAAGTTGAACAAAACACTCAATTGATCTGTTTGAGTAGATGAGGCCCAATGAGAGTGCAAGATCTCCAGTCAGTGGCATCCACCATGTTGTGCAAATGTAGTATTACATTGAATGCAAACATGCCTGGCTGTTTGCAGGCTTAGAAAACCTTGGGACTTTGAGAAAGGTTTCAAATGGCAATGATCTCCTTGAAATCAGTGGGTTTTCAGAAAATTTCTCTGAATTGAATTTTTTGCTATTGGCTTCCCATATTACCTAGTTCAGGGGTATTCAAACTTTTTAGACCGGGACCCACTTTTTAGAATGGCATTAATGTCGGGACCCACCGGAAATTATGTCATTAACCTGGAAGTGATGTTGTAGCAGAAAGTGACATCATCAAGCAAGAAGTGCTATCATTGTAACAATAAATTGACACTGAAGAAATGCAAATTGGCATTCTTGGAATTCCAAGAATTCCAAGAATTCTGCAGCAATTGTACAACCATAAAACATCCCAGACAGGAAGCAAGATTAGGACAAAATATTATGTAAAGCCACTGAACTAAAACCAAAACCAAAAAAGAAACACTCACTTGAACATTTAAACTGTTAACACTCACAAAAGGAATGGAACAAGAGCAAGGTCTCCAGTTTCCAAGATTTCAGCTTTCAGCTTTCCACAACCCACCTGATATCAGGTTGTGACCCATCAACTGGGTCCCGACCCACAGTTTGAATAACACTGACCTAGTTCATTGTCAGTTCTCAGCGTAGATGCAGCTTTTAAATTGCAACCACATCCCCTCCATTCTCAGTGTAGTGGTCTACATTCTCATTCTCATTTCATATTTTCTGTTTTAATTTTGCTTTCGGGACTCATTTTATCGGTGCTAGCCTGATCTGAACGTTCACACAGCTGCTCTTAAAGATATATGTGATGCAAGAGGTATCATATGTCACAAACTATACTGTATAATGTATGCCTGTGCATTACAATATTTTTCACTGTATGAATTCACATGTTTCAGACTACTGTGGGTGGATTTGTCACTTCCTCTCATCCACTGCTTACTTGACTCAAATCTGACTTCTGGCTCCCTTCCACAAATGCACACCTCAGAAGCCTTGTCAGCAGTTTGCATGCACCATGTACCATATGGAAACAATTGCTCCCATGCAATCCATTGGCTTGAGCTGCACCTTTAGCAGGCATGCAATACAGATCTCACAGTGGTTTCACTTCAAAATCAAAGATTACTTCGTGAGGCTGGGTCTGAAGTTCTCATCTAGAGAGTCATCCAAAGGGTGGTGATAGCTGCAAACAACATGGGATATATATTTTCTGCATACCAAAGAGGCTGGGACTTTCCATATGGCAATTTCAAGAAAGCTCAGTGATAACAAATAAAATGAAACAATTGCCTTTTCTGCACTCAGCTAGCCAGGGCTGGCCTAAGTCCTTTGAAGCTGGAGCAGTACATCAAATGACACATTTCCATGCTCATGGCACTTGGAGACACCAAATGCCGCCCCTTACAATACTGTAAGCCTAACCCTCCCAACCATCTTACCTTCTTGAGGGCACAATCCTAACCTGAAGTTAGGCTGGCACAGTTAGGCCAGCAAAGGCACAAGGGCCACCATAAAGCGCACTTGGACCACTCTCAGAGTCAGTGGGGAGGCACACCTCTGTGTGCTGGACTCTCGGACTCCAAGAGTGGTCCAAACATGCTTTACGTGCTGGCCAAACTTTGCTGGCTTAACTGTGCCGGCCTACCTCCAGTTTAGGATTGCACCCTGAGTCTAAACTCCTTTTCACCCAACCTGGCTCCAATATTGGAAGCGATAGATTCCAGGAGAGGTCAGGCAGGGGCGGGTCCCATTCCCTGTATCTGCAGGCGCCCTTTGATGATACAGTTAGGGTCTCGTTTGAACCTATGGGACTTTCAAAGGTAGTTTGGGAATGGCATTGGGGTGGCAGCATTTCAAAGGAAAAAAAGCAACCAACCACCAACCCAGTGGCATCAGGGTACATTAGGGGCCCAATCCTAACCAACATTCCAGCACTGATGTAGCTGAGGTCAGGGAACAAATGTTCCATTACTTTGAAGAGGCCTTCATGACTGCCCTCCCCAACCACAGGGTGCAGCACACACCCTGTTGGAATGGCATCAGCAGCACTGGGCAGTTGGATAGAATTGGGCCCTACGCTTCTCTTTCTCCTCCAGCTTTCATACAGATCCTGAAATGTTGTGACGTTGCAATCTTTCTCCAGGATTTGGCTGCTCCCCTTTCTTTCCTCCACTGCCCTTTTCACCTCCCAGGCACTTTATAAAAGGAAAAGGTAGAACATGTCAGATGTGTTTTATGGCTTAAACAGAGTGAACAAAGGACAAGGAACATCATTAAGGATCAACCTTCTCCTGTTTTAACAGTCTGGGTGCAGAGATCTTAGAGTTCGGAATTTAAAAACACATTTTGAACACATAGTTATGACTTCCTCTTAATTTTTTTTAATGGTGCTTCTTGGGATATACAAGTTTAAGGGTGAAAGTTAAACCCGCTTACCATGTCAGTCTACAAATCAAAAGAAACCAATCCGTTACAGACAGTTCTTGAGGGCAACAGCGCTACAGCGCGATTCCTGATGGAATTAGAAATTATGGCCTGTGGAACCACATAGACATTAAGCCTTCAAATAAAAGCATTGGATCTTCTAACTGGAGGGTTGGTGTTTTGGTTTGTTTGTTTTTTTCTACCCACGCTTGCCACAGTTCGGTTTTTATTTTCACTTTTGCAAATTGGAAACACACCACACAGAGGAAGTAATAATACAGCAGTAAAATATTCAAATCTCAGCCTATATTCACATTGATTATCTTTCACATTTTGAAATATTGCCTTGGTCCTTCCATCTGCAAATAGTTATCAGCCAGGAATTCAAGACTTCTTGTGCATGAAATCATTCTGGGAGAACATTGTTTCACTTTTCTTGTATTGTGAACAAAGAAGACAATATGGGCAGTGTATAATCATCATCATCATCTCTTAATCTAGATTCCAATTCTTTTAGCAAATTAATAATAAAAGACTCTCCACTCCCACCAAATTTTAAGCTCACAATCTCTTGGCCAGGTTTACATGAATTATAGGCATGCCCCAGTATCTGCTAGGGTTCCATTCTAGTCTCCCCTGTAGATAACTGAAACATTAGATACAGGGGATGCCTTTTTAAAGATAGGGGAACATCAGTGTTTTTGCTGCAAAGAGGTAAAAAAGGGATTTGTTTAATGTTCTCTTATCTTTTTAATAGGTGTCCCAGTATCCGTGGATAACTGACAGTGGATACTGAATCACTGGATACTGGATACTGGATCACACCCAGTGATGTCATTCAGGGGGAACGGACCAGAACGGGCGTTCCAGATCCTAACGGGCTCCGTGGCTAGTTCCGGGTTCCCGACAAGTGCCAATCAAAAGTGAGTTCCTGTTCCTAAATCATTTGAATGACACCACTGATCACACCTGTACTTGAAACTGGAGCTTAGTACCCTCCTGAACAACTGCTTAGATCTTCAGCAGGGTACTAAACTTGCTTTTGGGTGTGAGTTTCTCAAGTAATTCAGGCATGAAAATAAAGAAAATATTGTGAGCTTGGACCACGTTGGGACTTTTACTAATTTCCAGTAATTGCTCCAGCACCTTGAGAATGTGTTGCTGTTCATTTTCTATAGTAGTGATGTCCCCTTATTACCTGCCTGGTCCATTTTTCCCCCTTTGAACAGGACATACAAAGGTTTACAACTATAGAATCAAGAGGAAGGCCCTTGCACAACCAACAGCAGTTCCCAACCATTTTTGCACCAGGACCTCCTTTTTAGGTATGATGACAACCTGTCGGGACCCCCTAAGACCTAATGAAGTGATGTCAATAAGCAGGAAGTAAAGTCATTGTGTTTAATAAATCAGAAAGTCAAAAGAATTCCACAACCTTTTTAGAATGTTCTGAATGCTTTGTATCTAAGTAACATTTGAATTTTGCCTTCAGTGATTGATGCAGCACTGAGAACAACAATACACAGAACACATTGTGGTTTCTCGATGCCATTGCTGATCAAGCTGGTAAAGCCAAATTTTAGATGGTTTTCAGAGTATTTACGTTCCTCTTCCCCATGGGCTGAGATTCACCTAGGCACCTACATGGAAGGTGTGACATGCCCGCTCAGAAAGAGGCCAGGAGAGGCTTCATCACACGCTTACATACATACCAAGATGAGACCTAACAAGGCTAATTTCCCCCACAGCCAGAAGCACACAATACAAGGAAAGTTTAATGGGGAAGCCTCTTCCCTAACCAAAATGCAGCTTCCAAGATGGTCTTGCCCAGCTTTTAAAGAAGGCTGCCCCAATATCTTCACGACCACCTGAAAATAGGTTCCCAACCTCCAGGTTGGGAATCACTGGCCTAGAACTAACAGTCCTGCTGGCTCCTGGTTTAAGCCAATAATCTCACTTACCTTTCACATGTTCAAAAAAGTAAGATATCTTTTTCTCTTTTTTAAAGAGTTGTGACGGAATTGGTATTGCAACATTTCACACCTCAAAACTTCCACCGTGGATCACTGCTTATCAAGCAGCTGCCTTCAGGCCTAGACATTTCTGATGACGACCTGAAAGCAGAGATAATATAGACAACTCTTGCTGAAGAGGGAGGCACCATATCTTGATGGAACTAACTCCAAATCTGGAGTTGGCCATGGTTGTTTGGTCATAATCAAACTTATTTAGCCTGCCACTTGAGCAAATGTGACTAAGCTCCAGCTTTGCTCATTGAGGCACATTCTGCCAACCATATCTCCTTTAATATAGAAGCTTAATACAGGATACGATCGCTGCTGTTCAGCAGGGCTGTGTATGACAAAAATAAAACAAAGATTGAGAGAACTGGTTGCTAGGGAACTATGTTTTCAAAGTCAAGCCATGTGACTGCATGAATGAAAATGAAAAGGACAAATTAATGCTAAAATTAATGCAAATTAATGCTAAAAAGTGTCACAGTTCTTGAGCGTAATTTAGCTGAGCAAAATACTTCCCACACTCAAGACAGGAAAGAACAAAATTTGTTCACAAGTTATGTGACGTCTTTTCACAAGTTATGCTAGACCCAGGTACAGAATACCTGCACCTGAGTACACCTGTCTGTGTGAATCGCTGTACCTGGGTTCATTTTTATCAAATTAAAAATTTATTCAATTTATGAATAAATTGTACGAATAATTATATCCTCATAGGATTAACTAGATCAGCATCTCTCAAACTGTGGGTCAGGACCCATTTGGTGGGTTGCGAACTGATGTCAGGTGGGATGTGGAAAGCTGGGAGCAGCCATCTTGGGAAGCTGCAAGCATTACTCTTGCTATATTCCCTTTGTGAGTCTTAACAGTTTGAATTTTCAAGTGAGGAGTTTGTTTTTTAAAAAATTGTTTTTAGTTCAGTGCTTTTACATACCTATGCTTTTTACATAACAAATGCTTTCTGTCAGGTATGGTTCATAGTTGTGCAATTGCTGCAGTCCAAGAATGCTAATTTGCATTCCAGGAATGTTATTTGATTATGCCATAATGATAGTACTTCCTGCTTTATGATGTCACTCCCAGCTATGACATTGCTTCCACGTTAAGGACATTAACCTGTCCTGGGGCGGGGGAGGTCCCAACACGAGTGCCATTCTAAAAAGTGGTCTAAAATGTGGTCATTTCCCGGTCTAAAATGTTTGTGAACCACTGAACTAGAGTATACCTGGGTACAGAGATGGTAACCGTATCAACAGGCTAAGCTGCTTTCCTACTGGCACCTTACTCAAGATAGCTTCTACCAATTTATATCACAGTTATTCTGATAACAGCAAACAAGAGTTGAACTATACTCCAGTTCCAATGTCAGGCAAAACCATGATTTAATCACGATTTTTGTGTGACATTCCTGAGCTCCCAATTTTGTCTTGGCTTGTTGCAAACCACACTTAGAATGTGTCAGGACTGCCTGAATTCAGATGTCTCAGTAAATTGCAGGTTGTTCTAAATTATAAAGTAAAAATCTTCCTACCCTTGGGAATAAAGGGAAGGGAAACTGGGCAACCCCAAAGCTTCGAAAAATCATGCAGAACCAAGATTAAACTATAATTTCATATGATGTCCCAACTGAGCTATGGTGCCTCTCTTCCATTCAGCAAAGGGACTTTTCCTTACTACCTATCCTCTCAATGAATATTATCCAAGCAAAGTGGAATTAAGCGTACTAAGGATTTTGTGGATTTAGACAAAAGCTTCAGAATTCTCCAAGGCAAATATATTCTGTAGCATGGAATACTGTAAAGCAAGGAAAATATTTAGAAATAAACAGGATATAAATCTAGGTATATGTGAATTAAACATAAATTGTGTCATATGGTCAGTGGTGTCATTCAAATGATTTAGGAACAGGAACTCACTTTTGATTGGCACTTGTCGGGAACCCGGAATCAGCCACGGAGCCCATTAGGATCCGGAACACCCGTTCTGGTCTGTTCCCCCTGAATGACATCACTGCATATGGTGGATATTAGAAAAGGATCCATCATTTGCAATAACCTAATCATTGTTTTAAAATTGTAAAACTATATAGCACATGGTAACATCATTATTCAAATAGCCAATGGAATAATCAGTGGAAGATAATTAATGCTTGATAACCAAGAATGGCAAGTTCTTAACCAATTTAAAATAAAACAGAGCTGGTTTAATCTTATATAAGCAAACTCTTGTTACCATTCTGTCATATTATCGTGGATGGATTACTTATTAAAATAACATAATACAGATGGCTACAGCAAACCTTAAGTATTGCAATGGCAAAAATGCAGCCATACTGATACTGATGTTGTGGTTGACAGAAGGCTTCTGTAAAAATCTAAATCTTTCTAGTGCTGTCCAAAAATATGTTTCTGATGGGTAGGTTCTCCCTTAAAGTTGCTTTTGCAAATTTTAGAAGTGATTTCCTCCTTGACTTTTATTTCTTACTATGTGCTTTATTACCTTGGGGTTTTTTTGTTTTTGTTTTTTTAAAATAAGGTGCCTCATTTACTCCTTATTTCAAACATAGTTTCATGTGGCAGACTTCTATTTGCTTTTATTTCCTGGTAAAAATAGAATTTAATAAATTATCGCAAAAAAAAGGCAGTAATTCATAATACGTAGTTAAAAGGATGTGTGCACATGTGTTCAGATGAACTACTGGAAAAACTTAAGTATTTAGATTCTTCCATCATATACACTCACACTGGAAAAAAACTAATGTGACATTCACACTTTCATTAATTAAACACTATAACAAAAGAAGCCTTTGACTTCTCTTGTTCTCAGAAACTGACTCATTTCTGTGATGAATGACCAGCATAGGAAGAAGCAAGAGTTTTTCAGCCCAATCCTATGGAGAGATTGGGCTGGTGTAAAACATGGTCCATTGGCACGTAATGTCACTAAAGCACTTTGCAACAGCACAAGGCCCAGGCGCACCAATGGGAAGGCTTTGAGTTTTCTTGAATGCACCAGCACACCCTAGTAGATCCACCGGAGCAGGTAAGTCCAGCGCGAGGGATGGGCAGGGAGGGAGGGGATTGAATGGGACAGGGATAGGGTGAAACAGGGTGGCAACAAGGGTGGGGTGTATGGATCAGGCCCAGCAGGGGGCAGGATCAGCAATGCTGGCACATACCCTATCCAATCCCCTGATCCACCTGCATGGATCAAAGCAGACTTGCACCAGCAATATCACTGGTTCGAGTTGAGCCATTATGGCCACTGGGGCTTACCCCAAGGAAACCTCCAACACTCAAAAACAGTCTCCCACAGAATACAGCATAGCTCACGCTGGTGTCGCTGCATTACCATGCAAAAACCTAAGTCGGATTGTGATTTTTTCATAAATCCAGAGTTTGCACCAGATGCGTATTCAGTACCTATAGGCATATATGCCTTACTGTCAGAATCTGCCTGTTCGTTGTATTGTAAATTGGGGACTTTTTGAAAGTTTTCAGAAAGATGTCAGTGTTCTCATGAATCTCTATGCGAACTGCCGGACAGTTCTGTCAGAGTCTTTTATTAAAAGAACAGGATGATAAGCTGCCAGAAGGAGATATGTTGGATAATTGTTTTCTGAGGCACTGTATGATAATCTGATCCAAGGCACTGTATGATCTGAGGCACTGTAAGATAAAGATATGTCTAGACAGAAGACATTTTCCAGTGTCCAATAAGTCCAATAAGCACATCTTGTGGCCTACTTCTAAAATAAGGAGGTTGCACCAATTATCATAGCCTATAGCTTGCAAAGGACTTTTCCTCCAGAAATCTGACCAGTCCCCTTTTAAAGGCACCTAGGCCAGATGCCTTCACTACCTCTTGTGTTGTAGCAAGGAGTTCCACAGATTAATTACCTGCTGGGTAAAAAAGTATTTCCTGTTATCTGTTAACTCTCCCAACACACAGTTTTAGTGGATGTCTCCTGGTCCTCGTGTTGTGAGAGAGGGAAAAGAACACCCCTCTATCCCAGTGGTCAGGGAACAGGGGTAAATTACCCCAAATGGGGTAAAAATGAAATTCCTGGGGGTAATGGACAGCTAGGAGTATGCCCCGCCCCCCTTTTCCCTCATCCTTCATGACCAACGTTCTCTCTTCTGACCAATGGGAAGTTCCTCTCACACTTGACGGATTTCCCTTGCTTCCAATAGGAGATTAGAAGTGGCAAGGTACTTGGCCCCCAATAGGCAGCGTTCCCTTCCCTTTCCAGGCGGCGAAGAAGGCTGTGGTTATCGATCCTGCTGCTGGGTAGAGGGAGAAGGAAGCGACAGCAGAGAAAATGATGGCCATGGCTGCAACTGCAGCAGTGCCAGGTGATAGAGGAGCCGGCGAGGCCAAGCCTATTCCGGGCAGCAAGGCAGGCGCAGACCCGCTCCTGGCTGGCACTCAGGCAGCCATGGAGTCGGCGGTGCTCGATGCCAGGGAAGAGCCTGAACCAGCTCCGGGTGGGGAGGCCGAGGAGCTGCCGCCGTCGCCGCCACCCAGGAGCCCGGCAGGGATGCAAGACGTGCAGGCGTGGGGGAGGCTCTGGTGAGCGCCTGAGGTGGGTGTGTGCAGATGCCCGCAGGCGCACACGTGTGTGTGTGTGTGTGTGTGTGTGTGTTGAGAGGACTTCTGTGGACGTGCCTCTTTGCTTGTGAGCAGCTAGGGCTCTCCCTGGATTTGCCTTGTCTTGCTGTCCCAAGGAGTGGGGCAGACAAGCGAGCGAGCGGGGGGGAGGGCTGGGGTGCCTGTGCCTGCGCAGGGAGTCAGGGACACAAAGAGAGGCGGGAGGCAATGAGGCAAGGGGAACAGCAGAAAACAAAAACAAAATCAGAACTGCTGTTGCTGGCCTGTGTGTGTGTGTGTGTGTGTGTGTGTGTGAGAGAGAGAGAGAGAGAGAGAGAGCCAGCCAGCCAGCCAGCCAGCCAGCCCCAATCTGAATTCATTATAGAGAGAAATCTTAACTCCAAGCACCTAAACCTGTTGTCAAAAAGGTAAGCTAGTTGTAACCCAGAAGGGTTGAATTCTATTCTCTCAAGGTCTGCAGGCAGTGATGTCATTCAGGGGGAACGGACCAGAATGGGCGTTCCGGATCCTAACGGGCTCAATGGCTTTTTTTTTGTTTTTGTTTTTCAACATTTGTATTTGAACTCAAAAGTGAGTTCCTGTTCCTAAATCATTTGAATGACACCACTGTCTGCAGGTGTACCCAAACTCTTTACAACTTCATATTTACATAGCATTAATTAAGCTCATTAATTAATCAAATAAAAAGCAACGGGTTCCAATATTTTTTTTTCTTTTGTTCTGGCGGAGGGGGGGGTTACATCAAGGGGGTTAAGTCGGAGTATCTAAATATATTTTGGGGTAAAAGGAAAAAGGTTCCCTGACCCCTGCTCTATCCACTCTATCCATCCATGCATATCTCAATCATGTCATCGTCGTTGCCCCCCCCCCCGCCCTGTTACCTTTTTTCTAGGCTGAGTGCTATTTACTGAGTAAGTAGGACTTTTTTGGAGGAAACATGGATAGATTTGATTTTTAATGTATATTCAATATTTGATTGTCTGGTGCAGCCCTATTATACAGTGGTCCACAGATATTGACTTGCCTTATTAGCTAGCCTCCCTGCTCCCAAGTCCTGGGGCAGGCATGAGGAATTCATGTGAAAGGAAGAGTGTTTTGCCCTCTCTCTAGACTTCTGCACCTCAGGGCTGCTGCCTGACAGAAAACAAGCAGGACAAGAGAGTAACCACCCTTCTTTTTCCCCCTGGATTTGACTGGAGCAGAAAGGGGTATTGGTATTGCCCACATGATGGGACACTGTTGGAGACACAAGCAATGCCTGACAGCTGTGGCCACCTCTTGCAAAAGCACAGCATAAGGGACAGAAACCACTCCTTGTTCCCCCTGCTAAGAATTTCATGGAGGAATCCTACAGCCAGCCCTGTGAACACAAGAATCTCTTGTACCTATTTCCAGCCACATTGATTAAGCAGGACTATACTCCCTTACCCAAGATCAGTCACATAATACACTCACACAACATAGCTGGAAGTCAGCTGTTGAATAATGACCCCAGCAATGTCCTTGTAAGTCAACTGTAATTCAAAGGGTAAATGGCAAAGAACAGCCAATCCCAAACGTAACATCACTGGGGAACTGTTCATATAGTTCCATTATATGCCGACAAGAATGTATCCAGCTCTAATGACAGTAATCACTCTGTCAAGTCTATCTATTGCAAAATGAATGTGTGCGTTACTGGCAATACGTAATAAGTTCTCCAGACAGTCCTGCAGGGGTTTGATGAAGACCTTGGCAACACTAGTATACCTTACATGATAGGAATGCACAAAGAAGCACTAATTACTAAGCAGGATGTCCTCCAAAAGATTCTTAATCACAGATCCCGTGTGAGTAACCGTTAAGCAAAGATGGCTGTTATTTCGTTCATTCAACCAACTATACACTTCCTGTATTTAATGTATAAAACATCAACAAAGGTTGGGGAAGAAGGAAAACGCATAATGAAATTCATTTAAAGACAAACAGAGGCTCCTTGTGCTATATAAATCAATGAGTTTGAATTTTCTCACCCCATCACTTTGTAACCTTAACAATGTTTAGATAATGCATATGTAAACTTTGGAACACTGATGTTGAATGTATACTTTTTAATGTGTACACATTATACATGTTTTTTTATTGTCTTGTGTTTTTTTTAAATGCCAAAGTGCTTGTCAAACTTTACAATGGAGAATTCATATTTGTATAATCTGAAGTGACAAAATTGCATGTTTTCAATTTTTTAGCATAATTACGTGAAGCAATGCTTCATCTTCTCTGACTGCTCTTTTGTCAGTTTCAATTGTTGAACAGAATGCAGGCACAGAAAAGTTTCATTGAAAAGGGGGGGAATTTACATTTATGTACCCCCACAGTCACCTGAAAAACTCAAGATGACACCGTAATTTTATTTTTTCATCCAGCGTAGGAGCTACATCTCAATTATCTCCCATTGACTATGAGAAATGAAGACCAGACTTTAAACGTGGGAGATAGTTCAGAGCTGCATATTAAATGCAATATTTCATAAAACCACAAAATCCTGCTAAAACAAATCATTTCTGAAATTATGCTATAACTGTAGAGGAGGAAAACATAGAACCACAAAGAATGACCCATTTTATAAAACCAGACACTGCTCAAAGACTTCAGACTAAGCTACACACGATATTAAAACTCAGGAACAGACAGGCTGAAACCAGGATGTGGACTGTAAGTGGCCCTTTTACATTCAAGCCATGGGGCCCCAATCGAGAAGTATACAATGGAAGACTGAAATTGGCTAGGAGATGTTGGCAGCTGGGTATTGCATGATATCCCAAGCATTCAATTCTGGCCTGTAAAAGGGCTTGAGAAGGCGCTTGGAAACAAAGAACACACAGTAAGCCAGAAGCTAGAGAGAAATGGTTGTCAGGTAGTACTCCTGGAAGAGGATGAAGAGATGCTGGAGAGTTCCATAATATTCGCAGATGTCAGAGGAAACCATTACCCAAGGGGGCAAATATTAACTTGAAGGGAAGTGATATATCCCACTGTGCACAAGCAGATACATTGCTCTGGCCCCTCCCACTTGCTATCAGAATCATTCTGGGGTGGTGTCAGGGGTGTAGCTAAAGAGGTGCAGGGGGGTGCAAAAGAGGTGTAGGGGGTACAAATGCACTAGGCAACAAGCTTTGGGGGAGGCAACAAGCTGAGCTTGACACTAGTGGCCAAAATTGTGAAAACTTTAATAAGTACGAATAATACCATCATGTTATAGATCACTGGAAAAATAATTTAATGCTGAATACAATTAAACAAACTGCATAGGAATATCTGTATTCTATAAAACATTATAGCCAAAAAAAGATCATGAAAATGAACATACAATTGATGTCACTTCCTGTTGTAATATCACTTCCACGGCATTATTTTGCCCTCTGCACCAGGCTACACTTTCATTAGCTATGCCAGTGCAATGTGTTATTGTCACTGCCCAGAATGGCTCCAACAGCGAGTGGGAGGGGCCGCTTACACAGTGCCTGCAATACTGTGCCACACACACTCATAGCTATGATACCGATTTACATGAAAGGTGAGCATCTCAGGAGCCTGGGGTCAACTGCCAGATCAGGATTGTTTTCACTAGTCAAAAAGGAGGTGGCAGCAGTGATGTCATGCAGGGGGTACGCAGGGGTACGCGAGTACCGGTTTCTAGGATTACGGCTGGCCCCGCCCATTTCCCCGCCCACTCGTCGACTCCGCCCCCTGCAACATTTGAATTTCCTGCACGTTTGGGTTGCCTGCACGTTCTCAGTGCCAGGCAGGCAGGCAGGCAGCAAGTGGAGCCTTGCCTTGCCTTGCCTTGCCACTGAAAAATGAGCTGCTCTGGGGTTTTGGAACTGTTGGGTCACATTAGCATGATGCCAGACCTCCTTAACATGTTCTGGGGGTGCTGTGGAATACTGTTGCAACTGCTGGGTCAGTTTAAAATTGTCTGAGCCCTCAAAAAGGGCTTTTTTCATGTCACTTCCTGCCACGACCTCACTTCCGGCTTATGACGTCACTTCCGGTGGGCGGGTCCCAACATGTGCCAATCAAAAGTGAGTAACTGTTCTTAAATCATTTAGATGACACCACTGGGTGGCAGCCTATATCAGTCCCCACAATTGTCTTTTTTTCAAGCTTGTTACTTTTACAATCCTTTCAAACAAAACACCTGGCACATTTATTTATTTTCAGTATCACATTTGTGAGTCACATTCTTACTTCTAAAACTAGTCAATATATGAAATTATAATTCTGTGCTACAATCCCATTTTGAAACCAGGGGATAAATCATTTAAAAAAGAAACAGCAGCATCTCACTAAAAACCAAACCATTTTAAAAAAATGGTTTGTACATTTTCTCAGCTTACAAATGCCTATCTAAATAAAGATATTTTCAGCTAGCTGAAGAAGACATGCAAGGCAAGGGATAAATGGAAACTCCCTTGTGAAGGAGTTGCATGAAGAGAATGCAAACCAGACTGCCTAGTGCAGTGGTTCCCAACCTTTTCTGCATCAGGACCCGCTTTTTAAGTACAACAACCTGTCGGCCCCCTAAGACCTAAGGCCAGAAGTAATGTCATTAAGCAGGAAGTGAAGCCATTGTGTTTAATAAATCACACATTTTGAAAGTCCACATCCTTTTTAGAATGTTCTAAATGCTTTGTATTTAAGTGACATTTGAATTTTGAGTTAATTCAGCACTGAGAACAACATTGCACAGAACACACTGTGGCTTCTCTATACTGTTGCTGATCAAGGTAGTAAAACCACATTTTATATAATGTTCAGAATATTTACATTCCTCCTCCCTGTGTGCTGAGATTCACCTAGATATGCACATGGAAGGCATGACATGACCGCTCAGAAAGAGACCTGGGAGAGACTTCATCACACGCATAAGTAGACACCAAGATGAACCTACAGCTAGTCTAATTTCCCTCACAGTCACAAGCATTAAGGAAGTGGCAATTTAATGAGGAAGCCTCTTCAATAGCCAAAATGAAGCTTCCAAGATGGTGGTTCCAATCTTTTTAAGAAGGTTGCCCCAAGCTCTTTGCAAACCCCTGAAAATCGGTTTGCAACCCCCTTGGGGGTCCCGACCTCCAGGTTGGGAACCACTGGCCTAGTGCCTTCTCCCATGCAGTAGCATAACTACAGGGGGTGGCATGAATACCGTAGGTGCCACAACACAACACACCTTGTAAGCAACCCCTCCCGCTCCGTCAGAGCCATTTTGAGCAGAAATGTCAATGCATTGCCGTCGCTACCAGAATGGCTCTGATGGCGAGTGGGAACGTTACATGGCACATTGAAGCACTTGCAATACTTACCAAGCTGCCCCCTATAGCTATGCTATTGCTCCTATCCAATGCCTTGCTATTTCAGAAAACTTTGCTTGCTTATTTAAAGTGTTTTTTCTCCAGCACAAAAATATCCAACTTGGAATCAAAGCAAGTCCCCTTATTACAGCAGATCTTCTACTTGGGCTTCATGTTCCAGGCTGGTACAGCTATAATGCCAAGAGGTTAAGCACATCTATTACTCCCCAAATCAAACACCTGTACACAGTTGCCTAATATTCACAGGTGCCCCAAAGGTCAATGGGTGGTGGTGGTGGGAATTATCAGGGAGTGCTACTATTTCTTATTTATCTCAGCACACTACTGAATATTACAGCCCTACTTTCTAATCCCTTCCCTTTTTTACCCCGCCCTGCATTTCATCTTGTACATACGAAAATTCCCCATATGGTGAAACAGATGAGGGCCTCTTCAAGCTATTCCCATAAATACCAATGAAATATTTTTGGGAACAATAAAAGCATTATTTGATTGTTAATGTGTCAAGTATTTCCCAATGTTTCTCGATTCATTTAGCTGTTTCTCAGTATCTTGTGTTGTTAGTTATAGTTTTTCATCTCCCCACTGTGCTTTATTAACATAAAAGCTTTTCCTTCTTGTTTTTTTCTATCTCCCTTGCCTCCTTGATGACAGACACAGACAGCAGTTTCGGTTAACGTAATGTTGTCACTGCAGCATTTATAAAACTTGAAATGCCAAAGCCTGGGAAAAGGACTTCAAAGGAAAACAATAAGATGTGCAAGATTAGAAATGAAGCACACAGGCTGGGTCTGCTCATTTGGCAACGTCTTTCAGAATATCATTCAGATCTGCAAACGTTTTATCTTCCCTTTACAGACAATGGAAATAACTAGTCAGGCTGTCACTGTCAGTCCAGTGGTCTGGGCAAACAGTGGTCTGGGCAAACTGAACTTGGCTTGAGGTATGAGTTCAATGGAGCTGGGGAGGAGAGAGATGTTCAGGACTGGTGCCAGACTACAGTGGGTCCTGGGGGAAGCACTATGTGGGCCTACACACCCCCAAATAGCACCTTGGAAAACCCAGGGAAACTTACTGGGCAGTGCAGCAGCTACAACGTGTTCAGTGCTTCCATTGCAGCTAGACAGATTGCTCCATTTTTTATTGCCCAAGTAGTCTGATGCACGGGGGGGGGGGGGGGGGATAGGTGAAATCTAAAGTGGCAGTGATGCAGATGAAGAACCTAAGCCCATACCCAATGAAGAACATACTGTGCAGATGTGGGCTGTAGCAGATGTTTCTACCTCAATAACAGCAACAAGTGATGCAAAGCCAGAGTGCATCACAACCAAAAAGGTCATAACTTCCTCACGCCCACCTCGTCCGCAAATAGATAAGCAGGGCCGGCCTTAAGCCATTGTGGCCTATGTCATCACATTGGGCCCTGTGCTTTGGGGGGGGCAAGCTGGTGGGGCAAGTGGATCACTTGCTGCTGCAGTCATAGTATCCGTGAGCTATTGGCCAGTGGGGCAAGTGGAGCAGCTGCTCATTGGGCTCTCCCACCTGACCCTGCCTCCAAATAGCCCAAAATGGGCCTCCCAGAAGCAGTTGGTGGTGGCATCATCACGTCACCACCAACTATTTCCAGGTACCACACTTTGTGAGTGGCACCACAAGCACTCTTCTTCCCATGGCTGTATGGTGAGTGGGGGGCCCGTAGGTGGGGGCCCCATGGGAATGTTCTGCTGCCGGGGTTGGCCCTGTTCTCAAGAAGCCACTGCATCATCAAAGAAGTATCTGAAGGAAGACCATTTGCAGACGGAAAGGGCAGAAGGCCATGGTGCAACTCTCCACCACTGCTGTGCTGAAGTGGACAATTCATTGTTCAGCCGAGTGGGGCCTCTGATGGGCATGGGCCCCAAGGGGCTATCCAGACTGGATGACTCTACTCCTGTCTTAGAAATCTTTCAACAAATATAGGAAAAGAGGTCTAGGAAAAGTTGGGAACTTGGGAAGGCAGAGAAACAGAGACTGGAGCAGAAGCAACAAAGAGATGGTAAACACACACAAGTCTATAGAATCTTAATGACAAGGCCAGAGCCTAGTTATCGCAAAGGCAAAGATTCAGTCCTGACCCAGAAGCATTTATAGTCAAACCAAACCAAGGAAAATCAAAGAGCTATACCTTAGCTATACCGAAGAATTAACTGGAACTTACATCAGTGTTGCTATGCTAGAACATGTCTGCTTCAGCTTATTCTTATTCTCCTGGCCATTTGAGGCATCAGGAAGTTGAAATGTACGATAGATCAAACGTCTCCACAAATTTTCAAGAACACCATTTTTTTTGTCCCATATTTCTCAAGTCCACACCATCCAGAAATGACATATTAGACAAAACAATTTTATTTAAACATTACTAGACAGTTTTATTTAAAACAAAAACAAAAGCAGCCTTTCCCACCTTCTCTCACTAGTTTTCCAAAATTTCACCAATTTCCACAAAGTATTTCTGGACTGTCAAATTAGCTCTCATTAACTCTGAAGGTCACTAGCTCACTTTTACAGTGCAGACATATAGATTAGTCCACTTATGTCACATCAGTTATTATCTGTGTTCCTACAACCATTTAGCTTCAAAAAATGTCCCTGCAAGATAGAGGAGTACCCATAATAACCCATAATTTACAATTGAGGAAATGAGGCAACTGTAAGTCACAAATGAGATCTGTGGTGCAGACAGATAATGGCCCAAAATCTCTTGAGGCGCGGTCTACTGCCTTGACTACGAAGTTATTCATCTTTTTGCCCTTTAGGTACAATCTTAAAATTGTGAAATTATAGTCTTTACCTTGGCTTCCCTCCTAGGAGGTGATGGTCATCATTATGTGCAAATAAAATTCAACATAAGTAGTTAATTATTCACTAAATCCATCAGATATGAAACTTTGAAAAGTTGAGTGCGTACAATGAGTAAGAATAGACTTCTTACTTTGAAGTACTCCCTGAAACTCAAGTCAGACAAAAGGTTTTTTTAACTTAATTCAGTTTTGTTCAGTGCCAGCTAAAACCAGAGTGTTATCTTTCTTCACCATTTTATTCTGTCAGACTACAATACCGTACATCTTCCTGCCTCATCTGCAATTAACAGTTATAATATTTTTAATATACAATCAGTCCTCATTATGCGCTAGGGTTAGGTTACTATCCTTGCAGATCAAGGATACTATCCTATGGGATCAATGGGGTTAGGTGCAAGGGGTACTTATCTGCCATCAGAAGAATCCAGCAGAGACATTCAGGAAGCCAGCAGTGTGTAGCAGGAAGTACCAAATGATCTCTAAATGCTACAGAGACCTTCCAGAGGCTTCAGGGATCTTCAGAATGGTACCTGTGACCAGCATAGATATCTTAAACATGGCCAGCAGATGCTTCTGCTGGCCATTTTAAAGGAGTCGGCGCTGGTTGCAGGTGCCACAGAAGTAAGCTGCTACAGAGGTAAGCATTAAGCACCTTCTTTTTCAGCCCCTTTCTGTTGATTGCCTTCAAATTTCTTTCTCCTGAAACTTCCTTATTTAAAAAGATAACTTGTATCTCACATTTATTTGTGTACAACATGCCATTAACTTTTAAATCGCCCCCAAAATGCTATTATTTGGCGTGCTTTTTTGCATGAATTGTCTTTAAAAACCACTTAAGATCAACACAAAAAAGTTCAGTTTTGCAGAGAAAGGTGGTAATTCATTTTTTTTGCCTACATCAGTTCCTTCCTTTGAAGCATATCAATCAATGATGTCAATTTAGCCTTTGCTTCTACACTCCTTTTTCCTTCAGTGTACCACAAGTGATATGGCAAGAGAAATGATCAGATCGTCCAAAATATTAAGAACATAAGAACATAAGAAGAGCCCTGCTGGATCAGGCCAAAGGCCCATCTAGTCCAGCTTCCTGTATCTCACAGCGGCCCACCAGGTGCCCCAGGGAGACATGAGACAACAAGATGCTTGCATCCTGTTGCCACTCCCTTGCACCCGGAACTCTGAAGTAGCCTACTACTAATGTAAGGAGGTTGCACAATCCATTGTGCCTGAACGCTAGGAAAAAGAGTCTTACTTCAGAGATTACAGAAAGCCTAATGTAGGCTGAAGCAATGTTGTTGTTGTTTTAAAACTGAGCCACATCACCATCATTGTCATTACTATTCTGGGAGACAGACAGGATCATAAAAGCCAATAACTAAAAGTAATAATCCATCTCTGCCATTCATGCTTCCTTCTCATGCCCATGAAATCTGCCTAATTTTATTCATGATATTGGAACAGTGGAAGGGGAGGAAACAGCAATTGATATGGAATGAAAATCATATCAGTAAATGATTTTTTTTTTGGGGGGGGGGAATGAGGTTTTCAACAGAGAATCAATTCTCAAAAGCCAATGCTTGCTTTAGCCATTGGTATCGAGGGCAACATCAACATTCATGGGAACGTTCCAAAGCAGCTGGGTACATTGTCGTCACCCATACATCACTGTGAGAACAGCAATGAGCATCAAGGATTTCCCTTGGGAAATCACCAAGGTTTGCCTGAAACAATTCCCAGAATGGAAGAGAATCCCAAGCTGCAAAATTTGACAGGATCATCTAACAGCAAGTTACATGCAACAGAGACTATTTACCAAAAGATATTCAGACTACTGCCTTTGAGATGCTTTCATAAAACAATAATACAGGCACAATACATTTGACATTGGCAATATTTCCTCCACTAGCAGAATCAAACAGAACAGAACTGATCTATTACTTCCAATGATGAAAAATGAGATCTGTCAGCAATCTCACTGACATTTGCAACTGCAAAACAAAATCAAGGTAACAGAATTTCATTCCCAGCTTGACAACTGTCACTTTAATCATTTGCAGTAATTGGCTCTACCTCCCTTTCCTTTGGGATCCACCATTATTTATATTTCCCAGCACTATTTGCAGAAAAGTATCCTATGCATGGAGACAATTTCTAAGATCATTGTTTGGAAGGTTCTTCATAGAGATGGGGGCAAGTAGTCAGATTTAGGAGTGGAGGGGTAAATTGTTATCATCACCCAAACCTTGAAAAAAATAGACCAAAAAATTATGACCCATTTTGGATTGATCCAAACCCGAAGTTGGTTTGATCCTCAAAATGCCACCACTCACCTGCCAGGTTTTCACCTCCTTTTCCAACAGGAAAAAAAAAAAAACATTGTGGCTGAGATAATTAGTAGTGGGAGGGAGCCAAGCTAACTCTCAGACAGGTTTGTGGCCAGCTGACTCTAGATTAGAACTTGAATTGATGCTTCTGGGACTGTTCAAACCATCATTTCCTGCTAGTCTTATCTATTGGGTTCCCTGCAATAGAAACACAGACAAGGTGCAGCTTGAACGTTTATTGCAACAGGCAATAGTTAGAACTGAACTGAACTGAAGGCAGCAGTCCATCCCCTGTATATAGTTAACTCCACTCCCAGGACTCCTGATTGGGTGATTAGCTCAACCCCTCTTGTTGCGGCTTAGCCCCTGGCTATCCTCCTGAGTATATAACAGTTCAAGACCATCATTTCCTGCCAGATGAAGGAGCCTGCAAGGAGCTTTTCTGCCTGGCGGAAACTAGGTCCCTTGATGTTGGAGCAGCAGTTCTGAGCATCATTTCGTTCTGTGGCCAGCAGGCCTTTCTGCCTGCCTAGTAGTGAGGTGAGCCCCCTTCTCCCACTGTTGACCTTGCACTGTGATGTTACTGTTTCTTTTTTGCTTTCCATCTTGGTAGTTCCAACTACTGCAAAACTCTGAGTACTCACAGTGACTAATCTCAACAGCTGAGATGGTTTGCGAGCTGAGAAAGACATTTACCATTCCTGTCCTTCCCAACTCTTGCAGATGGTGACTGTTGGTGCCAACTCCCAGAATAGCAGTGGCTGGCTACTGAAGGAGAGGGAAGCAAACAAAAACCCATGGAAAATCAAGGTTTGGGAATATTGTCAGGCATAAGAACAACAATGTGCATAACAACAACATAAGAAGAGCATGTCAAAGCATGTGCTTTTTACAGGTGAAAAAACCCCTCAAGATATTTCAATATAAGTTGATTATTTAAAATGACAAGGTTTTTTACTGTGTTTTCATCACATATATGCCCTGTATCTCCATTTCACTAATTCCATTTCATGATGAATATTCTTGATTAAGATTGCAATCCTATACCCACTTACCTGGGAAGAAGATCCATTGAACTCTCTAGGCCTGAGAAAACACACATACAATTGCACTGCTTAGAAAGCAAATTGTTTTCATAAATTTAAGGCCCAATTCTATAGGAATTGTCCTATAGGCCCAGTGACAGCATAAAAATGTCGTAAAAGCAGCGGTGTCATCCGGCAACGAGCTGCCGGAACACTAGGCGGGACTTACCACCTGATTGGCTGCCCATCCGGGACGTGTCGCCACCTGCCCGCCCGCCGCGTGGGCACCCCTGGCTTCGGAGGGGGTGCCCGCTTGCCTGGGGGGCGCACTGGGTGCCTAGGCAAGCAGCAGAGGGGCGCGCCAACTGGAGGGAGCCCGCGCAGCAGGTGGGCAGGCGGTGACGCATCACGGACAGCCTGTCAATCAAGCGGTAAGCCCCGCCTAGCGTTCTGGCAGCTCGTTGCTGGATGACACTACTGCGTAAAAGGCCCAGTGACAGCATAAAAATCATGGCACTGCTGGGCCACTCACAGCCCCCACTGCAAAGATCCTCTCTCCAGTTGCTATAAACAGCCCCCTGTGTAGTCTATGCTGTACATTACCCAGAAGTAATGCCTAAGATTCACCCATCCTGGAAGGTTTCCAGCTTTCAAGCCTGTTCTTATATCCTTAAGATCTAGACCAGGTATGTCAACTCATTTCATAGAGTGGGCCAGATAGCTTTCATGGCACCCGCTGAGAGCCAGCAGTGACATCATTAAGCAGAAAGTGATGTCATTAGGCAGATGATGGCCACAATCATTGTTGTGATTGTGGCATTGCTGAAAGAGCAGTGGTGGGAGATGTATAAAGGCCAGGGGATTATAGAGCTTTCAGGGGGCACATCCAGCTCGCAGGCCTTATGTGTGACACCCCTGGACTAGACTCTTGTCTTTTAAAATCTGAAACCAAAGATTCCCTAGAAGCCAAACCCCATGTACAATACTGGTTTTGGCTGCGGTGTGGTGTGATCACCACATATGCGTAGTCCCACCTGTAACATGGTGTGGTAGGAATCATGCCGAAACAGTTTCTCCAGCCCTTTGTGAAGATTTTATCAGAACAATAAATATGTATCATCAGGACTTGGAAATGAAGCACTTTCTAAAGTGATTTGAGAAGACTGATGGGGAGAACTGATGTAGGTAAAAATAAAAGCACTCCAAAATCAATCTTGACTCAGTAAGGTGTCATTGCTAATTAGCAAGGGCTGATGCATTGCTGATGTAAGAACTGTGTCAAAAACAAGCAGCCAAGAATGGCTGCTTTCTCAGTTGAGCTACTGAGCATCAGAAGGGGCAATAAATGAAGAATTCCAGTAATTTAATCTGAAAGATATAAATCATGAGCGATCAGCTTTCCACAGCCCTAATGGAGAGAAATGCCCACAATCTAGCAAGGTTTCAATGATAAAAGGCTATTTTCAGACACAGAACTCTACAAGAAACAATCCACGATCAGAGAGAGATCGCTCCCTAGACGCCATTTCAAGTAGAATTGGAGGTCACCAAAGGTCAGAAAATAGAACTGACTTTACTTGGAAAATTGAAGGAGCCAGTCAACATCTTGCCAACCTTCAGCTGCATCTGAGCTTTGAAACATTCATGATTTAATGCCTGGCAGGTAAAAGAAGGACCCAGAGATCTTGGATTTCTAAGAGAGCCATAACCGTATCACTGGCACAAAAATAAAAGGCGGCATCACAAACAATGAAAAATGGTTGGTAGGGCAAGCTTGACAAGTTAGAAAATGATGGCCAATATAGGGATTCCTACAGCGCTTCAGAGGAATATAAAGAAACTCACAAGATCACCAAGACAACCCCTTGCAGTGCATGGAAAGAGAAAAAAATCTATATGAATGGCACAGACTCTTTTTCAAGCTCCCTACCTTCAGGAAACACACTCCATATTGATTTGTCTACTACTGAACCTTTGAGCATCTGCTATAGAACCTTTGCACTTTGCAGAGAATTTTGGAACATATTCGAGGGCATTCACAGTTCATGCGGGATTCAGGCCAACCTATCCAAATACTCTCTGGCAGTTCTGCATTGTAAAGGGAAATCATTAATGTCCTAATGTTAGGGAAGATCATTAAGAGAAGGCAAACTGCCTTTCAAAGAATCTTGCCCTCTGTTATTGATCTTTCCATTGAGGAAACCTTGACATGCTTCCAAGAACTAAAGGGTTCCCATCCCCAGAACACAGTTTGACAGCCCAATCCTAAGTAAGGCCGACATAGCAGGGCTGTATCCTAAAGCCCATTAGGAGGCAGCAGCTGCAATGTGCAGGACAAGGGGAGGTTTTCCCCTTACACCCGCGTAAGCCCCAGTCATCCCAATAGGTCTGCTCGGATCTGCGCCTGCTGTTTTGCAGGTGCACGTGCGCAGGTGTGGCCCTAATCAGGGACACCGAGGCTTGGGACAGGGTTAAGGATTTGACACTATGGCCGTCCTGCGTCACAACCCCCATCTCAGCCCACTGCTGTTTTGCAGGCACAGGTCAACATGCACAGGAGCGGCCCAAATTGGGGCCACCCTGGCCGGGGCCAGGCTTTAGGATTTGGCACTACAGCTGTCCTGCATCACCACCCACTGCGCCGCCCAGTTATGCCCCTGGCACACCTCTGGCATGCTCTTGTGGAAGCCCTGCACCGGCCGAGCGCCACCGTCGCTTGACCGGCACAAGGCTGGCACTGCTGACAGTTGCATTGGCACCCGAGCATCAGCACTGCTGCTTGCACCGATCCAGCGCCATACCGCCAACACTGATGCGCTTGCTGGCACATTTGAGACAGTGCTGCATTGGCGCAAGACCATAGCACAGGCACAACGCGGGTATAGGGTTGTGCTCTGAAAGCCACTGCCTTATTAGTTAACAGTGCTGGTGTGTGACGTCATTATGTCATCTGTGCGATCTATACGTTCTGCCACTGGGCGAGCAGTGCTATTGCATCATGGTAACCAGCTGTGCAGAAGCATCAATTCCACCACATACATAACATAAGAACAAGCCTCTAGACAAGGATGGACAGAGGGGAGAAATGTCAAGTAGTTAAACAGGGATATAGGAATGAGTTATGTGAAAGCAGATTTTCTATTTCCAACATTGCATAAGAAAATGATTAAATCCCGCACATACTTTATTACAAGGTTTCTCAAATTGTGGGTCAGGCCCCACCTGGTGGGTCATGACCTGATTTCAGGTGGGTCACAGAAAGCTGGGAGCAGCCATCTTGGAAGCTGCAGACCTTACTCCTGCTTATTCTTTTGTGAGTGTTAATAGTTTAAAAATTTTTTAATGTTCTTAGTTCAGTGCTTTTACATAATATTTTATCCTAATCTTGCTTTCCCTCAGGAATGTTGCATGTTCATGCAATTGCTGCAGTCCAATAATGCCAGTGTGCATTCCAGTACTGTCATTTGATTACATCACAATGATGGCACTTCCTGCTTGATAATGTCACTTCTGGCCATGACATCACCCAGGTTAATGACATCACTTCCAGTGCATTCTGGCATGAGTGCCAGTCTAAAAAGTGGGTCCCGGTGCTCAAACGTTTGAGAACCACTGCTTTATTGCAACAGGGGCAATCAGATTTTGCAAACTGACCTCATCAGTGTTTACAAGAAAAATATGCACAAATATTGTAGTTCGAGAAATAACAACTATTCATCTTTTACCATCCTTAAGTATGAAGGATTTTTGACCACAATAGACCAAAGTGGAACTGATTTGCCACAAAAGGCACTGACTGTGGCCCACTTCACACTTTAGCATAGCACTAAGATTGTATCACAGCTACACAATGCAGGAGCCTATTGCCTGGATCTTAAAAGTCACCAAAGAGTTTCCACCATGGTGACACTGTTACAAAAAGAAAACAGTGCACTCTTCTATTGCTTGCAACATAAAGCCATCAAGGTCAAATAAGGACAAACCACAAAGCTTTACAGCAGCTGCCATTTCATCTATTCAAAGTCCCTTTGATGCCATTTAGCCCAACACTCATTGTTACAGAACTACTCATATGGGGCACTTGATACGTGCCTTTTGACCCAGTGTTAATGCCAGGAGATCATGAAGTCCAGCATGGTTAAAAAGCCCCTTTTCCTTTTTCTCTTTCTTCCTACTCGCCATGAAAAGTCTTGTTTTCCAGAGGGGACTGCAGCTTATGTTGAAGTTGTATGCAGACTCAAAAGACATGGCTCAAACACTGTGATCTCCTGTCATCAAAGGAAAAAGAATTCTGTTGAAAACAAACAAAGGATCACCCTATCCGCAAATAAGACTACAATCCTAAACATTGTGATCTATCCTAAGCACCTGCGAGCAAACCCCCGTTGACCCCAGCAAACCTTACTTCTAAGTAAACACGTGTAGGATTGTTTCAGCAGTCACTGCAATTAATCCTCTATCATGCAGTAGAAGTGTAATCTTCCCTATGGAAATTCATTCCCCCACCCCTGCTCAAGATGTGGTCAACTGGTAAATCACAAAATGAGGAGATGGGAAGATCCCCAGCAATTGACCTACAAATCAGGCAGGACTCACTCACCTCATATATAAAAAGTCTGTACAGTACTGTAATTCCTCTGGGCTGGAGATGCCAGTTCCCACTCATGCTTTGAGTATTTGGGTATAGATCCCCATGTGCATCATTAGCACACCTCTACTCATCCAGGTTCCTCAGTGACCACACCAAATAGCTGGCTTAGGAAAGGGATTCCACTCTCTTCCCCCTTTGCAGGCTGATCAATGACTCTTTCCACTTTCAATACTTTTCTCTCCCCTGGGCAGCCCAATCCTAACCTGCATTGTAGCAGGCAGGCCAGCTGGCCTGCGTTGCATCCTATGCAGGCTGGTAGACCACTGGATGTTACCTTAAGGCATGAGGATATTACCCCAATAATAAGCCTCAATAGTAAGCCCCAGCCAGCCCTATGGGACTGCTTGAATCTACGCCAGCAAAATGGCACAAATTCACACAGTTCAAATTGGGGCTGACCGCCTGGGGATGGGAGTTAGGATCTGGCCTAAGTGCTGGATCAATACTCCACCCCACCCCTAGGCCAGTTCTCCCACTGGGCCACCCTCTCTCTGCCCCCCCATCCCATTGCATCTCCCTCCCACCTTCCCCCTGCCCTCCCCAAGCTGAACTCGGCTGGCACAGGGCCAGCTTCCGGAGTGTCTGCCTCGTTGTCCGTGGACTGGTGCAATTCCCGGCACTGGCCAAACACCTTCTTCTCTGGTGCAGATGTGCTATGCGGCATGTTTGTGACAGCACTGGGCTGGTGCAAGTGATATGCTCGGGCCCAAGGGCACTTTAGAATTGCACGCTTAATCACTGTAGGAAACACTGAATTGGGGGGGTCTATCTTTTACATGCTTACACGGTGTAAGAGGCAATCCTAAGCTGCACAGCTAGGTCGACGGGCTTGCGCTACATCCAGAGCAGCTTCGGTGTGCTGGGGAGGCTCCCCGGGGCAAGGGCACATTTGCGCCCTTGCCCCAGGGGAGTCTCCAGCCTCGCCTACGGTTTCCTCGGATCTGTGCCTGCTGCACAGCACGCACAGAGTCGAGGAAGCTGCACGGCCCAATCATGCCTTGGGACAGAGGCTTGGATGTGGCCTACTGGCCGGGTTTGACTGGCGTAGGAGTGGAGCTGTGGTGCCTCTGCCGGTGCTGTAGGGCCAACACTGCTGCTAGTGTCGATGCGGGGGTGCTGGTCGGCGCCCCC
This sequence comes from Lerista edwardsae, assembly GCA_029204185.1. Classification (NCBI taxonomy): domain Eukaryota; kingdom Metazoa; phylum Chordata; class Lepidosauria; order Squamata; family Scincidae; genus Lerista; species Lerista edwardsae. Next base: position 12,656,822 of record JAJKFI010000003.1, on the reverse strand, counting down.
AAGTTGGCATTAGTGATGTTGGGCCGACGCAAGCCCATTGCGTCAGCCCAATGTCCATTCTAGGATTGCACCCTAAGTCATGTCCCTTTTGGCTGACTTGCAAGATAAAGACCCAGCCCTCCTCCAACCTCTGATGAACATGCCCAGGCCAAGGCTTGCTCTCCATCAGCTGGTGAGCCTGAACAACATAAGAAAACCCCGCCTCAAGCATTGTTCTATTCAACTTTCAATTGGCTTTCATTTATTGGTTTGCCAGACTAATGAGAGAGTGGCTTTCTACAGAGCTGTGGGTGATCACCTTTAATACTTTCTTTAGCTTTCTTTTCCCCTTAGCATCTGCCTCCTCTGCTCCGAGGTCACATTTCCTTCATTTCTGTTCCTTCTCATTCCATAGACTCTCTCAATCTCATTCCCAATCCCGATCTCTCAGCACATTTTTCTCCCATTTATTCTCTACCATAGTCACTGACAAAAGCACAGGAATTTCTTCTGCCTCTTCAACTGACAATATATTGTTCCCCTCAATTTTGTGCTTTCCTACCTCTGCCCCCATATTGCAATTAATCCCTCAATAAACCTCCTTTCCTTTTCTTTGAATGCCCTATGTGCCAATACACAGCATGGGTGGATCACAAGTCAATGGTCAAGGATCCCTTACACACACATCTAGATATACAATGTTTACACTAATATATGGGTGCTATCAGGTACTAAAAATACTTTACTATACAATCCATATAGTTGTTGCACGAGTAAATATGCTGCTTTCTACCTGGGAAGGCAATCGTCCGTTGTTTTGCTGCTAAATTCTCAAATGGGGAGACACACTGGGAACAACCAGCCAATAAAGGGCTCTTGGGGACCCATTAAAACATAGTCACTTCTTGTCTAAGAAACTCAAGTGTAATTAAAAAGAAATCTGTCATTTTTTCTCTTCCTGGAATTCTAACAGCGTGCAACACTGCCAAGTGTACTACAGCACGACTGTTTGAAAGAAGCTTTCAATTGGCATGTTTTTTTTCCCATGGAGATCTTCACAGTTTGCATAAACTTGCCCTATTTTGAAGCAGGTTCTCCTGTGATGGTGTACATCTGCTGGCACAGCATGCCCACAGCCCACTCAAGAATCATAAGGCCACAGTCCCGAACATATCCCCAGCCTTCTGCTCATCAGACAGCTCTGATTAGAACTGTCCCAGAAGGAATTGGATGATACGGTTGTGGTTTGTTCCTGCACAACAGCACAGCAGACAGCAGGAAGTGGGATGATGATGCATCACACAGTACGGCCTGCCTGCTGATACACGATGTGAAGTAAACAAATAGACATATTGGCAAATAGGATCCAGGCAGCAGGAGGCATTCCTAGGGAGAAGCCATTTCCTTTCTAACAATTAAAAGCAACACCCCCTCCTCCTGCAAGGGCTGCTCTGTCTTCTTTTGCCCTTAAAAAGGCAACGCACGTGTTGACTCAGGAAAGGTCTACTTTGCCATCGACAAGGAAAATGTGGCATCCGTTTGGTATTGGTCTTTTCCACATTTGTCCGGCAATCAGAAATGTGTTTTCAACAAGTTTGCAGAGGTGAATAAAGAACTGCCTCTAGGTTGAACGTGGCTTTGCTAGAATACAGCAGCGTAGCATCAATCTTTTACTTGGTACTGCACGTTATAGTGTTGCGACGTAAAGTGTGTTTTATGTGACTCTTGTTTTTGTTTTGGGAGGACAGGAACAGCTGTAATTTGCAATAGGCTCTCCATCACAGCGGGCGCAAGGATCTACAGTTCTTAAAGGGCATTGCAAGCAGGAGCAGATCCAGCTTTTGGAAGGGGCACTAGCCCTGCAGGGACAGTGGCTCCCTCTGCTGGCAAGGACAGGCATGCCCCAGTATCCACTGATTTGGTATCCATGGTTTCAGTTATCCACTGATACCATGGATACTGGGATGCTAGTAAAAAGATAAGGAAACATTAAACAAATCTTTCTTTTTTTTCTACCTTGTTGCTGCAAACCCATGATGTTCCCCTATCTTTAAAAAGGCATCCCCAATATCCACAGTTTCAGGTATCCATGGGAGAGTCTGGAACGAAACCCCAGCAGATACCAGAGCATGCCTGTACCATGCTGGTAAATAGGGATTTATGAACATTCGTCAGCTTCAGCCAAAGGGTTCATTTGCCCACATTCTGAGTGACCATGCACAAATCCCTGAGGGTTTGTGAGTGATCATATCAGCTGCTTGCAAAGGACTTGAAAACACCCAACCACTGCTGCCTGCATTGCTACCTCTCATCCCCAATGTACCAAGGAACCCAGATATTTGCCTTGCAGAGGAAAGGCATCAACAGCAGGAGAAGCAGCAGCTGTAGGCTGCTTCCACCCTACAGCTGTATTCCTATTCCACTTCCTATTCCCCTTGCCCCAAGACACTCCAAAACATACCCATGGCACCCATGGTAGAAGGTGCTCACTGAGTCTGAGCTATAGCCCCAGCAGCTTCTGCAGGGAAATCCAAGCTCTGTGTGTCTTTCCCAGCAATGGAAAGGTCCCTGGGATGTTTGCCAATCCTACACTCCGGAAATTGATCAGAGGAGTCCCGTTGCACTCACCTCTCACCAATAAGGAGAATAAAGTGCTAGGATCCCTGATCTGAGATGCTTACAGTGCAAGCCTATGCTTGTCTACTCAGAAGTAGGTCCTGTTGTGTTCAATAGGGCTTTCTCCCAGGAAAATATGTTAAGATTGCAGCCTCATGGCACTATCCTTTGCATGCCTGCACAGAAGTAAGCTCAATTGCATCAATAGGACATGCTCCAGAAGTGGAGGGGCCCAGTGTGGGGTATTCCTGTGGGGGGCTTCCCTCCCTGTGCCCCCCAGGACCAAGAAAAGCATTCGTACTGCCCCTGGAAATAGTTGGTGGTGACATAATGACATCACTGCCAACTGCTTCCAGGAGGCCCATTTTGGGCAGTTTGGAGGTTGGTGCAGATGGGACAGCCCAAGGTAAAGCTACTCTGCTCACCCCACCAACTCACAGCCCACAGAGATACCATCTGCAGCAGCAGGCAATGTGCTTGCTGCAATGGCGGGGGGGAGGGGCTAAACATGCAGGGCCCATTGTGATGACATTGGTCACATTGGGTTCACTGGCCCTGCCCCAGGTAAGGATTGCAGCCTTAGTGCCTCACAAAATGCTACACAAAACCAAGCAAAGTGACCCATTTTGCATTTGTCTTGGCTGAACATCATTTATCAGATTCTGCCCCCACACACCAATTTTTGGCTGCCAGTCATTCTGCTCTCTGGTGAGTCACAAAGAAAACAAGATTCTGCCACCAAGTAAGCTATTTCTCAATCTGACCACTTCCACACTGGTTGTCAGAGCAGAACAGGGACAGATTTTGAGACATTCTGTCTCGCAGTACCAGGGGACAGGTGCTGTCAGGAAAAGAATGTCCTCATTACGTGACTCTATTCCTGCTCAGACACCTCTTCCTAGCAGCCAGGTCTTGCCCCCACTTCTCTTACCTCTCCAAAATAAAGTCGATCGCTGGATGAAGCCTGTTTAATGAGATCACACTTGGCTCCTCTGCACTGTTCTGTTCTCTCTCCACCATGTCATGGAGGAGACAGGATGGTTTTCAGTTCATTGATCACACACCGAACAAGATTTCCTTTTGCTGTCAACTCAAATGCTGTAGTGCAACGTATTATGCGAAAAAAGGAACACCATCTAGAAAACACAGAAGGGCCCAATAGGTTTGGTATCTGCTTCATTTTTTCTTATAGAACAAAAAAAATATGCTTAACTTGCATATTTTATTCTCCTAAGGCAACAAATGGAAATGAAAAGGGGACAGAAAGGGGCTTTAAGATGCAAAAAGAAATTAGAGAGGCAGCAAACATTTTAAAAAGAATGTAACAAACGAAGCTGCCTTATAGGAAAGGATCCATAGCTTCACAGTAGAGCACGTATGCTATGTGCCAAAGGTCCCAGGCTTGATCCCAGCATCTCCAAGTAAGGCAGAGGAAATGCCTTCTCTGCAACCTTGATGGCAATACTAAGCTAGGTGGACCAACAGACTGGTCCGATAAGTTTGTTTCCCGCTTTTCAACCTTTTTCATCTCATGGAACACTGGCAAGGTACTAAAATTGTCAAGAAACCCACCATTCGTTTTTTTGACCATTGTCAAAGCACACTGCAATACCAGTGGGAGGCTCACATCCCTCAATGGCCCTACTAATAAATGACCCTTTCCCAATTGTGGCACACCCGTGAGCCATTCGGGGCACACCAATGTGCTGCAGCACAGTGGTTAAAATTGCTTTGACCTAGAGGACCACAAGCCCTGCTGGATCAGAAGGCTCATCTAGTCCACTATCCTGCTTACCATGGTGGCCTATCGGCTGCCTCTGGAAAGCTCACAAGCAGGAGAGAAAGATGTTCTCTCCCATCTTTGCTCCTCTGCAACTGGTATTCGGAGGCATACTATACAAAGCCCATTGATCTATTCACATAGTAGTACTTGGTCTGCCTGACATCAGCAATCCAAGGTCCCAGACACATCTTTCCCAGTCTTGCTACCCAAGATCCTTCTAACCAGAGATGCTTGGAATTTCTCCATGCAAAGGATGTGTTCTGCCACTGAGCTATGGCAACAAGGAATGATAGCAAATGTACTGTGTAACAATTGTCCTTGGGTTAGGAAAATATTGGTTTTTGTACAGTGTTTACCATGTACCTACTAGGCCCCTGCAGATGCCTCCTACAAGAAAATCAATTTCATGTAGGAAAAAATTACTTTTATGTAGGAAAAACACACAGTCTTGTGTATAGACACATCTGTTTCACATAGCACGCCTCCACAGTGAGAAGCCACAATTGGCTGCAGGTTCCAGATGTAGTAGGAAATCATTGTGTGTGAAGAAGCCTTTGGTAATAATTACTATTTAGCATTTGTGCAGTGATTCTTTGAGCATCAAGATGCTTCATGTGTATTACCTTATGACACCCCTGTAAGGGCAGCCCAAGCAGGTCAGCTGGCTAGTGCGTAGGTTTGGGGCTAGCTGCCACTTGCTGCAGGGCAAGGGGAATTAAGCAACAGCCTCCCCAGCAAATCCAAGCAACCCGGATCAGGGCCAAACGGGCCAGGGACAGGGGTTAGGATCAGTCTAAGTGACAGATCCTGTCTCCCTCCCTGAGCTGGTCCACCCACAGGCCTGCCCTGCCTCTGCTCACATTCTGCCTTCCCTCCACCTTCCCCCCCCCCACCCTTCCCAACCCCTGTGCTGGCCGAACTCAGCCGGCACTTCCCCCACTCACTGGTGGATCCTGCTTGCGATGACCCAGATGCCTCCCAGAGTGGCACAGGCATGCCTTACAGAACATTCATGACAGTCCTGGGTCAGTGAAAGGGACTAGTTCCATCCGATCTGGGATTGCACCCTAAGTGATATTATCCCCAAATTGCAGATTAGGAAGACTGAGGTTGTGAAGGAGTGACTTGTCTAAGGCTACCTTGCGAGTTCATGGCAGAGGCAAGTCATTACAATGCAATCTTAGGCATATAAAAACTGTGTGTTTAAAAAGTGCCTGGTACATGTTAATTGTATCTGGAGCTGTGAGTTGTAAGTAGTGGTTTGATTGTGCAGCCTTCTGACCTGCAATGCAATGCCAGGGGGAAAAAAGCGCCAGAAAATGCCATTCCTACACAGACAATGTATCTAAGCACAGCTCAGGTTATTAACATTTCTCTGTCTATCCAAGATACAAAAGTAATTTCTGAATGGTAATTAAGCCTTTGAAAAGTATCCAATTAGTGTGGAAAAAGTGGGCTTTGAATGTGCGGCTCTCGGTCTAAATGAAATTGATAGAACAATATTAAAGACTAATTTGGAAGCTTTGCTGCCTGAATGAATACTCGTCTTTTCCTTCCCAGCTTTGTACTGCCTGCACAAATATTCTTTACCATTATCAGAAGGCAAGCATATGGGACACCTCAGGCAAGTGGAGGAGGAGAGAATAAGAATGCAGGTGATAGAATTATCTGCCAAGAGCCATAACACCCAACAGAAGAAAAACAGACCTTATTGCTGAACGCAACTTGGATTGGGAAGATTCCCTGGAATCACTTCTGAAAAACTTTATCAACAGCCCAGAGGTCTTCTCTTACACTGTTCAATATCATATGAAGCATTTATCTTAACAACTTGGCATGAAGATGTGTTTGTTTTTTAAATCACTGTTAGTGTTTCTGGTGAATTAGGATTACAGCCTAAAAGCATAATCCTAACCTGGAGTTAGACCGGCACAGTTAGGCCAGCAAGGTTTGGCTGGCACAAGAGCTACCGTAAAGCCTGTTTGGACCACTCTTGAGTCGGGGAGGAAGGTGCATGTCTTTATGCTGGCCTCTCTGACTCCGAGTGTGGTCCAAACATACTTGACCGTGTCCCTTGTGCCAGCCAAACTTTGCTGGCCTAATTCCAGGTTATTTATTATTTATTAATTTATTTATTTATTTAATTTATACCCTGCCTTTCTGCCCATAGGCACGCAAGGTGGCTTACAACAAAAAACAATAACATTTACAATATTAAAAAGCAGTAATTTAAAAACAATATTAAAACACTTAAAATTTAAAACAGAATTTAAAACAACAGATTGTACTCTGTCTTATTGAAGGCTTCCTTCTGAGTTAAATGCATAAACATTTCAAACACCTCTAGTCATGGTATAAACAGAGGCTGCCAATGTGTTGCCTCCTACATTTTGCTCTACATGTGTATGTCATGTATGTCATGCCATGTGAGCATGACCCAGACCAATCTCATGGTATTGTGTTTGGCAAGAAAACTTTGGCTTCCACAGGCCTTTAGGCGAAAAGCCATAACTAGAGGTATTTGTTTTGGGTGAGAAAGCTAGGATTATACCCTGCTTAACACAATGGGCTTACTTTGAGTAAGGTAAATAACACCACTTTCAAATACCTCTAGCTATAGCAATTTAAAAATTACTGTATTTGTTAAACTGAATGTGCTTATCTTTATACATTTTACAAGTGGACTCTCCTCATTTGCAGGTTCAGAACCCATGGATTGGACTCAGCTTGGGTCAGAAGGGCCTCACGGTACCTCTGGACCAGCGGCGCCATGCAGCCGGAACGCTGGGCGGGAGAAACGGGTGAGCAGCAGCCCACCCGTTGCGTACCGCTCCATTTCGCCATCTTCCCCACCCCCGCGGGGGCGGGGAAGACGGCAAAACAGAGCGGTACGCAACGGGCGGGCTGCCGCTCACCCGTTCCTCCTGCCCAGCGTTCCGGCTGCATGACGCCGCTGCTCTGGACATGACCTGAAGAGTCTTCCAGTCACATCAGGAGGCATTCTGAAGGACAGGGGAATCTCCTCACACTACACCCACCAAAGCCTTCTGAGGTGCACTTCCAGTTTCTCACAAAAAATAGTTACATCCAGAAGTCCTATCATGGCCAAGACCTGTGGATTCACTTATCTGATGATTTCGGTATCTGCAGGGGCTCCGGGAACAGATCTCAGATACCGAGGGCCAAATCATGAGGTTTGCCAAGTTCTTAACTGTGTGTATGATTGTTTTGTAAGGAGCCTCAGCAAAGGGAAAGGCAGCGTAGAAATCTTTTAAATAAATAAAATAAAGGTAATAAAGGCAAACATTTAAGCAATGGGCCTATGTGCTACACTTGCTACATTTGTAACTGTCATATCAGAGCATACTATGCCGATCAGCTAGGGACACGACATCAAGAGTACAGTAGACATATTGTGGGGAATAACATTACAGCGTGTTGCCTAGATATGCCTGAGGCTAGGCAGAGAAGAATTTCTGAGAAAGCCCATCTTGTCTGATATTTATGTGATACCTGACAGATAAGTCTTGAAAGGAACTGCTGGAAGAGGAGATATTAGTGGCTTGCAACATTGTGCATTGAGCTGTGTAGAAACTAATCCAAAGTCATTTATAAACACGTCCACACCCTCACTTGCTGAAACCTTTTACTATGCAACGATTATTATGAATGTGTTCACACCTGACAACTGAGTCATTATCAGTGCTTAACAACTGATTAGGTAGCTAATGTCTAGAGGCAAAATGATGGCCCATTAAAGTTCTGATGGAAAACATTAACACAACTTGTGATCTACACTTTGGAGTCTATTATTGTCACTGCTACATCTGCTAATAGGGGAGTGGCAGCGGTGAATATTAATGCTAGCATAATCACGTTATGATGGATGGCATTCACAACAGGCCAACAGTCTGTTTGCATAAGCATGGACTAAGCGGCTCAAAAGTTATCCTGGTGTCCCAGCCACAGACTAGGAAATTATTCATGAGGTTCTCCAAGGTTAACAGTTGCGGGGGCGGCGGGGAGAGAAAGACAACAGAACTCAGTACAGAGCTCATCATCATGCCAAACCTGGGCGAGCCAACTTCAAAGAAGAGGCGCCTGTAGTATGTTTTAAAAACCATGAGGGAGAAATTCACAGAAGCAAAAGCCCATTCATGAGCCTATCATTAGGCCGCAATGAGTGGGGGTTTTCATTTGCCTCCTCCAGCATGATCGGAGAAAGAACAGCCCACAAAGTCCTCACCTGTTGGCCCAGCCAAGGTGCACACTAAAAGTCAGTAGGCAAAAATGCCAAGGCAGCATGCTAGACTTCCTTAGCCATTGTCCTTGTTCTTTTTTTGGCACAGCTGCATTGGCAGCTGGTGGCAGGGAATACGATCAGGTGGTTAAAAGTATCACAGTTATCAGGGTTGCTTGCCTGGGGCAAAGTCTGCATTGGGCCTTGCCCCCTATTGCGCACTAGGCCTCTGCACTGCTCCCAATCCTACCATGTGCCACCGGGCAGTAAGTACGAAGGAAGCAGTGGTTCCTCTACCACCCATCTTGGGAGGGCAGGAAGAA
>JAJKFI010000003.1:12624952-12645189 GCA_029204185.1 Lerista edwardsae | reverse complement strand
AGGTTAGGATTGCACTAATTCTAGGTTAGGCAAAAATGCTAATTCTAGGTTAGGCAAAAATGCTCCAGCCCAACTTCTGTACATACTTTTCAGGCAGGACAGAACTCCTGTAACTGTGTTTTCACAGGCAGTAACAGAGATGTACATTGTATGTGACAAAGGCAAAATATCTCTGTTCCCAAAGGAAATGGTTTTCCTTTTGCATGTAGGTCATTTTTGAATCCATAAGCTATTTTCTCTAAAGCCACACAAGCATTATGGATTATTATGTCAGGCCTTCCTTGCTGGCAGACTGGGAATTTTGGCTGCAATTAATATTTTCTTTTTGTAAGGAGCTTGTAAATTGCTGATCGCACATATTACCCAAAGAAATTAAAGCTATCCAAAGAGCTAAAATGGGTATCCTCTTTTGCTGGAAGCTAAATGCGGCAGAGCATATCTTTCCAGTGCAGGGTCCAGGGACAGAAATTAACATGCAGGCACTCGGCAAATCAGCAAGGCATGAATTCAGAAGAGAACTGGATCAACAGAGCATAATAAAACTGTCCAGAGAGAAGATCAAAGTGTAATTGGAACAACAGCGTGGGCTGGGGGACGCGTGCCGTTGCAGGAGTCTGCATCTGAAGGCAACTCATGACATTGAAACGAGGACACTGTGAAGTGTGAACATTTTGAAAAACTCATGCATGGCCAGACAATGTGTGATGTCAACACAACCTGACATGGTGCAGGTAATTCAAACTAAAGCATGGGAGAACTGAGGATATTTTAATTCAATTCTTTTTTAAAGCAGGAGCAAGAACAGTTCGTCATTATGTGCAATGTTCTATAAAAACAAAGCCGTCAGTCTTAGCGGCCTATCTAAAATAGAGCAGAGCTGGGGCCAGGTGGGTCTCCTTCAGTAAAGCTGTTTCAAGTTTGGGACCCCACCCGTGAAAAAATAAGGTGGGAAAGGTCTTGCCCTGAACATGGCAAAGCTGCCACAAGTTGTTGTAGATGGACCACCTGATTCAATAGAAGGCCGATATTTATGTTCATAAGCTATAAGGAGCGAGTTTCCCTCTTCAAAACAGTGAAAGTGTGGTAAAGCCAAGGGTGGCCTTTCTAATCATAGTGGTGCATTGTTACCAGGAACATTGCCCAGACAGCTCTGAGACCAGATTTGTCAGGTCCTGTTACAGATTCAGTTCCAGAAAACGTATGTAAATGACTAGTCCCAATGTCTTGTTGTAGTGCAACACAAACTACTTATTAGAATTGTATCTGGGAGTAGAGAATGTTGCCTTTCAAGTTTTTCATTGGAGTGCTACTAAACACCAGGTGCAAGGGAGTGGCAACAGGTTACAGATACCTTGTGTCAGGGCTGGATTAACACAGTAGCGAAAGCAGCAAATGCGACAGGCCCAGTGATGTCATCCAGGCGCACCAGGAACCGGAACGCCCGGATGATTGACAGCCCTCCGCCCCATGGCAGAGGGCTGCCACGCCTCCCCAAGCCTCACTGCGCCCGAATCGCTCCATTTTAGAGCGATTCGGGATGCAAGGGAGGGAGGGAGGGCCCAGCAGCAGCTCGCCCGTCCTCCGGAGAAGTGGCGCGGCCCGGGCCCTCTGCAGAGCTAGCAGAACGGCGTCCCGGGCCGTTCCGCCTGGATGATGCCTCTGGACAGGCCCCACATTTTTGAGGGCCCTGCACACAGTGGCTCACACAGCAGCAGGGGGCTTGGCCTCAAAGATGGAGGGGAAGTTTCTGCACCAATAAAATATCCAAATTCTGGACAAGTAAGTGATGAGATACACCCACTTTGCTCTGTTTTTTCTATGCTTTGCCATTAAATGGGAGGGGGGAGAAATCCACTGAAATCCTAGTCATGCCAACTTCAGTAGTCTACTAAGCATTTTCTGGTGTTTTGCGTCCTTCTCCACCCTTGCTTTCTTTAATATCCCTTAATCTAAGCCCTTTATTAAATTTCAGTGAGCAGTAGCCCATTGTGTGAATATACAAAGGACTACAGCCGTTCTTGACATTTGTGTATTTTTAAAATTTAGGACCCCTTTACAACATAAGCTACAGGCCCTGCACTAGCTTGATCTGGCCCTGCTTGTTGTCTTGCAAGCTCCCTGAGGCATCTGATGGGCCACTGTGAGGTACTGCACAGGAAGTTGAGTTAGATGGGCCCTTGGTCAGATCCAGCTGGGCTCTTATTATGTTCTTATGTACTATAGCCCCATCATTGTGTCCTCAGTATTTCAGAGTGTTTCCATGACTAATGTTGATTTAACACTTGTAAAAAGACAAGTTTAAAAAAGAGCAAAATCTGGCCTACTGTTTGTGCTTTGAACAGTCGAAACAAAAGCAATTGATGAAATGATGCAGTCTAGTGTTCCCTAAGGAAAGCAGATGTCCACCTAGATTTTGCCAATTCAGAAGACTTCCTAGCCAAGCGCTATCAGATGCTGCCACTATCATGTATACAGTAATTAACAAGCAACATTCAAGTCAACTCATATATTGCATTACATGTTAAGGGAAAAGAAAAGTAGGATAAATATTCCCAGCATTCTAACACAATTATAATTCTGGTTCATGTGTTTTACATCAAGATAAAGGAGAGAAAATGATGTCAAAAATGGGTAAACTGAAAATATGTTCTATTTTAAATTGTCTTGCCCCATTTTTAACTTTCTGTGAACTGTCTGGAATATTGATGACCTTTAAAAAGAGGGTTATGAATATTAATTTATACCAATGAAAAGAAACAAAAATACATGCATCCCATCTCTGCCTGCTCGTATTCTGTAGAGCAAACTAGAATTACAATTTCATTCTGTTCCCTACAACCTCACTCTTCTATGTCACTAGTATATAGTATATAGCCTGACAAATCCACTCTTTTTTCTAGAAAATCAGACCTTCTGAAAATCACATACTCATGGTTATCTGATGTTGCTTCTCCTCTTCTAGAGTGGCCAGCTCCAAACCCCGGCTCACAAGATGGTCCCTCAGTGAACGGAGCTTACTATTTTGCCAGGGAGCACCCTTTCTGTGTCACCAATCACCCCCAAACATCACTGTGACCAGCTGCTTCCAAATTCCATCACCTCAGCAGGCTTTGCACCTGGATTTTCAGTCAAATGTGGCTGGCCACAGCAATTTGGGGGGGCAATCAGCAGCGCAGAGAGGGGGCTCCCAGGCAGAATGGTAAGCTCTGTTTGTGTGGGGAAGGGCTTTTCGGGACATAGCGTCTCCAGTATAGAGAACGCTGTTCTAAAGCATAGATTCTAAGCCCCTTGGACAGACCCAGCCCATGCATGTGGCCAACAGAGTGTGTTGCCTCCAAGAGCAGCTGAGCAGGAAGTGCCTACCACTGTCTGCCCTCTTGCCTCCACTGCTTCTCTTCGTACAGTACAATCCAATTCCATTGATTGAAAATGGAAGAAGGGGACAGAGCAGAAGTGTGTTAAGAGAAGAGAAGCTAAACACATCAGTTTCCTCTGCTCCAACTGTTTTTTCTGCTCCATTCCCTTCTTCTTTTTCCAGTTCAGGAGGAGCAGAACCTGGGACCAGATAAGGGGGAGGGGAGATCATTTGACACACCCTCTTTGGAGCCAGAAGGCCTAAGGCCAGTAGTATAGCTGGGGATAGGAATCTGGGGCTGGGTGATGTGATGATGCCCCCGCATCATCATGTCACCCCGTGCCTGTCCAGTCACACCCTTCCTCATGCATGCACTGTCCTGGCCCCACAAATGCCTCCATGTGGATATGTACAGAGACAAGGGTGAGTGGGAGAGCCCATTTTGTTAGCACGTCCACACACCATCAGGTAGGAGCTGTCACTCTCCAGCAGAGATGGTGGAAAATCATCACCTTGCCACAAGAGGAATTTCCCACCCTGGCCCCACAATAGCTATGCCACTGCCCTTTGGACAATCATTACACTTGAAGCAGTGGTCTTGAATTTTGTAATGTATCCTGCACATATTACTACTACTACTACTACCACCACCACCACCTCTTATATATTGCCTTCCTTGGTCATTGGATTACCCCTCTGACTTCAATTCAAGGCCATTCACAATAGGCAGGCTTTCTCTAAACCTAGTAGGGTTTTTACAATAACAAAGAAGTTGTTTGAAAAGTCCTTGAAAGTCCTAATCTTTCAAGAACAACATTTCCAGATGGATCTTTCACAGTTTGGTCTCCTTCTGGCCGTGGTTGCCTCCCACGCTAACTGATAAAGAGCTTCTTCGCTCTCTGGCACAGTACAGCTCTTTCTCTCTCATGGAAAGGCAGCTGAAAACAGCTGAGCTCAACTTATCAGTTGCTTTCTCAAAGCATTGCCACTCATGGAAGCTTCTGGTGGTCCTGAACTGGTGTCCTTTTGAAGTTACCTTGGGGCTTAACAGTGGCTGTACGCTCCGGACCAGACTTCCTGCCCACATTTACTGCACTACATACAGAACAATGACACGAAAAGGCTCCACACTAGCACCATGCTTTGATGGCAGCTACATGGCTATCATGGAGATCTTCCATTCAACAGCAATAATCCATCTAGTGAGGTCTTTATGACAACTGCATGGAGCCCCCCAGTATGCTAAAGACTTCTGTCAGCCACAGTCACTTCAGTGCCATTATGAATGAGCACTTCATCTATCTTACGTAGCACTGTTTCCAACCTATTTAACCTTGTTGTATGACAAACAACATTCATGCAAGCACCCAGCAATAGTTTATACGTAACATCATATTTCCTGACAGTTCTAATGATCACAACAAGAAGCTCTTCAGAAGGTAAGATAGCTTATAGCACAGTGGAAATCAAGAACTCCGTATATCCAGAGGCGGATTTGAAGGTAATTATACATATTCCGTGCCATTCATCATTTAAAATGCCTCTGCTATTGAATTATTCCTAAATGAAGCTTCTGGGAGACACACACTGAGAAAGGTTTTGACAACATTCACGGGGAATTCAAAATAGAATTTAGCCCTGCAACAGAATTTGCAGTCATTAAATACAATTTGGACCAGTGGCTTGTTAATACTTATTTTGAGAGCTGGGTGGCTTTATTGCCGAAGGTGTCAGGAAAAGATAATTGTGGCATTGTGTTGAGCAGGCAATCTTCCTGAATAAACAGTCAATGCCAACATTAATTTATAAAGGTGCAAAACTCAGTTATACAACAGCTTCATCCTTCACAGGAAGTTTAGAAATAGAACCTCTGTGAAATCGCCTTGCTATCCTTTCTCCCACCTCTGAAAAAGATGGGGGGGAGAGCAGAAGGCAGGTGGGATAAACTACCTGCCTTCTGATAGTTAGGAATACTGCATTATGCTATAACAGTGCTATATACAGGACTATACATGCAGGGACGAACAGAGGCCCAAGCGCGCCCATGGCAGGTGACGAAACTGCATCCCCAGGATGTTGCACCGCCCCCATGCGTCGTCCAGCCATGCCTCCCTGCGCCCAGAAGAGCTCCATTTCGGAGCGTAACGGAGGCGAGGGAGGGTGGGCAGGCCGAACAGCATGTGGTTTCCTCTGTGGACTCCGCGCAATGGGCGCCCAGCTGCTGCCCAGCGCCCATGGCTCACACCACCCCAGGCTACAGGTTAAATACGCCTCTGTATACATGCAATATTTATCCAGTCTCTAGTTATGAGTATACTGTCAAACGCCATTTAGCCCATGTTCTATAAAGGCCAAAACACTATTTTTAACTTAAAATTCTTATGATGTGCTTTTAAAGTTCTTATAATATACTTTTGGCACCTGCTTGTCAGGTTTGTTTCTTTTCAGCTTGTTCAGCCTGAGGATGTGGTCCGGATCCTTGGATGAGTTGGTCAACCACATGCACACTCAAACCTTATCTATCCTGGCTGCTGGGGGAAGACTGGCTGAGTGGGCATGGAAGGTGATTAATACCTCACTTAGAGCACCATCTAAATGCACAATCCTAAACAACTTTCTAGCTCTGACACAGCTGTGCCAATGGGGCATGTTCTGCATTCTGCAGTGGAGCAGCAGTCACAGAGGCCTCATCAAGGTAAGGGAATGCTTGTTTCCTTACCTTCGAGCTGCATTGCCCTTACTCCAGTGCTGGAATGTTGGTTAGGATTGCACCCTGGGACAGTGGAAATCCATGCAATGCTTTATGCAAAGTGTCACAGTTCTGGCTGCCCCAGTCCTGCAGACTTCACAGTGTGATTGGGATATGAAAAGAGTTCACCTGCTGGCAGTGTGTCTCTTTTTCAAGCATCTGATGAAGCTGTCAGAAAGTAGCCCATTAGGATCTATAAACACCACCACTGTTGATGCCAGTTCCTTCGTAATTCTGCTCTGAACAACAGGGAGTTGAGTAACTCCGCAGCCATTTGGCCTGATAAATAGATGTCATGGGAGATTAAAGTTTTCCAAATATTGGTGTGAAAGCATAGCTCAAGTTCGTTTCTCTCCTTATAATTATCTCTTGTTTCCCTAGTTTAGAACACCCAGTCCATTGCACCTAAAAACATGTTAAGTGTATTATGCATCTTTAGGGCATTCTGAAATCCTCATTATATCTTATATGCCACACTTAGATGTCTTTGCAACATTGCTCTGTTTGCTTCTATTTGCTCGCTTCTGAAAGGTTGCCAACTTCAGAAATCAGCTCATTAGTATGCAGAAACAGACTACAGTGACTGTGGATGGCAATTATACCCTATTACCCAGCTAAACTCGAAGGTAAAGCCAATTAAATTAAAGGTGACTGTTAATTCCTCTTTATTGCTATATCTTATGCGCATTTTGCATCATTTTAATTAATGCTATCAAACTTTCAGAAGGATGAAAGGGAGATAACAGAAACACATTTACAAAATTCAAATTTTAATTCAGAGTTTGATATGCTAATTGCATATGGCTGTTTGCAAACCTTTCAAACTTATAATTAATTACTTGCACGAAGAAAGAGGTGGGGGGAGGATGGCTTGCAGAGAAAGAGAACCTCATTGCCACAATACAGTAAAACATTGCAAAGTAGCTAGCTGGCAAAAGTCCATTCAATTATGGATGTTTCCAAAGTGGACTTGGTAGTTTCAGGGCCTGGTAAGGTCAAGACCCCAAGACAAGAGTCATAGGCATCATCAAATGCAAGTTAAGGGGCAACCTGGAAGAAATACTAACTATATCATCAGCTGTCTTGATTCTTTCGCCATTTCAAAAGCAACTGGAAGGAAGCCAAGCTCAATCAGAACCATGGTGCAGGTAGAAGCAGGAACATTATTTTGCCCTGGGAACCATTTTCCTACAGAATTCCCCCATCAGCTGTTTGTCCCCAGCAGTGCCATGGATCCACAAATCCTTGTTCCGCACACAATAACTGCAGTATTAGATGGTGAGTTAGGTGTGAGAATGACCAATCACAGAACAGCTGCAAATTTAGTAAGCCATCAAAACACAACCCTTTCCAGTGGAGTCAGTTCATAAATTCGTCTGTGATTCATCAACTGTAGACTGCATGGAAGTGATGCACAATCAGATGAAAACTGGCTGGTGGATTTATGATTTGCTGTGGACAAGTTCCTAATGGCAGCTTTGTTAGCGAGTCTGCCTAGAAGCTTTGCAGTCTCTTTGCTTCAAATCTGCAGGTCTTAATAGGAAGGCCCTCAAAACAATGCACTGGTGTAACTATTGAAAACCCATTTTGCAGAGGGCAAAATGATGTCTAGGAAGCGACATCACAACAGGAAGTGACATCACAGTTGCATTTTAATTTTGGGGTTTTTTTGGCCATAACGTTTGATAGAATGAAGATGTTACATTTTGTTTCATTACATTCTGAATTAAATGATCACATCAAATGGTATATAACAAGTTGGTATTATTCATGCATACTAAGTTTTGCACCATTTTGGCCACTAGTGTAAAGCTCAGCTTGTTGACCCCCTAAAGCTTGTTGTATACACCCCTGAAACAATGCTACACCCCTGAAACAATGAAGAAGAACTCAGATCTTTTGAGAGGATCCAAAATATAATAAGACAGAGTCAAATATGTGCATTTTCTATTGTGTGAAATGCTGATGTCTGTGGGAATCGGTGGCAGAATAACAGGTGATATCAACAAAGAGTGGAAATCGTTGATCGTACAGGAAATAGTTCTGTACCTTCTTAGAGTTACTATGAACCAGATGATCTGGACAAGGATGCATTTAGAGGTGAGCAAAAGACTTCCCAAAGTCTTCAGTAAGAAACAGTCCTTTGCAACATCTGTGTCCGGATTCAGAGAACAGTGCTTTCATTGAACTGGTCAGTGTAAAGAGCCAAGGAAGACTAGGCCCTGGCTTGACTCCATTTTGATAATACAACTTTATCTTGCAGGAATGAGCTGAAGCTGCAAAAACAACATCAGCTGATAGTAATCAAGCTCACTCCTAAACTCAATCAAGCAGCAACCTATCACCTTCTTGGTCTGCAAAAGGTGTGAGGTTACAGCTGAGGTCAGGGCAGTAAATTCAATCATGGAGGTGCCATCAGCAGATAACGCAATCAGGAGAGGGTGACCTTTACCCTGATTGGCTAAATGGTTGTGCCAAAAAAAGGTATAAAAATACCAAGGATTGAAGGAGAGAGATCATCATCATCCACCATCAAGACTTCAGAGCAGCAAGACTCCTGTAGACCAGATCTGATGAAACATTCACCTGAAGACTTCGCTTGGGAAGACTAGAATTATGGTCTTGAAATCAAGGTGAACCATTAGGGTCCAGTAAGAGACAGGAGCCTAGTTTTCTATATTATTTTGAAAGGTATCTCAGTTAATTGCTTATAAGCTTTCCTTAGTTGTAAACCCTTGTTATTAATAAATTACAATTAATACAATTTAGCATTTAGTTGTCTTTGGGAACCAGGGGAACCAGTTTGTAATTGGACACGCTTACTAAACTATTGGAAAAGTCCAAATAGTTGGGACTTGTGTAGTCTGGGAGGGCATTTAAAAGTTAGGAGGAAGTAATCTTAACTTTAGGCTCTGACTAAAAGCAGTGGTTGTAAACCTTGTTAAAAAATAGGTCACACCCTGCTGAAAAGAAATCACCACTCATAGTGGACCTGAATAGGTTATAGGGCATATGAGTCTGGTGGTTCACAGTCAGCAAGGTTTTTGCTTTTGAAAAGGAGGATTCCATGTTTTTTGTAAGGTCTCAACCCTCCATTAAGGCTAAAACAAGATCTAAGTCACAGAACTCATAGAGCTTAGAGCAACCCCCATGTTCTTTAATGACAATACATATTACGCGTGGACTATAAGGACGTGTGCACAGAGCATATGGAAAATGGAGCCGTTTAAACTCCCAGCAGTCTAACTGCACAAAAGACCTCATGGTGTTCTGGGTTTCCTTCCACTATTTCAAAACAAGGATTTTGTAGGAGTTGGAAGAAAGAGTTTACTAAAAATATAATAGGAGATATCTGAGAATGGAGCACATCACAGAAGACAAACGATCCATTTTCTGGAAGATTTAAATCTACTACGGATAAGCACTCTGTAAAGATTTCACACACTAGTAGACAGGTATGTTCTGGTTTGCCACTAGAAATCCCTCGTTCCCCAAATATAAGGAATTGAATAGAACATCTTAAAACCCCAATCTGATCAAGAGAATAGGTCTCTAATGTGTGCACGGCTCTGCATTTTATCAGCACACTGGAAGCATGAAAGTCCCTTTGCTCAGAAATAACTACAATACGGCACAGATCAACATCCCAAGTCAGCATCACTTCCTTTTCCACCCTAAGCCCCATCCTTTCCCATCTGCTACAGTACAGATGACTAGAAGACCAGGGCATGTCCAGTGGAGACGGGCTGTATGGCTTGCAGGTGCTTAAATTAGCACATCCACTCCCAAGGGGACACAAATCTCCAGCCAGTTGCGCTTCAATGCTTGCCATAAGCAATAGAACATTCACCCACTTTGACAGACCATAGCTGGGAGCCCTTTAAAATGTTCTCATTCTGACATCAGTAATACCCTATTGAGACATTACAAGGCTTGGGAGGATTACAGCCAGATTAGGGAGTTTTATCCCCAAGTGTTGCTCTTTAGCCATTAAAGACTAAGAGGGGGAATCTGACAGAGTGTACTCACAGTCAGCTGTGGCTGCTCAATAGAAAAAGAAATAGCCAAGAGAGCAACCAGCTTAGCATAATGTTACAAAGAAGCGTAATTGTGCTTCTCATCATTTTCGTCACCTATAGGCCGTCCAAAATGAGGTTATTCTTGCATCTCTAGCATTCCTTTATGAACTCTGATCCAAGCCACTTGAGACACAGCAGTAAACTGCAGCGTCATTCAATGACGCCTAGGTTAAAATCAGGTCATCCCAAGCTTTGGCAGAGGGACTATGCAGGAGAAAGAATGAATGCTTGACTACTAATGAAAGGAGCCCTTTATTGAGTCAGGAGGGCTCATGAATGGAGCAATGCTGGCGGCAAATCAGGAGCCGGATTTTCAGTTGGGCAGTGGCTGGGCGAATGAAAAGAGGAGAGATTGTGCCGCGCCAGATTGGAGCCATGGCTTCTAGCTAAGCAGCCAAGACAAGATGCAGACGAACAACTTCCAAGCGGTGCTGCAGCAGACAAGGGTCCGTTTTCAGCTCAAATGAGCAACACAATTGCTCCCCAGCAGCGAGGGAGAAGGGTGACAAGGGGGTCAACCTGAACATTAGAAAACAGAAATGTTGTCTTTTTAACGTTTACAGAGAGCTCATAGAGGAGCGATTGTGCTATCCAAGAGTGCACAATCTAGGGATATGTATAGTCCCACAACTAATTCACACATTGTACTTCTTGCACTTGGATTGTACACAAAGAAATAAGCTAGTGGAGTGCAACAGCAGCCGTGCCAGGGACATCATGTAAACTGTGCCCCTTCATCGAGTCAAGGTCAGCAGCAAATGAAGCACAGCCAGCTAAGTGTGTCAAAGCATGCCTCAAAAAAAAAATCACTCTCATTGAGGACAATGCCGCAAAGGCCTTTCCCTGCCGTTCAGAGGATAGGCAGTTTTCCCTACCCGTCCCCTCCTCCTCTGCTTTAAAAAAAAAAGCAGAGAAGGAAGGGGAGGTGGCTGGAAAAAACCTCTTACAGTGGCTATCTAGGGAAAAGGGTGTAATTTCAGTGCTTGCCATGGGCAATTTCAGTGCTTGTTGTATTCTTAGGAAAGCATTTCCTGCTTGATGATGTCACTTCCAGCCATGACATCACTTCCAGTTTAATGACATCCCTTCTGGTGGGTCCTGAACATATTGTAAAAGGTGGGTTCCAGCGCTAAAATGTTTGAGAACCGCTGCTGTAATAAATAAATAGGTGATCTTTCCACAATAAATTGTGGACCACTCCCACACTTCAGTTCTATGTGGCTCTCCACAAGGTAATGTCAGCATTTTGCTTCAGGGCAGGAGTAATTGGTTGTGTGCATTTTCAGCAATTCCGTAAAGCACTGGGAATAGCATTGCCTTTTTCCTAATCAACCGCTAATTAAATTCCCAGTTCTAAGTTTTTAGTAAAGCAATGTGGGTTTTAGGTCCTGTTATTGTATTTTATTGTAAGATGCTTTGCATTTGCTTTTTGCATTTTGTTTCATGGCGTTTTAGCCCCAGATCTAGTTAATGGAAATGGGACTGCTACAGTAATAAAATTGTTATAACAACTATTATTACAGGTGTGTAAATAAACATTTTTAAAAAACCGCTGTATACCCCCAGTGTTTTTTTTCCATGTAATGAAAGAAACCAGCCATATAAAGCTAATTGGAATCAGATACTGTTTAGAGAAAGTGGATACAAAAGCAATACACCCATTGCCTAATCATATGTTCAGTGGGCATACATGTCATTCAATCAACATTTGAATACTTGGGCTGAAAAATAATTCTTTTTTGCAATTAGATCAGGGTTCCACCTCTTGAGTTCCCCCATTCCCCATTGCAGCTGCCTGACCTTACAGTTGATCACATATTACAAATACTCTGTGACTTCCTGGGCTTTAGTCTGGTATATGATACTACAGCTTAAACCATTCCACTTCGATGCATAGGTCAATACATTTCCACTTAGCCAGTAAGCTGTAAGTACATGAAAATTGGCTATAGGTCATTTACTCTAATACATCACATATTACTTTAAATCTGTTGGGCTTTTAATTGATCTTTTGGTTCCAATTCTCATTAAAGTCCAATTTGCATCTTTTAATTCTAATTTAGATCAATTACTGTCTTTGATTCATTGTTGGTACTTCCAATAGGTCAATTACTTTAAAATAAAGATTTGGTTCCTCATTATCCTTACATTAATTCCCACTGAAGTTACCCTCGCTTCTCTTAAGGCATCTCTTACAATTAGGAAATGGTTCCTCATGTCTACCCTAAATCTACTTTCCTGTCATTTCAAACCATTGGTTCTAATTCAGCCCTTAGGAGTCTCAGCGAGTACATCCACTCCTTTTTCTCCTGTGATAAACCTTCAGACACTAGAAGGTGGATATCATACTTCACAGGCCACGTGTATTTTCAACATGGCCATATTTGGGCAAAGTAAAATTAGTCTGTGGCTGTGGAAAGTGAAAGTATCCATAGATGGCTTCCCTGTGAATCCCAACATTCCACTGTAAGACCTTGGGTGACATAGTCATTGAGAAACCGAGCTGCAATTCAGTACTTTCTCTGATCTGAATCTCTGCCATGAATTCACAAGGTGGCCATAGAAAATTCACTCTGTTTTAGTGACAGGTGCCCTACTGCCAGATGCCCTGGCTAATGCACCTGGGGGCCACCAGGTGGATGTGTTTATGACAGCGGAACACAATCTTGAGCAAGCTGCCACAACCAGCAACAGCACAGGAGGCCCACTGCCAGACAGGGTTGTGCACAAGTCTCGATATTCAAGTTGAGTCAATTCAGGAGTCTCTGCCCCCTCGTGAATTGACTCGTGCACAAGTTCTAGTGTTTGCCTGTGGCAACTCCACTGTGGAATTTCACGAGTCCTGAGTCTTTTCCTGGCAAACTGTGGGGCGAGTCAGGTGAGCGTGTGTGACTACAAACAGTCGAAATGGGAAATGCAGGGTGGTGCAGTAAGAAATGGGAAGTGCAGTCGGGGGTGCAGTGTGGAGGGGTCATTCTCCTATGCCCATATCCTTGCTCCTTCCCTCTCCCTTTCTGCTGCTGTTACACACCTTGGACATATGTAGGTCCCATGAGCCCCAATGGCTTTCCTGGGGTAAGCGAATAATGAGCTATAATGAGTAAAGGAAACCTCTCTGACTCCCACCCCCGATGGATGCAGAGCACACTCTATTGGTGCAGGGGAGATTTAGGTAGGATTGGGCTGATAATCTTACTTCAGAAATCGCAGTCATGTCTCCATCATCATTAAAAGGCCTTTCAACATTCTGAATCTATACATCCTACAGAACGTTTGCTGTCTAGTTCCACATTTCCAAACAAATATAAACAACAATGGAGTACCATCAGAATAAGAGTGGGCCCATGTTTTCTGTAGGTCTGACTCCCATGGATTCCAGCATCCACAGATGCATGAGCGGCCCCACCCCCAAGCCCTTTGAGCCCAACCAGAGCGGTGCTCCTGTCAGGTCCAGAGGCTTACTGAAGCCCAGAGCACTTTGAAGCACACTTCTGGTGAACACTGAAGTTCACTTTAAAGCACTCCAGGCTTTCTAAGCATTCCAGTATCTGTGGATTTTGAAATACACAAGGGTTCCAAGAATGGAATCCCCATGGATAACATGAGCCTATTGCAGTAGGAAAACCAGTCGTCACCTTTTAACGTCTCCAAGCAGCATTCTGAGGCCTGCAAAGGCCAAGTGCCTGTCCTCTACAGGCCTCACAAAGCCCTCCAGGCCAGACTGAAGCATAACACAGGAGGGTGCCCCCCCCCCCGATAAGGAAAACTGTGGGGGGGGGCCCTCATCCACAGTTATCCTCATCCACGGGGGTTCCAGGAACAGAACCTCATGGATAACAAAGGCCCACCCTTTTCTAATTTTCTTTTCACATATTTAGCAGCTATAAAAGGAGAAACATATGTTTGAAGAAGGAAAATACATTGTTAAGCTAGCTAGCTAGCTAGCTAGCTAGCTAGCTAGATAGCTAGATAGATAGATAGATAGATAGATAGATAGATAGATAGATAGATAGATAGATAGATAGATAATGTCTTCTTTAATCCCATATGAACAAATACACTCTTCAGTCATTTGCATTAAAAACATAGCAGTGGCAATATGGCATATATCCCCAGTGGATTATCCTAAGCAACAGACGGATCATGGCAGCTTTCAATTGTATTGATCTGATGTAGGATTTAGCACTTTACATTGATTTTTCAAACAGTCTGTGATTAAGATTCCCATCTGGAACATCACCTAAAATCAATAGCATTGGTCCCTTCCCCCACCTGCTTCCAAGTTTCATGCCTTTAGGAAAACAAAAAACTCAGCAGAGAAAAACTTGTGTATTTCTGATGGCCACTGGAGAACAAACATTTTAAAAGTTATTTGTGTATTCATGGCTGAAACTACAGAGAGAGAAGGGAGGGAGAGTTTTACAGTGAGATCCTTTTTTAGAAAGCTTTTTTTTCTGAAATGGAGATCACTATTGACTCAATATCTGAAGGGATGAATCCTCACATTCCCTTTTGTTGTGCCCAAAAATCTTTGGATTTACACCTGGATTTATGTTCCTTGAATCCTGTGAAAACTGGGGGCTGCTATTTTTTTCCATAGTGCCTTTTAATGACAGAGGCATTGTGGTGGGGTAGGGGAATGGCACCTGCCAGTAGCATAGATACAGGTGGGGTGGCATGTTAAGTATTGCAGGTACCGCAACACGCAGTTCACTGCCCAGAATTGCTCCAACGACAAGTGGGTGGGGCTGCTTACACAGTGCATTGCAGAACCTGCAATATTTACTGTGCTGCCTCCCCTGTAACTATGCTACTGGCACCTTCTAATTTTGCTCCACCCAAGGGTGACAAAAGAAGAAAGAAAGGATCCACCACCAAGGCATGCTCCCTTGCAAACTTAGGAGGTCCACACATGTAGGAGAGTGCTTGCTGGGAGTCTTGTCAAACCTGAAGTCAGCTCTGGTTGCTAGTTTAATGTTTCATTTCCCCTGCTTAAATGTCCAAGCAGAATGTTTGCACAAAATCAAGATGAGTATGAACCAACTGGCAAAATCTGAACATTGATAAATAAACCACTCACAAAGGCTCTTTTTCACTCAAACATTTCCAAGCAGTCTGTATGCTGACTATTTGTTGCTTGAGCCTTTGCAGGAAGATTTGATCCTTTGCTAGCCATCAAATGGATGGTTTTGATGCAAGCCGTCAAACGGGTGGTTTGCAAAGGCTTTGGCTTTTGCAACCTTTGCTTAGAAAGCACAATAAAACATGTAGTAAATGTTCAACACAGTGTATGTACTTGTGCATCTGTAGGTGCAGCTGCATTTAGTGGAAAAATATACTTGCAGAATCCCATGCACAGGAATGAAAAAGATGTTTCACTTCTACCCCCCCCATCCCTGAAGTGGCATTCTTCGGGGTGGGACCCAAAATGCTAAGTGTTGCAGAAGCCTGTGTAATGTGGCCCCTCTCCCTCACCTCCAGAGCCATTTGTGGCTCAGAGAGCAAAACCTCTGAGCCAGCTTTCAGAGCAGTGATTGGCTCTGGAGGTAAAGGGGAGGGGCCGCATTACACAGGAGCTCAGGCTCCTGGAGCATTTGCCCCCCCATGGGAATGCCACTGCCTCCCCAACATGCTTCTTCACACAACACTAGAATCAAACTTTGGAGTTACTGGAAGCAAGGAAACACATCAATACATAGACAAGTTCCCGAAGTCACAAGCTAGATATAGTATGAAACGAATTGGGAAGTAACTGCATGTTAAACTCTGTAGAAAGGAACGCCATTCTGTTTCTGAAAATCAAAGCCAATTTTTTTAGAGCTGAACAATAAACTACTTTATTCTAAACTTTCCGTGGTTTGTGTCTTTAAAAAAAAATAATGGAGAGATTTGCATGCATCATTTTTTACAGATTTGCAAAAAATATTCAGCAGCACGAAAATCTGATATTCCAAACTTCACTTGGAAGGATAGGGGAAGGTCAACCAGCAACAGGAGTTATAGCAAGTAAGCTACAGCCACTGCTTGTCCATTAATCAACAGACCCAATTATAACGTCAAAAGGTTTATGGAGTACTCATGGTTAGGGCTATTTCTAGCTTTGTTCACACAGAATCATATTGAAAAATAGAGCCTATGAAATATGGTGTTTTAAACTATTGGACCAACAGCAATCCAATCACACAAACTACTTCATAATTCCTTTGCAGAAGCAAAAAGTGAGCACAAGGCATTTCTAATCCAATATTAGATATCATAAGTATCAAGAAACAAAGTACTGTATGGATCTACCGCAAAATTGAACAAAGTCTTAAAGGGGGAGATGAGATTGGAGAAAGAATTGAAAATTATAAGCTCTTGCTTTAATATATCATATATATTAATAATAGTTTATTATTAGAGGGAAGAAAATCCAATTATTATAGATCCAATTATAAATCCAATCCACAATCCAGACTAGGGCATTGCCTTTAGCAGAGCCAATGGAATCCCCCACAAAATATAATATAGCAAGTATTTGCATCCTATAAGACAGATGGTAAACAGAACAGGGGAGAAAGGGGATACAATACAGGCACTGCAACAATGCAGATGTTGTCATATCACCACCAACTATATCCATGTGACATGCTTTGTGTGCTGCACCACCAGCGCTCTTGCCCGGGTATCCCCCCACAAATGCGCGTGACACAGAGTTCTTTGGTTGAACAGGGCCATGTTTTATTGAATATCAACTGAAACAATATAACGAAATGCAGCGGGTCCTAACTAACCACCAGCTAGGTAAGTGCGGGTACCTATCTAGGAGGAGACAGTAAGCTGTCTGAGCCCTCCATCAGGCAAACCACCCTGGTTCAGAATGTGGAGTTGCCTGCTGGGCTCACCCACACTCCTCTTCACCAAACCCTGAAACAGGGTCAAGGTAGCTGAATTGCACCACTATGCCCTGAGCTGGAAAGCCACAAAGGCAGGTGTTTCAATTCCATCCTGGGCCAAGCCTCAAGGGCCCAGCGCTGGCCTTGCCCGGTCTATTGCTTACCTAAGGGCAGACACCAAATCCCTATTTCTCCTCCCTGTCCCACACTATCCCGCCAGACACAGCCAACCTGGCTAAACAACCCAGCCCCGGAAGAACAGTCAGGGGTAGGCCAAAAACTTTTCCACATGGCCAATCAGGGAAAACCAAAAAATGCCTACCCGGCCCTGAAAGCGACCAGACGAACCTCTAACTGTGCCTGAAATACTGGGCGGGTGGGTGGGCACGAGAGCCAGCGCAAGGAGAAGAGGCCGCTGTTCTTGGTGAGTGGGGGGCCCCACAGGGAGGGTGGGGAGCCCCGCAGGGAGGGTGGGGGGCCCCGGAGTAATGCCCCGCATTGGGGCCCATCACTGCTAGAGCCGGCGCTGTGGACAGCAATGATAAAGTATGCTTGTGGAAAACAAAAAGGTTGTGTTAGAAATGCATCGGACGTGAGTTAAATGTTAGCTAATAGTTAGTCACCATACCAGGAAATTAAACTGTATATTACCCATGGATCTGAAACGTCATGGAAGCACAGGCTCTTTTTCCATCTCTTCCCATAAGGAGATGCTGGGGACAATGGCTCTAATTCATCTTCCTTGGCCCACTAACAGGAACAGAGGACACTGTCTGAGCCATTGCCTGGGGCAGATCATTGGATGGATCGGCACGGCACTAAACCTGGCAAAGGATGAGCTGCAGGAGAGACAAAACTGATTTCGAAAATGGGAAAGCAATGAGCAAATTAGATCAGAGCGTTTGCCTGTATGGCAC
Organism: Lerista edwardsae; assembly: GCA_029204185.1. Lineage (NCBI taxonomy): Eukaryota > Metazoa > Chordata > Lepidosauria > Squamata > Scincidae > Lerista > Lerista edwardsae. The sequence goes on along the minus strand of JAJKFI010000003.1, from coordinate 12,627,214 downwards.
ACAGCTGTTCAAATTGCACTCTCTTATCCTCCATTATTTGAACAGCCCTATAGAGCCATCATTTTGTATTGCAAAGCTTCGGAGCTGTCATTTGTTCCGATGGCTTCCCTTACATTTTGTTTAATTAGAATCAAAGGGCCCACAGATAAAACTGCCATGTCTGCAACAAAGACAACTAGTGGGGTGGATTCACCTGCCATCATTCACTTCCTGAACAGCCGATCAATCAGTCTAAAACATGCTGTCAGAAGATGGATCCATTGATGGTGAATTCCAGCCATTTATGAGGGCTGGATGTGCAGGTGTTACAATTGTACCTCTCTCGGTTTATGTTGGCAGGCTCGGAATTTGACAGCTCCACCCATCACAGTATCTGCTGCCGTTACTATCACACACGGTGTTTGGAATAAATCCCAAATGGCCAGAATCCTGAAGCTGTTGTGAGTTATGACTGGCAATGAACATGAAATGGTTCTCCCAGGAGTCGCCAGATGCCGCTAAAAAGATCCTGACACTTGACGGATGTGTGCCATCTCGGCAAAGCAGGCAGATAACAACTTATTGCAAAAGAGAAAAAAAAACATCTTAAAATCAGAATCCGTTTAACAAATGCTTCCAACAGCACCAAAATGGCTGCTTAGCAAGTGCTACAGAATTGCAATCCAGATATAACCTCACCTTTAAAAAAAGGAGATCGGGGCTTTTTTGGTGGTTGTTCTAGACCAGCCATTTTCAACTGTTTTCATCTCATCGCACACTGGCACAATGCTAAAATGGTCAAGGCCCACCATCAGTTTTTTTGGCAATTGAAAAGCCATACCATGTAATGCTGCTGGTGGAGAACTCACATCTCCCAATGGCCCTACTCATAAATAACCTTCCCCCAAACTCCCATGGCACACCTGTGGACTGTTCATGGCACACCAATGTGCCACAGCACAGTGGCTGAAAATAGCTATTCTAGACAGTTGAGGCCCCATTTTCCATATTTTTTCTCCATCATACTTGGTGCTAATACTATTGGACTTTCTAGCTGATTTAGCTGTGCCAATGGGGCATGTGCTGCATCCTGCATTCGGGGGCAATCACGGAGGGGGGCAATCTCCTCCGAGGTAAGGGAACATTTGTTCCCATGTGTTGGGGCTGCATTGCAGCTGCATCAGTACTGGAAAGTTGGATAGGATTGGGCACAAAGTTAACAAAGAACTGACTACAGTAATCCACCTTTTTGTTGCCCCTTATGCACGGAGAAAAACCTCCTAGAATGGCTCTGAGATGCCACCTTTGCTGCTTCCTTCAAAACCCACCTTCTCTTTGGCATGATGTCCTGGTCCTCATAACTCATTTAATGATCACATATTCTTCCCTTGCTTACCCATGCTTCCTTTTCTTGTTGTCCCTCTGATTGTCTCCATGAATTCCACAGTGCAAACCACTTGAAGCAGGGATGTGCACTCTCATTGTTTGTATGCAGATGGCCCGGTGTAAATAAATTAATGCTTCATCATCATCCCAATATTAAATTGGTCCCAATTGTTCCCATCATCCCAACTAACTAATTGTTAAAAGGATAACAACACATCTGAAATCCACATTTTCACATTTACATGCAGCCAATTCTAATGTCAACCTGTGGGTCTTTAACAGCCCGATTCTATCCAATGGGCTCTGCAGGCAGAACGTGCATTTCCGCCAATGGAGCCAACAGGATCCAGGCAGAAGTGCCGGGATCCTGACAGGTGTCACATGCTCAGGTGCGAACGGTGAGACCAACAAGGCCATCAGTGCAATCAATGGTGGCTGTGTATGGGCCATTGGCAAGGCCTCCATCTGCCAGTGTGAAGAGTTGGCAATGGGGGCAGGCAATGAGAAGAATGAGGGAAGGACTGGGAGGATTGGCTGTTTCCGAGTGGGGAGAGGAACCAGAGGCTGGGAGGAGAGGAATCTGGTGGCAATGGTACATGCTGGATCTATCTCTCCAAGTGTCCCTGCTCCTTTCCTGATCTCACAAAAATCGGTGGCATATGTCCAAGGAGACCCATTCCTACTCACGCAGCCTACCAGGAGGTACATAGAAAGTGTTTTTACTAACCTCTAGTCTAGCAGGCTGCCCAAGTGCCCATCCATCTTTGTGCATGCATCAGCGTTGGTGGCAGGCCAGGGGTAGGACTGGGGCATTAAACACACACACACACACACACACACACACACACAGAGAGAGAGAGAGAGAGAGAGAGAGAGAGAGAGAGAGAGAGAGAGAGA
>JAJKFI010000003.1:12593382-12616092 GCA_029204185.1 Lerista edwardsae | reverse complement strand
TTGATTGATTGATTGATTGATTGATTGATTGATTGATTGATTGATTGATTGATTGATTGATTGATTGATTGATTCTGCCCCTCGCAAATAAGCAAGGTCACAGACAGCGAGTGCACATATAAAGAGGATTGCCTGTATCTGCACAACAATTTCCAGAGCTCACAGTCAGAAGCCACATTATGAAAGAAAGGGCTATGGAAGAACATATACAATATACCACACATTCCAAGTCTGACTCTTCCATCAGTAATCCATTTCTTGGCTCCAGTGAAACAGATTTAACAAGAAAATTCAGTGGCAGATTTTGAAGTGGACCTAGGTCTTTTCCCCCCTACCCCCATTGAAAAGTACCTTGCTATTTATTGGCTGCTGCCAAGACAGTATTAAAAAAAAACATGGGGTGATTTTTGTGTGATAAATGGCACAGCAAGGTGATAAATGGCATTCATCATGAACTTGCCTCTATCCCCCAATCAATCTCACTCGGAACAGAGTTTAGCATTCCATGAGCTGCTTCAGACAGATGCCATAAAAAGGGAGAAGACATGCTTGAAAAAATGCTACTCTGCTCCTTCCAAAAAGCAGTATTCACCTTTCAACAATTGCTATGTTTTCCCAATACAATACTTAAGCCCACAATGACATGTGCCTTAAACCTACAACGTAACTGTGAAATGGTGACGCTTTCCAATCGTCCAGACAGAGCAACTATACCCTTTCCAAGCGTTCATGTGGTTCCTTGCAGCCATTAAAGAGCCTGCTAGAGGGTCGGAGTGGAGAAAGGAAGGCAAAAGAGACTCACCCGAGCCACGCTTCTCAGAGAACATCAAAACATCACACAGAGAAGTTAGAAGGAACGACACAAAGAAAAGTTGGCTTCAAAGAAAGGATCTGAAGAAAGCTTATACAATATTTGCTGAGGACAACCGTGACTTGTTTTTACACTAAACTGGCCAGACACTCCATTTGTTAGCAAGACACACAGGGGGCATTCATTCTTTTCAACTTCCCCGGGCTAAAGAGCACATATGACTATTTGCACCTGTGCTAACTTTCTCTTTTACCTTCGATTTCATTTTAGAGAGGGACATACCTGTGGGAAGAGCAGCTTATCCAGTTATCCTAATTCCCATGAGCACTGGAGCACCAGAGAACAGGAACAGAAATAATGCTCACTTGTTGCACCCGCCCTGCTGACAGAAGCAGGGTCAGGAGCTCTGGGTTGGAACAGGACATTTTAGGAACTGGAGCAGGAAAACCGAGCAAGCAACATCAGATCATGACCTATAGAACACTAAACCACAATTTTGCACTATGAGATGGATCATCGGTGAGCATCACATGCTCCCCCATATCCTATCTTGCTCTGCACATGAAAGATTGAAAACTTCTGCTTTTGCACAAGCCAGAGTTAGGTCCAAACTTCGGGAACTGCAGTTTATTCTAGTTGTGTTGTTTAACTACAGTTTTATGGCCAAATCCTATCCAGTGTTCCAGTGCCAGTGCAACCATGCCAGTGGGGGGTCTGCTGCATCCTGCAGTAGGGGAGCAGTCACAGGGGCCTCCACATGGGCACCAACTGGGAGGGGTTTGGTTTTTGGGCACCCATGGGTTTTTTCAGTGGGGTGGAGCACCCACCTTCAAGCCAGCCCCCTCCAGCACCCAGCACTCCTCCCAATCAGTGGCTGCAGCACGGAGGAGCAGCAGCCGCTTCTGAGGCCGGGCAGCGATGATAGGGGCATGGTCATGTCAGGGGGCGTGGTCACGTCAATGTCGGGGGCTTGGCTATGGGCACCCCTAATGTTAAACCCGGCGCCCCTGCCTCCACAAGGTATGGAAACATTTGTTTCTTATCGCCGAGCTGCATTGTGGCTGCACCGTTGCTGAAAAATTGGATAGGATTGGTCCCTTAGTTGGTAATTTTATAATATAAGTATATATAAGTATAATAACATTGGGCTTTCTTTCTCTATTGTCTTTCCTTATCTCCACCATGAGATTGTAAGCTAATGGCAGGAACTGTTAAAAGCTGCATGTATATCAGGTGTGTACAGCAACATGTTTACTTGGATTGCGACATGTATGCTTGGATTGAGAGAGAGAGAGAGAGAGAGAGACGGAGGGCACAATCGTAACCTGAGTTAGGCCAGCAAAGTTTGGCTGGCACAGGGGCCACCATAAAGCACATTTGGACCACTCAGAGTCAGGGAGGAGTGGTCCAAACATACTTTACGGTGGCCCTTGTGTTGGCCAAACTTTGCTGGCCTAACTCCAGGTTAGGATTGCGCCCTGAAAGAGAGCTCCTACATGTTTCCTATTTAGCTGGAAAGGATGATAGCTCTGGGAAAAAAGGAGGAGGAGGAAGATTAGCAATCTGTATTCCAAAGAGAGATTTACTGGGGAAAAACGTAAGAGCAGAAACCCTCGCATGCTACTTGGTTAGGTTACCGGTTATAGTGCCCTCTTTAGATGTAGCAGGCTTATGCAGTATTGTTGCACCTTTCAGGCTTCTGGATTGGCCAGAATATTAAAAGCCTAAGCTCCTCCCTTTCTCTTGTGAGCACAACAGTCCATTCCATTTGCAGCATTTCTGGCCACTGACCAAAGGATCCCTGAGCTGGAAAGTGCACCCTCCAGATCTAGGTCTGTGTGCAGCTGCCCACAGCCCAGGGCCAGCCCAAGATCTCCTGATGCCTGAGGCTGCATGCCAAGTGCTGCCCCCTTATTCTATGATGTGCCAGCCTCTGTTCCTTCCATTATCTAGTGCTCTAGCTCAGCCTTCTCTTCCCCTCCTCCCCTCAATATTTCTTCTCTTCTTCACTTCCAATCTAGGGAATGGAAAGAGAAGTAGCTGCAATGTAGGCAAGCAGGTGGACGCAAAGGGCGCCACCCACCAATCTGCTGCCTGAAGCAACCGCCTCAGTTGGCTGCATGGGTGGGCCACACTACCATAGCCCCAGCCTGAGGCTAACAATTGCCACAGTGCTTTCCAATGAGCAGTTCTTCCAGCGTCTGCATTGCTCTTGTGAGCAGACGCTTGCATGAGCGTTTATCTGTACAGTTAAGCCCTGATCAATAACGCTCGTGCCCCTTTACATTTCCTTCTCAACCACAGGGAAGGATTTGGCGGCGCACTTTGTTCTCCAGCTTGTCTCCCCGGCTAGGTTACCTAATCTTTAAATAAAGCACATGTTTGAAGCCGCACATAGGGGGCGGCAGCATCTTCAAGCTGCACAAAGACGGGTGGATGGTTATGAGGCTGTTAAATATTGAGCGTCCTTTCATTTATATCTCTTGTGTCAAAAGGTAACACATTTCCAGAGGCAACCGGGAGCTTTGTTAGACTTTATTGGAACCATAAAGAACACAGCGGTTCCCGCAGCCGCGACAAAAAACAGCGAAAGAAACCCATAAACTCATAGAAAGAAGCACGGCAAAACTCAAGACTCCTTTGGGCTTTCCCATTTGACATTTTTTAAAAAGACATCCCCTGCCTCTCAATTGCTTTTGATTTCTCATCTCATAACATACAAATGCAGACCGAGAGACATTCAGAACAGACAGACATATATTTCTCCCTCTGCTCACTAAAAGGGATGCTATCTTGTTAATCTGAAAGGGATCCACATAGCAATGTTATCCTCTTCTTTTTTCTTCAAAATCCAAACAGATTTAAAGCTGGGGCTTGAATTTAATTGAAGTAACCTTTTGTACAATCGAGCTTTAATGAAGTGCAATGGAGTTAAACTCCACGGGGGCTATTAATCTGAAACACTCCATTAAAACAACTACAAGGGGAGTTTTTAATAAACAGTGTGAACTAATGCCCATGTGGAAAGGTAATTGAGAAGGAACTGGTGTCTGGGCCGGATTGTTATTAAATCCTTATCACAGGTAAAGCCGAAACCCCAAACGGCAGGCTGCCATGTGATTTACGGCGCCCTTCCCGTCCCGGTCTTACAGAAAAGGCTAAGTTTAATAATAATCTTCTTTTTTTTAATCCTGCGACTATGCTATAAAATAACCCAGCAATTACTTAGAATAATTTATACAGTGTAATGCACTGACCTTGCTCTGAGCATAAAATCTACAAAATAACTTCTGCAATAAAACTGAACTACTAAAAGGACTAAAGGTTTTAACCATTTTTATTGCACAGAGCCTGGGGGAACTATAAATACACATTACACTCTAATAGAAGGGATTAGAAAAATTCATAATTTTTTAATCCTTAAAGAAAGCTTTGTGTGAGAAATCCGACAGAAGCTTCAAAGACCCAAAGCAAGAACGCACACTGTCATTTCGACAAAATACCTTGAAGAAAATGCTTTTGACAATGGTGCCTCGTGCTTAGTTCTTGCATACAACCAAACCTCTGGATGTTAATCTTTCACGGTTTCATAAAATGAGGACAACCAGAACATGGCATCTACAATCAGTTTTGTTACTAAGGCCTTACGTTTTCCCCAGACACCAAATTCAGTAATGACTTTTCCTGCAACAAAGACTATGGATTTGTGTGTACATGACAGCTGAATTGTCATTTATGAATCAAGGATGCAAGATGCAAACTTTCCACAGCCTAAGAGAAGAACTAAAAAAAACCAGAAAATGCTGGAATTTAGATATATGATGAAATGTATGTAGGGCAACACACGAAGTTGCTGTGTGCCCCAGAGTATTTTGCATTCTCACAGGGAAACCCAATTGGCTTAAGAGTGCTATAAAACTATCCTGAATGCTGCTTCTGACATGGTGTCACCATCAGTGATGGGATTCAAATGAATTAACAACCGGTTCTATGACGTCATAGCCGGAGCCAAAAATGAAACCGAGGCCAGCCAAGGTAAGCGAGTGGGTGGGGCCCGGCCGTTTAACAACTGGTTCTATAGAACCTGGGCGAACCCCCTGAATCCCACCACTGGTCACCATCCTACATAATCCCCGAGGGCTGAGTTCTGTAGCTATACGGTGGCAAAGAGAGCTGTCCCCCTTTCCCCTCCGATTGATCTGTCACTCATGCAAAATAGTGAGGAGCAAGATTCCCTAGGTTTGATTTAGAATGGGTTTGGCTAAAACAAGCTAATTTGGGTTCAATATGGATTGGACCCAAATGGAATTGATTTTCAGCTGAGGCTCATTCCAAGCTCCAAGTCTGATCTCACTCTAGATTATGCCACTGAGCAGGGCCAGCTTTAAGCCAATGTGACCAATGTCATCGCATTGGGACTCACAGTGAAGATAGCACCTGCTGCTACAGCTGGGAACTCTATGAACTGTAAGTAAGTGGGGTAAGCAGAGCAGCTTTACCTTGTGCCCTCCCACCTGTCCCTGCCTCTCAACTGTCCAAAATGGACCTACTGGAAGCAGTTGGCTGTGACATCATCATGTCACCACCAACTATTTCGAGATGCTCTGTGTGGCACCACAAGTGCTTTTTGGTGAGTGGGGAGCCCCACAGGAATGGCCCACATTGAGCCCCACTGTTCCAGGAGCTGCCACTAAGAAGCTGCCAATAAGGCCCAGGTGCCTCCCTTCTCCACACCCAACCCCTTCAGGAACCCCCACTAGTCCCTTTCCTAGTTTCTAGCATTGATTTGTCTGCAGCAGTAGCAAGAAGGGTGATTGCTGTGTCCTTCATTAGGCAGCGGCAGTAGCAAATGATGACCAGGGGGCGGGGACTGCCCTTCTCATTGTTATCACTAGGTAAGTTTCAAAGGAAAAAGAGCAGCTGCACAGTGAGGAGGGCAAGGGTCAAAGATAAGGAATTAAGAGGCTCCAACTTTTGTGCTGCACCTACAGAAACAGCTGCCATTTCACACTGAGGGCGCAATCCAACCCCCCACATTGCACTGATGCTACATTGTAGTGTTGGCGCAATGTCACTAGTGCTGACGCGGAGGTGCCACCCCCGTGTCAGCACTAGAGTTCTCAGGCCAACGCTACCAGTAGCATCGGCCTGAAAGCGCTGGTGGCAAGCCGCCCTTGCACAAAAGGGCAGGTGGGCAGGTGGGAGGAATTGGGCAGGGGTAGATGGGCCCTTGGGCATGCCAGCCCGGAGAGGGAGGTGGGGCTGGAATGTGTCCATTAGGCCACATCCAAGGCCCTATTGGGAGGCTGGACAGTCCCAATTTGGGCCACGCAGCTTGGATCTATGCCTGTGATACAGCAGACACAGATCTGAGGAACCCCATGGGGTGGTCGGAGCCACCCCTGGGGCAAGGGGACAAATGTGCACTAAGGTGCACTGAATTTGGTGCAGACCTGCCAGCCTCGCCAATCCAGCGCAATTTAGGATTGTGCTCTTAATCTGACTGATGCAGATTGCACAGGTGGGTGCAGAATCTTAGTTTACATTCCGTACTCTGGAAGAAATCTTGGGGGAAATACAACTTGTCTCATAATACATTAGCACTATAGGCTTGAAAAATGCATATACTGGGGTAAATTATTCCTGAGATTGGCAGCATCTATAATGCAAAGTGGCCTGCAGCCAAAATTAGTGGCTGGTGTGACTCATAGGCTGCGTGATTCATAGGCTCAAAAAATGACCTCCCATAAGGAATGGTCCATAGCTCAGTGGAAGAATAACTGCTTTACATGTAAAAGGTTATCAGTTCAATACCTAGCAGCTCTACCTGGGGCAGAGAAAAATTCCTTGCTGTAATTCTGAAGAACCACTGCCAGTCAGTGCCAACCATACTGTGCAAGATGCGTTCAAAGGTCTGACTCAGTCTAAGGTAGCTTCCTCTGTTCCGTTCACCAGGCTACTTGGCTCTTGACAATTTCTACTATGAAATTCCCCTTGTGTATTGACACAAACACACACCACCTTGGGTTATCTCGCCATCTAAATCAAGAGGGTAAAAACAAAGTTTGCCAATTTGTCAAAGTCGATGACGAAGTTGGAAAGATGCTGATTTGGCTGCTCTTTGTGCAAGGTTGTTAAGGCCAAGTTTCCCAAAATAACGTCAGCTAGAAAGAGAAATCATATTCCTTTTCTTTCTCATACTCTGGTTATAATCCAGGCTAGAGCAGATGTCATCCAGGCTGTGTTCTATCTGAAACATATGACAGTCAGAAATCACAAATAGGAAGAAGGCAGCATGTTGGTAATACACATTAACTTCTATGCATGTTTGCTTATAAAGCACACTGTCTCTGCCAGATACCCTTCTCCTGTCATGCAGATTTAGTGCCAAGACAGACAATTCATGCCATCTGTATTCAAAAGGTTCCTTCCCTTCTCAGAAAGGGAAAATAAAACCATATGAAAACCAAAACCATGCTCTCCAGTTTACAACAGTATGCTTGTTTCATCATCAGTTCAACCAGAGGTGTAGTCAAAGAGGAGCAGAGCAGGACCAGTGACATCATGAGCAAGAGCTCTCTTTTATCAAAAGGACCTTGGCTGAAAAGAAGCATCAGGCTCAACAGGATGCAAACTGAAAAAACTGCCTAAGGGTTCTTAACCTTTTCTATGTCATAGATCCTGTGTGTCAAAAATTCAGAAAATTCTTGACTCTTCTGGTGTGTCACCCCCCTAATAAAAGAGAAACAATTCTTTACAGACCAGAATCAGGCAGCATTGCTATTCTGTCACTACTAAGAAAGAAATGTAAATCTGCTTCAGACAATATTTGAGCCAGCAAATTACTGCCCAGTGCAAAGTGGCATTATGTGAGCATGGTTTTCCCCCCTTTAATCAGGCTGTGCTCTCCTAAATATCCATCTCCTTCAGTGCTTCACCTCTCCCATGTACAGAGCATTTATTGATTCACATAAATAAGAATGACTGGGTCAAAAATACCAGCAAAAATCAACAAGTTCGGATTCTAGACTCCCCCTCCTTTTCTTCTCTGCTGTGTTGGGCTTACTCAGTGACAGAGGTTCCACTATGCTGCTGGTTGTGGTCACTTCTGTCCCACGTGCTATGCACGGAACGGGTTCCTCTCCCCGGCTCCTCAGCCGCTGCTGGGCACTGCCTGCTTAGCTCCTCTCTGCTGCAGCTTGCTTCACATGATGGAGCAAGCGGGCTCAGGGATTGCTTCCAGCACATCAGGGCTTGCTTCCGGCTTTCTCCAGCTGCACAGTTAGGAATACAGTGGATGGGGGCATCAAAGGGGGCCCTTTCCAAAGCAACAGAGGCTGGCTTCTGCCGCCTTGGAAAAAAACTTAAAGGGGCAGACGTTTAGAGCAGATCACTCTGAGCTTCCGCCCCTTTCCAAAACAAAAGCCAATGTGCCCCTGGAAGTGCCGGTGCAAACATTCCCTCACTGCCCAGCGTGTTATCCAAAACAGCTTCGTGTGTCAGCAGTGACGTAAGTGTCATAGGTTCGCCCTCACTGTCCTAGATCATCTCCAGCTCAATCCCTGTTGAGCCTCTGCTTGAAGTGCTCCAGTGTGGGAGAATCCATTACCTCCTTCAGCAATCTGTTCCACTGCTGACCCACCACCACCACAACATGCAATGCGCGCACCATCAGCAGTGCTGCATGCTATCGACTGACAGGGGATAGGACTGGTATGTCGGACTGAGTGCAAATCAGTGTTATGCAAAAACAAACTTTAGAAGATGTAAAAGATCTAAGGGACACAGATTTAAGGGACAAGGTGGTGCAGTGGGTTAATCCGCTGCTGCTGGGCTTTCTGACCAGAAGGTTGGGAGTTCAAGACTGCACGACAGAGTGAGCTCCCATTGCTTGTCCCAGCTCCTGCCAACCTAGCAGTTAGAAAGCACCTAAAAATGTGATAAATAGGAACCACTTCGGTGGGAAGGTAATGGCGTTCCATGCACTACGGCGTATAGTCATGCCGGCCACATGACCACGGAAGCTTGCCCTCTGACAAAAGCTGGCTCTACAGGCTTAAAAACGGAGACGAGCACTGCCCCCTATAGTCAGTCACGACTAGACCATTCTGTCATGGGGAAACCTTTACCTTATTAAGAAAATGAATAGATAAGAAATGCAATACCCAAAACTAATATCCTTTCCTGGAGAGAAAAATAAAAGTGCAATCGTTCATGTCTTGTGTGCCTGACTGTGACAGTTGCAATAAGAACATGTATTTGGGGCTTCTGAAGGGAAAGGAAGAAAAACAGGGTAAAGGAAAGGCATTGCGCAGGAGAAATTCTAAGCTTTTCCTTTGGTCCCTAACTTGGAAGGGAGAAGACAGGCAGAGTTTTGAGAAAGGGTTGGAGAGAAAGCAAGAAAGCCAATAGCACAATAATTACTGAGCTAGCCAAGCCTTGGTGCTCAGTTCCCAAAATGGCACAGGGAACTTTGAATCAGGCTTCAATTACACTCCCCAGGACGGCTGTATCTGACGTGATTGGGAAGCCTTTCAGGGATTCAGAAGTTGTGTACAATGCAGAGATTCTAACTTGACACAGCAATCCACATTGTTGCATCCAGTACAGCATACCTGATTGACCAAAATGCCCCAATTTTTTATCAGAATTTGGGATGCTGCTTACCTGCCGCTCTGGGAGTAGGCATTTTGTGATGTCTTAATCCTCTTACTAGGAGCTTAATTAGATTTTGAGTGCCCCCCCGTTTGGTGTATAAATGTGCGGCTTGGTATGTGCATAGAATCCAGATGGATAGCAATATGAGCTTTCCTGAGAATACAAACAGCATTCAAAAGAGACAGCTGAAATACAGGCAGAAATCAAACAGATACCAACAGGAGATGGAAGTTCCACAATACTGTGAGGCAGGAATTTGCAGCATCAGTCCTTGTCCCATATGTGACCAGCATGATAAGGGACCTCGTGGCAAGCAGAGGTCAGGATGGAGTCTGGAGCGCTTGACTTCAATTCAGGAAAAAGAGTGTCCATGGTTCATGTTAATGTCCACTGATTTCAGGACAATAACTTAGAAATGCATTATTGGTAACAATTGGTGCTGACAGACACAGTTGATGTGAGCTGTAATGCCTAGCATTGTAGCATTTGAGATACTGTCCATAGATTCACAAAGGCTACAAAAATAATAAAATAAAAATAAAAAGAGCAGCAGCACTTGTAATAAGCCTCTATCACTGTTGCTTCCCAGCAACTGGTATTCAGATGCTGTGGAACAAGAATTGCTAAACCACCTCTTGATTCCAGGAGGGAGTGATTAGGTGATGGCATCATTGCCAAGGGATGGGAGATGCAGCTGCCACACCTGGCCAGCTCCCGGGGTGCAGCCAGGTGCAGGGAGGGGCTTTAAAGGAGAGCAAGGAAGCAAGAAGGGAGGTCAGGGATACAGAAATAGATGAGGGAGCAGTCGAGTCCAATGAAGCAGAGAAGAAATAGAAAAGGGCAGAGACTGGGGGGGAGGAGCCCAGGAGGAGGCATGGAACAGGGACTAGGTGGCAAGGAACAGACTGGGGTAGGGAAGCAAAGCATCTGAAGCAGTGATGTCATGCAGGGGGAACGCGGAGGAACTCAGTTCCACTAGTTAAAATTAGAGCTGACTCCGCCCACTTCACTCTCCCTCCTCCCCCCTCCCAATTCCTCTGCAAAGAGCTTTTCTTCTTGGTTGGCCGGCACTCAGAGGGTTAAAGGGAGCGACTCCGGATTCCTAGGGGGGCGAAGGCAAGAGGCAATCGGAGGGGGAGGAATGGAAAGGAGAGATTGGCCAATGGCAGCAGGAGAAGCAGACACAGAGAAGGTAGAGATGAAGAGGCAAGTGGGGACAAGACAGCAAGAGGAGAGGCTATTGAACAGAGGGAGGGGACAGGAAGAAGCCTGGGAGCAGCAGGGAACAAGAGGTGAGTGAAGGAATGAGTCCTGTTACCTGCCCATGGCTGGCCTTGGACCATGGATGAACATGGGAAGAAGTGGAGGGCAGGGCGAGGACCACCAGGGGTCTATAGATGCTCTGAACGTCAAGGTGGCATAACACTATCAAGGCATTTCCTCCACGAGAGGACCTTAGTGTGAACTTTAGAAACACAAGTGGAAGGAACCAAAAAATGGAAGACCTTCTACACGCCGCCTTCACTCCAGATCAACCCAATTTGGTCCACAGTGTTCCACTACTGGAGAGCAGGTACACCATCAAAATGTGCTTTGAACAAATTCAACAAATGAACAAATTCAAATGAATCAGGCAAGGCTACCAACCCTCACTATGCAGGAAGAAAAAAGGGGGAAAGCCTAATAAATACAGTCTGCTTCTGTCTATAGCAGTGGTTCTTAAACATTTTGCCACAGTGACCTTCTTCATCATCTGCAGTGGTCACATTGTGCTGCTGAATGCCTTGCGGCTTCTGGGTTGCACTGGCCCCGCGACCGACCAAAAATTGGGTCATAACCCACTTTTGTGTCACGACCAGTGGTGGGATTGAGGGGGAACGCGGGGGGACGGAGTTCCACTTGTTGGAACATTGGCTGGCTCTGCCCACTCGCTGATGTCGGCTGGCTTCTGGCTATTTTTTTCTCTGTGGTTTTTTTAAGTTGTTTTTCTTCGGTTGTGTGCACGCTCCGCCCCCAGTTCTGCAACATTTGAACTGGAGGCGGAGGGAGACCGGCATAGGTGGCAGCCCGGCATTGGCGGCGGTGGCAGGAGACGGCAGCAGGTAGGCCTGGGCTCCCTCCGAGGCATGGCCTGCCTTCTCCCTGTTCCCCCTCGTTCTCCCTGTCCCCCCTCCCTCCCGCAGCAGTAAAAAAACCCAGCCGGCTGGCTCCGCGGCGTGGCCTGCCTTCTCCCCATTCCCCCTCGTTCTCCCCGTCCCCCCTTCCTCCTGCAGCAGTATGAAAGAAGAATGTTGTGGAATGGTTGGTCTAGTTTTTTGGACGCTAGCCCACCTAAAAATGCACAGATGCCTGCTGAAACTGTTGTGGAGTGGTTGGTCTAGTTTTTTGGGTGCCAATTTATAGTTCATGTCATTTTATTGTGTTACAATGACAGCACTTCCTGCTTGACGATGTCACTTCCTGCCACAACATCACTTCTGGCTATGACCTCACTTCCTGCCACAACATCACTTTCGGCTATGACCTCACTTCCTGCCACAACACCACGTCCGGCTATGACGTCACTTCTGGTGGGCGGGTCCTGACACAAGTGCCAATCAAAAGTGAGTTCCCCTTGCTAAATCATTTAGATCCCACTACTGGTCACGCCCCACAGTTTGAGAATCACAGGTCTGTAGTACTGAACATACACATGTTCACATCGTATTGCCATATGTATATTTTGAAAACTCATTCAATTCTAATGTTAAGAAAGCACATAGACCAAAATATATACTATGGTAATCTTACTGAGATTCTCCTTTGCATTTACAGATAATCTCTCATGTTTTCAATGTACAGTGTTACATTTTTCAAATCTGTGGCCTGCAGAAAATTCAGCACGTTTCAGTTCATTCGTCTCTGCCTTTTGCACTTAGTCCTACAAACACAGAATTCTGTTTAGGGCCCTTCTTCAAAAATCTACTGCTCTTTCACAAAGCACTTAAATCAAGAAAGGGACCACCCAAGATCATAAGATGCAATCCAGGTGCTACAGTTTTTATGATCAAGGGTATGCAAGAGTGATGACGATAAACAGCAATACACGGCATCTGAATACTTTCGATCTACCATAACATAAACAATCAAGAACCTGTTTATAACAGTGTATAACTGGAAGCAGGCATTTGGTGCAAGGGAACTTGCAACACTGAAATCCAGAACCCCTGAAGACAAAGTTGAAAGCTTTAAACACAGCTTTCCTGCATGCCTCAAATTGCCCCAAATAAAACTTAAGCCAATGCCGCAAAGCCCTAGAGCACATGGATAAGCAACTCGGGTAACTCTATTAGTAGGGTTACCAGATACAAACAGGGACAGAGTGCCTATACTTTTAACCGTAGTATAGAAGGGGGAATTTCGGCAGGTGCAGCTCATCATGGAAAGGTTTCAAAAGCTGCATTGCCCAAATTCCTTCTGGTATAAAATGGTTAAAGGTATAAGCACTCTGTCCCAGTTTGTATCTGGTAACCCTATCTATTAGTACCTCCTGTAGTTAACCCTTCTTGAAGATTCTGGGTGAGGTATCATATGCAGTATAAAAGGATGTCTACAGACAGAACATGCCTGTGCGTTGCGTTGCAGTCACTGCCAAGAATGGCTCTGACTGCAAGTAGGAGGGATGCATTGCATGGTGCATTGCAGCACCTACAGTACTTAGCACACTTCCCCAGTAGTTACATTACGGCTGGCTGTTGACTTTCAAGAGACCTTCTTAAATTTGTTGCAGGCTAAATTTATCCTAACATAACTGCTCCCCCCAGTCTGTTCTTAACAGTGATGTGGGGCGGAAAATTTGTGGTAATGGAAAATTTTCTGCTGCTATATTTTCCCATGGAAATTTTACTATTTCTAAAAATACATTGTTCACAAAATTAATTGGCAACATAATGAATAGATACCGAACTCAGCAGTTTCAAAGTTGTAATTAACTTTTTCAAGTGCCTATCCCTAGGAAGCATGCACACACACACACGCACAACACAGTTTCTTTGCTTTTCCCATAAAATGTACACAATACAAAGGAAGTTATGCTGTTGTGCTGGATTAGTGTTTTAAAAACAAATGAGCAGCAAGAGGTGGGGTTCCTAAAAACAGCTTTCGAACTTTTTTGAATTTTTTCTGTGGAAAGTGCAGGGTTGATACTATATTTCTGAATATTTTTCATAGCCTTAGAGTCACCCCATTTTGTGCACCAAGGCAGCAGAGGGTGTCCTCCCCACTGTAAATTAAAATTAAAGTTTGGCGTATTTTGTATGGTGAGAGACTACGCTTTATAATCTCTTTGACTGCAGCCCTTCAGTAACAGGTTTCCCCACAACCAAATGGTCTTGTTGTGACCAACTGTAGGGGGGCAGTGCTCATCTCCCCCAGTAGAGATGAGCCAGCAGAGCCGGTGTTTTGTCCAAGGACAAGCTTCCGTGACTCTATGCCATAGTGCACAGAATGCTGTTACCTTCCCACCGAAGTGGTCCCTATTTATCTACTTGCATTTAGGTGCTTTCAAACTGCTAGGTTGGCAGGAGCTGGGACAAGCAACGGGAGCTCACTCCGTCACACAGTCTTGAACTCCCAAACTTCCGGTCGGAAAGCCCAGCAGCAGCGGCTTAACCCACTGCACCAGTGGTATCATCCAAATGATTTAGGAACAGGTACTCACTTTTGATTGGCACTTGTCGAGGTCCGCCCACCAGAAGTGACATCATAAGCCTGAAGTGATGTCATGTCAGGAAATGAGGTCATAGCCGGAAGTGATGTCATGATGCCACCGCCACCACGCTGCCTGCCTGCCTGCCTGCTCACAGAAAGTGCAGGCAACGGCTGCGGGCATGCAGTACGCATGTGCAGCTGCTGAGCCAACCAGCCAACAGGGCCAGCTCAACTTCTAGGAACTGGTACTCGTGTAGTGGTGCGTAGTGGGTGCATGACATCACTGCGCTGCACCACCACATCCCTGTAACAGATAGATGCCTGTAATCAGCTGTGAAACAAAGTGATTTGCAATGTGGAGGGAGGAACAGGAATCAATTCCTAATATTCAGTCATATATTTCACTTTTCAAAATCCCACCTCAAAATACTGAAATGAGAGTTTTGGGGAGAGGGGGAGGAGCCTTTGTCACAGATTTGAATTGAGATGCCTCACAGACAAAAATGTCTATAATCATGATGATGCATAAACCTTTTTTTTGCCAAAGTGTTATCTTTTGTATTGCTCTTTATTTTACCAACCAAGGAAAGTAGTAAGGTGGAGTCCTATCCATCTCTTATCACTCTTACTATTGCTCATGGCTTCCATGCACATCAGAAGGATTCCAAAGTTATGTGGCACTTTTTGGTGAAGTTCTGAAATGTGCAGGACCTTCCCACGCCTCAGAAGTCCTCCTGAAAGCGTTTGGAAGTTTCAGAAATTTGCCAAGGCAAAAACTCACCTTTTGGAAATTTGCCCAAAAAGGTGAAAAATTTTGTTTTAGAAATTCACTGAAAACGGGAAGTGCCAGATGCTTCTTGGAGGCCTTCTCAGGGGTCAGGAGCCCATGCATGGCCTCCCTGTACTACCAATGAAGGTATAATTTACATGGAGAAGCCATGACGTCACATACTTGAAGCCATGGGTATAAACTCAGATCATCGCCGCGAAGAAGGATTGCCGCCGCGGAGTCACGAATCAAAATCTCCCTGCCCGTGTGTAAAAGTTAATCTCAGCATCTTTAAGCATGCCTGCGTGATCTGCATACGGGTGTGCGAATCGCTGGACGAAAAATGGGATTACTTTGCACAGGTACTTAAAATCATTGTGATTCGTTGCTACAGAAAAATATTACTTCATAAAGTATGCAGCCCTTCACAAACTGAAGTAGATATGAAGAAATAAAATAAAAATAAAAATAAAATATTACTTCATAAAGTATGCAGCCCTTCACAAACTGAAGTAGATATGAAGAAATAAAATAATAATAAAAATAATAATATGTAATATTTTTGAAATTCTGAACATTAACAGAATTTGTTTTGAGGGGGGAGTGAGTGTAGAAGTTTAAAAAAATACTCTTAATAGCCTAGAAGTAAAAAAGAATTACTCTCATATTGACAACTACTTGTGTTATACATTGAGAGATTTTAATGTAATTTTCCTACATATTTATCCAATTATTGCCCACCCTCCCCTTTTTTTCTTTCCTTCCCGTTCACACTTTATTTTTGCTTGTATAGATTTCAAAAAATAAGTCTGTCAAAACAGTGCAATCCGAGTTTAAATAGACAGCAAGTGGCGTTTCGTCTGGTGTGTTCAGTAATATAATTACGCGGAATTAAACCTTGGAATTGCATATTAACTCATAATTAGGTTACCAATGATGTTTCTCCACGATCACACGTTGTTATTTTGGTAAGTTTTTACTTCAGGAGTAAACGATTCAGTCCTAAACATCATGCGCAAACCAATCTGAAATGCTTGGAATCAGCATTGTTTTGAGTATAATTACGTCACCGCTAAGCCCGCCCCGTAGCTTCACTTCTTCCCTATCTAACTGCATAGGCACGGCCACCCCCTGGTACTACCTGGTCATATCCAGAAGGCACTTCCTGGTTTTGTGGCCCTCTGCTGGTGAAAATGTCATGAACATGCCGTAAAGCACGTCCATGATATGTTTACACTTGCATTGGGGTGGCGCTCATTCAACACCAGGCCCCAACGCGAGCGGGCAGCCAGCTGGCGCTCCAGCAGCACCAGCCACCAGTAGGCACATTTGGTGCGGGTGGAGGTGGGAAGGGGGGAGGAAGGACAGAGAGGAGAGGAGCCGGCCATGGGAGTGGGACCCGGTGATGGCTTCCACCACCAGATCGTATCCCCAGTGGCAGCTCAGGGCTGCTCAATTCACCACTGGCAAAATAGCTGGCGGTGAGCTGAGTAGAACCACTGCGGGCGGCGGGGCTTTCCCCAGGGAAAGGGGACAAGATCCCCGCAGCAACCTGGCTGCCGCTGGATGCAACGGTAGCCTTTTGCCTACTACTGTGTTTGCAGCAGTTAGGCAGTTCAAGACTGTGCTCTGTGTCAAATCTGCAGGGGCAGACCCCATGGATCAGGAGGGTCCACTGTAGCTATGTTTGTGGTAAGCCTGCAAAACAACTTTTCTGCTTTTTTAGCATACGCCACAACTGCAAAAAACATTTTTCCTCCACTGTGTTCTTATTAAAGGATGCACACACATGCACACACTGAAGGCATGCCCTGCAAGATCCTTCAAGGGCTGGAGCTGGGTGTGCAGTAAAAATGCTAGAGGCTTTTTTTTTTTCCCTTAGGCAAAAGCAGTTTCTAAGTATTTTAAATAGGGAACTATATAGAAGCACAGTGGACAGAACTGGGAAAAAGTTGCATGCTTGCTCCCAACAGTTTGTTATTTGAACAGCTTGTTTGTATTTCAGGTGTATGGAAACATCTTGATTTTTTTCTAAAGGCATTTCTCCCCTCTAGAGGGCTTAAGAAAGAGATTGCCACAGTGCAACTTTGAAAATGGCGCGCCAAGACATCACTGGTAGAAACTGAGTTAGAATCTGAAGTGTTCCGAACCCACAGGGGAGGGGCCCAGCTGCACTCCATTTGCCTCTGAAGGGCTTTCTAAGTCCTGCAGAGGCTGCACACAGTTGCATGTGTCCAATGTGAGCCTCAGAATGCCATTTTTGGGTTACTTCCAGTTTTGGGGAACAACAGAAGTGATATTTTTATGTCCTTATAAGGCATTCTGAATGCCAATGCTTTATAAGGGAATAAAAACATTGCTTCCGGTTTTCCCAAAAACTGGAAATAACGTTTTTTTGCCTTATAATTATGGCATTCTTAACGCCAATGCCATATTAGGGAATAAAAACATCACTTCCAGTTTCCCCGAAAACTGGAAATAATGGTTTTTGGTGTTTTGTTTTGTTTTGTTTTGTTGCCTGGAGCCAACCAGATCACCTGCAAGATCCTTGCAGGTTAATGAGGCCTGAATAATGAGGCCCTACTAAACTATATGTTCCTGAAAACAGACCCAATTAAATCAATGGGACTTACTTTTTCAGTAAACTTGCATAGGATTCCACTGAATGTGTGCTTTATTATTTCCTCTAACCAAATCTCATAGTTTCAATATATTTTTTGCCGGAAGAATTTTAGGCATTTATGTAGCATATAAAATTAACACAGCATACTCTATTAGTTCTCTTCACTAAATACTAGTCAAATAATTTGCTAAATTATTACCTAATAAATGTTCAGCATCAAATAGTTTTCCAGATTTTTTTTTTCAATTTCAAATTTTACTCTGGTTATCCATGCACCCTGCAATAAAGACACCGACTAGAACTGTATGGTATAAGGGCCATTTTATTAACTATTTACATCAATATAGCAACAAGGTCAATTAGAATGCATGCGGGTCCCCCTGGGGGAAACAGAGCTGGCCATCTACCTCCCCCATTTCCTATGGGCGAACATCCAACTTCGCCCGACGCGCCCTTCTTGGTCACCCAGAAGGGTTGAAGCGGCCGGGTTGCCAGCAACCAGGCACACCCAGGTTGGCATGGAACATCCCAAGCACAGGGTTCACCAGCCCGCATCACCCAGCCGGGTAAGCAAGCATGAGCAAGCCAGCACCCCCGTGCCTTGCTGCTCCACGACAGACACTGACCTCTAAATTTCCCATACCCGCACGTTCTCTGCCACACGGGGGGGGGGGGGTCAGCCTAGAGCTTGGCCCCCTCCACCCCACACGGAAACTACGCTCTGCAGACCCTGTTGCCAGTCACTTAACTAAATGTCTGTGCCAAGATCAGTCAAATGAACCCTGTCAGGCCTGTAGAGTGCTGCCCGGTCATACACAATTTGTGGGTGTGGAATAACCGTGTTGCCAACCCTCTTTACTGCCCTCCCCATGTATGCATTCAACTTCTTCGTAGTCACTTCAAAGCGTTTGGGGTCCTTGGCGTGGGAGGAGATTGGACCATACGACCACAGTCCCCCCAAACCGGCATACCACAAAATTGATGTCTTTAATGGCCTGGACTGGAGCCAACCAGATTACCTGCAAGATGATAGACGACCTGCGGCCAAGGTAATTTTTGCCTAGGTGTATCAGCCATACTTGGGGAGGGCCATGATTTCTGACTAAATTCAAAAATGACGGCATCAACTGTCCCCATAACATGCCTCTACTGGCGACCCAGTGGGTGTAGGCAAAAGCGCTCAACTCCAACTGAGTGCCAAATGAACTATTCGAGGTCCTCTTCTTGGCCCAAAACACCAGGGAATGCCAAGAGATGAGAACCCGAACTGCTGAGGCATGGGGACCTGAAACGAAAGAACACATTGTGAGAACTTAGAACACCGCCCAGCCAAACCATCGGCTATAAAACCAAATGCAGCGTATCTGCAAACGTAAGAGGCTGCATGCCCCACATCAAAGCCCCTTATGGGCCAGTGCGCAGGGCGCCATTGCAGGCAAACCCACTGCCCCTCAGGGCTACCGCCTGCCACTATACTAGTGCACATAGGGGTCCCTCCCTGACATAATATTTGAAAGCGCCAGAGCGCCACTGCCACCGCAGAGGCTGCTCCTATTCTAAACGAATGCAGGCCGTAATCCGCCCTGCTGAGCCCCATAACTTCCACTGCCCTATAAAAAACAATCCAAAACTGATATAGTGTCAAAGGGGACACGTCATCATGGCAAAAGAGGGGGCCATGTGCCACCGGCCTGTTGGCCAAGTAAACCCTCAATGATCTAACAGGGCAAATGGAGATATCCAGTGCCTGTCCTAGTCTGGCCCTGCATCCGGCCCCTTTTTGATCTGTCTTCGAATTCCTCAGGGTGATGACTAACATGCCCCCTGAAAAGGTGACGTCCCGCAACTGCAGGGACCTGCTGGACTTGTCTCTTGCTGAGGCACATAGCACCTCGCTTGGGTGGAAGGCTTCGTAAGGGGAAAAGCAGAGGTCCTGGAAGCATGTGGCTAACCTGCCTAGAAGCCACGGGGCAATGGGCTTGCATTTATCCGTCATGGGGGGGGCACTTCCTCTTAAAACCCTCCACCATCTTTCTGACGTTTAGGAAACATTTAGGAAATTAGGAATAGGCGAAAAAGAAAAGGGGCCAATTATTCCGCTTGCCGCTACTTCCTTCTCAATTTTTCTCTGGTCTACATCCTCCATGCCTGAGGGCAAGTTCTTAGCCCAAGTGGGGGCCGTGGGAGGAGGGGCAGGGATCCTAAAATCCAACTTGAAACCAAAAAAAAGCAACTTTGCTGACCCCCTATCGGGGTAACCTTCCAACAATTCAGCTAAAATCCAAAGATTAATCGGCGTGGGCCCCCTTTCCAGCCGGAGGGGGCTGTTGCCCACCTTTTTTTACCCTGTCCACCTTGTTGCCTAGGTCCCTTCCTGAACCAAGACAACTTGGGGCAGTTGGTAACCTGGTGCTTCCCCCCCACACTGGCTACAGACGTGACTGAAACTGTAATCTGTTTTATTGCACTTTCCCGTGGAGTTATATTCATAGCAGGAACGAGGGGATTGAACCCACTTCCCCGCCGTCCCTGAACCAGCTGCATGTCCTGCTGCATTATGTGTTATAAGGTGTCCACTATCCGACCAGTCACCCTGCGTTGCTCTGGCTGGGACCACAATTTGGACCCATAATTCCCATTGGGAAATACGCCAAAGCAAGGCAGGATCATGTGACATACATAAGCAGAAGTGTTCATCGTAAGCCAGCCAAGCTGGCCCCGAACGTTCCCTATACGCCCTATAGACAATATCCAAATACTTTAGCAAGGGGCCCACTTTTGCAGGTTGCATTTGTATGACCACTGCTGTGTAGATAATATAGCCTGTGAGCCAGTTATTCCAGTTTTTATCGATTTTCCACTTTCGCACTAATTGTGGATCAGGGGCTAGGTCCCCCACCTTTGCTATTGGCTCAGGCTCTCTATGGAGAAGACTAAAGAGATCAATAAACTCCCCCCTCCAAATCTTCTCCTTCACGGCTAGAGCCAGGTGCCCGCCAAGTGGCAAGGCTGCCTCCCCATATGCTACCCAAGGCCTATCAGCCATGCCATCTAATGCAGGCTGTACTGGCAAAGCCCCTCCATATGGCAGCTGCCCATATGGTGACCAACTATATGGCTGGCCCGACACTGGAGAGACACTCGTAAAAGGTAGGGTGGCAGCCACTGCCGCACTTGGATTCTGATGTGCCATGGTTTGCCCCAATGCCGGCTGCAGCCCCACCACTTGCTGCTGTGCCACTTGGTAAAGCCACTGGCTGCCGAAGAAAGGCCCCCATCCTGGCCACCCTGGTGGTGGTTGCTGCGAGACTGTGGCTGGGATTGTGGTTCCCTC
The DNA here is from genome assembly GCA_029204185.1 of Lerista edwardsae. Lineage (NCBI taxonomy): Eukaryota > Metazoa > Chordata > Lepidosauria > Squamata > Scincidae > Lerista > Lerista edwardsae. The sequence goes on along the minus strand of JAJKFI010000003.1, from coordinate 12,595,208 downwards.
CCAAATATCCCAAACCCCGGACCATTGAGCACTGTCTCCTGGCACCGGGGGTCCCATGGTCAGCTCACCTGACGCTGAGTCACCTGAGTCCCGACTGTCGGGTGACCAACCACGGCTGGCAATGGTTGTGCATCACTCGCTTCCTCCGTTTGCACATCTGAGGTACCAGTGATGTTCACCTGTGAAGGACCTGCTTTCTTTTCTAGGGCAGTAAGCCTAGAATACAAATAGAGACATAAGAGACATAAGAGACATAAGAAATTATTTGTCATTACACTCACAACTGGGTGCAACGAAATGAGGTGCTCTTCCCCAAGGTAAAACTGGACAACACCAAAACTAAAATATGCACAATCAACCATACAACAATCACTTATACAAATATAAATATAAATACCCCATTGCTCCCAGCAATTTAAATTCCACAAAAACTTATGACCCCGCATTTAAACTCAATACTTAAATATTGTTTAAGTTTCTAGTAGGGGCCGCTCCCAACGTGCCACCTCCCTGCTAACTGGGCAAGAGGCACTTTTTCAAGTGGTGCTCCTCTTATATTTAGCAGGGGGAGAGCAATTGTCCCTCTTCACCCCAGCACAGTGTCTTTCTCGTGGCTGTTGCTGGTGGTGTTCTCCATCCTTTTAGATTGTGAGCCCTTTTGGGACAGGGAGCCATTTAACTTTAATATTACTATTTGCCTGTAAACCGCTTTGTGAACTTTGTGTTGAAAAGCGGTATATAAATACTAGTGATTGATTGATTGATTGATTGATTGATTGATTGATTAATTGATTGATTGATTGATTGATTGATTGATTGATTGATCACCCAGGCCCGCATCTCGCAAACACTTCTCTTTTTCAAGGGCCTCCACTCTTGCCAAAAGAGCCTTGAGTTCCATCATGTCATCCTCCTCGTCAGGGGAGTGGCTTTGCACAGGCACTGGGGCTGGCCTTTTAGGTGTTTTCCCCCCTGCTTTCTTGTTACGCTTAGGCATGCTCTCAAACAGGCTAACCCAATTGCCCACAGGCTACAATGATATGGCTTGAGGGAAAGCGAAACTGAAACTAATATGTTTTTCCAGCCGGTATGGGGTGAGAGGGGTGAGGCGATCAGCCCGCCCACACAGCCTTCCAGAGGCCTACTCTGATCCCACAACGAGGGGGGGGAATCAGGCCACGACCCACACCAAATGGCCAGGAGGGCTGCCTGGCTGCCCCACCACCAACCCTCCTCCCCTCTTGGTATGGCCTGCTAACGCGCATACGCACGAGCCCCGGCGAGGAGGATGCCAACTGTGAGACCAGCACCTGAGACAGCATACCAAAGGCTGCCCCTTTACCTCATGATGCATTGGCTTCTGCTTCTCCAACACCCTTCGACAACCACTTCAGTTGGCCTCCTGGATGAGCTGGAACTCTGTGAGACCCAAACCAACAGCCTTTAAAACTCCAGACCCTTATCCACTGATTGTCCTACCTATATATGCATACTATTACTTTTAAAATATTGTTGTTGTGTATACTTTTGTTTGTTTATTCACACGTTTATATCATCTTTCCTTCAAGGAACTGAGGGTGGTGTACATAGTTCCTCTCCTCCTTTTGTCCTCACAACAACCCTGTGAGGTAGATGAGGCTGAGAGACAGTGACCAGCCCAAGGTCACCCAGGAAGCTTCAAGGCTGAGCAGGAATTTGAACTTGGCTGTTGCAGGTCAAAGTCCAACTCCTGAATCACGACATCATCCTGGCTTTCACATATGGTCGGTCGGTCGGTCGGTCTGTCTGTCTGTCTGTCTGTCTCTCTCTCTCTCTCTCTCTCTCTC